>JAOWBW010001065.1:0-227694 GCA_026119855.1 Campanula takesimana
AGCGCAATCTTCTGAGTTCTTTCGAATTCCCAGTCTAATCTGACTCAATACTCTTATTGCAAGTCGTCAGTTCAAGTTTCAGTCATCTCATCTTGAGTTTCCACCGTTCAAAGCAATTCTTTTGTTTTTACGATTCTAAAAAAACATTCACCTGTCCTGCTGACCCTCGACATTCCAAAGATTGTGCAATGACTGGGAAAGAAATCTTGAACCCAAATGCTAGCCCTTTGAAACAAGCGCCCTCAAGGATCCATCTTTGCCAGATTGGGAGACAAGGCGCCTAGTGCAGCTCGGGCACTCCCTCTCAGAAAGCAAGAAGAGAGGCGGATCTGAGAGATCATATCGAAACTTCAAAAGCACGCAAGGCACAGAAAATCCCCGTCACTCCCTCACCCCTGAGCAGATTCAAAAGAAAATCCAGCTCCTGAAAGACAGGCAGCATCTAGTAGCGGAAGGGCTTCAGTAAACCTGGCCCTAGAAGAGCTATCAATGCAGAGGCTGACACGGGAATCCCTCTTGAAAGATCGAAAAATCAGGTTCTAAAATCGGAGCCAGCAGGGTGGAGGGAAAGAAGAAGAGAACGATCGTTGTGGAGACGACGATGAAGAAGGAGAGGAAGGGAGGAGAATGAGTGAAGAAGGAGAGTCACAGCCTAGAAAGTCCAAAGGCCACTACAAGGGAAAAACAACTGTTAGAACCGACGGAGAGCAATTTGCGGGGACGGACCGAAAAAGGTGAAAACCGGGGGAGAGACTGACTACAAGGTCCAGGGAATGATCAGGGACCTATGGGAGTCTAAGCAAAGCGTGGCAAAGTGCATTGGACCCATAGATGCTTTTGCCTCCTGGATAGCTGATTCACCAATCCAGCGAGGAAAAGTCCCCACGCTAGATGCTTATGACGGCTCGTCTAACTCAAAAACCATGTTGGGCGCGTTTGAAGGGCAGATGGCTCTATTCTCAACAGATGAGGCGTAAAATGCAAAGCTCTAGCATCCACCTTCAAAAGTGAAGGCGCTGGGATGGGAGGTTGTTGGCCCGTAAACCCCGCTCCATTTGCAGCTACGAGCAACTGCGGACGTCGTTCCTGAATTCGTTCGCGGGCGCTGGGGAGGTCGCAAGACCGAAATCGGGACCTATGCGGTGTGAAGCAATATCCCGGGGAAAGTACGAAAGCGTACATTACTCGGTTTGAAAAATGACCGAACAAATCGTGACCTAACAAGGATGACATCGAGCTGTGCTTCTTGGGAGGATTAACATCCTATACCTTGAGGCAAGAGTTCGCTTGTCGAAAGCCCGAGGGAACAAAGGAAATGTACAATCGAGCCATTGCCATGGACGGGGTAGAGCCCTCATTCATGGATGATGCCCGCGGAGCATAAGGGATAGGCTCGAGCCGCTCATGACTCAAGGTACCATGCAGGCTATTCGTGGGGTAGTGGCGGCCGAAATAGAGGCAGACCGAGGGGCACGACTAATTTCAAAAGAACTAACAACACCTTCACTCCTTTGATGCCCAAGGACTGAGATTCTGCGGGCAGAAGCCCTGCCTCCTCCCCCACCCCTAGAAAGAAAGTTATGAGGCGAACAAAAAGAAGTGGTGCGGCTACCATGAAAGCCACGGGCATAACACGGATGAGTGTTTTCAGATGAAAAAGATAATACAACAGAAAGTCGAGGCCGGAGAATTGAAAAAATGGATCGAGGGACCCAGCAATAAAGGAGAAGCCCCACGGGGACATGTCCAATATGTTAGGGATAACGATGCCGACGGGGAAAAACGCTATGACATCCAGTATATCGGGGAAGAAGCCCCGAGCAACACCCAGCTCTCTATTCAGATCAAGAAATTGGAAAAGGTGTTCCTGATACCTGCGTACCCACCCGAGCAAGAGGAAATGATCGGGTTCAAGAGGAGCGAGCTGGCCTCCACCCTCTTCCATTCAACACAGCCTTTGACAATCAAGATGGCTATTGGTAGAGCGGATATTGGGAGGGTCCTCATTGATAACGGGACTTCACGGAACATACTTTACTTCCATTGTTTAGAAGAAATGGGGATGTCCGAGGCGCACTTAACCCATATGCGGGCTTGTTGGAAGGTTCACGAATCATACGGTCTACGCAAAAGGGACCATTGACTTGAAGTGACCATTGGAGAGAGGCCGTTCGAGAAAACAGCCCGTGTCACGTTCATGGTGATCGATCTGAAATCCAATACAACGCAATCTTGGGAGTGGACCGCTCAGGCTGCCCTTGGGATCGTTGCATCAATCCCTCACCAGAAGATCAAGTTCAGCACCCCCGCAGGGATAGCATGCATCGAAAACAAGCCGAGCTTTTCCTCAAAAATAAGAGAAGAAAAGAAGGGAGAGTGCGATGGGGAAAAGATTGGTGAGCCCGAGGGAGGCAAAAAAGGTCAAAACCAACAGCAACGGGACTGAGGACGCGGCCATGATTGGAACTTTGTCATTCCACTCAACACGGGCAGAATTTAAGCGGAGTAGGAGAGCCGTCGTATTGCCGCAGAGACCGAGCACATAGACATCGTGATTGATTCGCTGCACGACAGAGAAATAAGGGACATCCGCCCCAACGATGCTCTGGAGGATGTAATCATAAATCCCGCTTACCCGAACAAACGGTCAAGGTCGGGCTGGAAATCCCCGCAGAAGAAAGGAAGATTCTGACGAGCTGCTGCGAAAAAGCTTGGATGTATTTGCCTGGACCGTCGAAGATATGAAGGGGATAAGTAGAGAGGTCATCGAGCATGAACTGAATGTCGATCCCACATTTACCCGAGTCCTCCAGAAAGAAAGATACTTTTCACCGGAGAAGAAAGCGGCGATCAAAATCGAGGTAGATAAGCTGCTGAAAGCAGGAATCATAAGCCCGATCAAATATCCGAGGTGGTTAGCCAACGTCATCATGGTAACCAAAGCAAATGGAAAGTGGAGGATGTGCGTGGATTTCACGGATTTGAACAAGGCCTGCCCTAAGGATTGTTACCCTCTTCCCCGATCGATCAATCAGTGGACTCTATTGCCGGGCATAGGGTGTTGAGCTTTATAGATGCGTACTCGGGCCTACCATCAAATCAAAATGAAGGAGGATGACGTCCCGTCATGCGCTTTCTATGCGCGGGCAAAACTACACG
Source organism: Campanula takesimana (assembly GCA_026119855.1). Lineage (NCBI taxonomy): Eukaryota > Viridiplantae > Streptophyta > Magnoliopsida > Asterales > Campanulaceae > Campanula > Campanula takesimana. The sequence goes on from JAOWBW010001065.1 coordinate 3,160, forward strand.
TTTAACAACATGCCGTTTGGCCTCAAGAATGCGGGCGGTACGTATCAAAGGATGGTAGGAATCGTCTTGATAATCAATTAGGCCGGAACCTGGAGGCTTACATCGACGATATGGTTATCAAGACCAAGGAGACCTCTCACGACATTGATGTGACAGAAACCTTCACCAACCTCCGGGAAATAACATGAAGCTTAATCCCTCCAAGTGCGCTTTCGGAGTAAAGGCAGGAAAATTTTTGGGTTTCATGGTGAACCAAAGAGGGATCGAAGCAAACCCCGAGAAAATCGTGGCATTGATAAGCATGCAGCCCCCCAGATGCGTTAAGGAGGTGCAGAAGCTTAATGGCCGTATTACGGCTTTGGGAAGATTCATTGCCAAGTAGCCGAAAAAGTGCCTGCCCTTCTTCAAAACTTTAAAAGGAGGAGGAGAGAAGGGCTTTGTGTGGAACGAGGACTGCCAGAATGCTTTTGAGCAAATAAAAGCTTACCTGGGAAAGCCGCCGCTGTTGGGCAGCCCAGTGTTTGGGGAGGAACTCTATGTTTTCTTGGCCGCAACAGATCACGCAGTGGCCGCAGTATTGGTAAGGGAAAGAGGGCAACCTTCAGAAACCCGTGTATTATGTCTCCAAGGCACTATCTGCTGTGGAAGGCTGCTATCTGAACATTGAAAAACTAGCCTTCGCCTTGCTCATGGCCGCTCGGAAGCTGGGGGCATACTTCATCGCCCACCCAATCACGTTTATTCAGACACCCGCTGAGAAGATACTCCACAAGCCCGAATCCTCGGGGAGAATGCTATCGTGGTCTATAGAGCTGACTGAATTCCAGATTACCTACTCCCCGCGGAAGACATCAAGGCACAGGCACTGGGGACTTTGTGCAGACAACCAATTCGAAGCAAAGGAGAGTGAAACAGGACAAAACCCAACCCGCAAAGACAAAGAAAAAGAGAAGCAAGAAGGCAGTAGTTGCTGGGGAGATACCGAAAAATTGCTGGTCGTTAAGTGTGGATGGATCGCGAGGAAAGACTGTCAGCGGCGCCGGAATACTCTTGACCGCCTCGGAGGGTCAAAGATTCAAGCGAGCTTGAGATTTAAGTTCGCGGTCTCAAACAATCAGGCCGAGTACGAGGCATTGATAGTGGGCTTGGAATTAGCCCGGGACATGAAAGTATCGAAGCTGGTCGTGAAAAGCGACTCACAACTAGTGATAAACCAGGTGAAAGGGGAATACGAAACAAATCACCCGGTGTTGGTCAAATACAAGGAGCTCGCGACAAACTTGTTAAGGAATTCGAGTACCATGAGCTGAACCAAGTTAACTGGGCTGAGAATTCCGAGGCGGACTTGCTTTCCAGGATCACAAACGAAGACATTGCCAAGCTTAGTGTGGACTGCTGGATAGAGTTCACGGAGCGCCCAGCCATTGACAGGATAGAGATCCACCAAATTGGAGAGTCGGAAAAAGATTGGGTTGACGAGATCAGGGAGTATATCGAGCAGCAAACCCTCCCCAACGACCATGACCGGGCGAGCAAGAGTCTTGATGAAACAGGCCGCTAGATACACGATCATTGATGGCATGCTCTATCGGATCCTTCACCAAACCGCTGTTGAGGTGTGTCAAGTCCGAAACAGTCACCAACTTGTTATACGAAGTTCACGAAGGCGTGTGTGGAGGGCATCCCGGAGCCCGGACACTATCCGATAAAATCAGATTCCGCGGGTATTATGGCCAACAATGAAAAGAGATGCAGAGGACTACGTCCGCAAATGTGATCAGTGCCAGAGGTTCGCCAACATACCAAGGCAGCCGTCCACCGAGCAGAGTTTGGTAGTCCCAACTTGGCCATTTGATATGTGGGGGATTGATTTGATTGGGCCTTATCCCAAAGCGCCCGGGGGAGCGCAAAAATGGTAGTGGTTGCAGTGGATTATTTCACAAATGGGTTGAGGCAAAAGCACTGACTAGTACTACGGAAGCAAGTATTATCAAATTCATCCACGATCATATTCTGTCGTTTGGTCTACCGCGTGCTATTGTCTCCGATCACGGACCCCAATTTCAAAGCAAGTTTACGGCGGAGTGCAAGAGACTCAACGTGGAACATCGACAATCCTCAGTCGCAAGACCACAGGGAAATGAACAGGCCGAGGCCGCGAACAAGTGCTCATGACCGCTTTGCACAAAAGTTTGAAGGGAAGGAGTGGTCGCTGGATGGAAGAGTTCAGTACTGCTCTATGGGTTGTCCGAACCACGACAAGGAACTCAACGGGAGAACCCCTTTTTCCCTGACATATGGATCGGAGCGGTCGCACCTGTGGAAGTAGCCTTGCCACCTATAGGGTCGCCCAATTTAATGAAACAGAGAATGAGGGAGCCCGCAGAAAAGACTTAGACTCTACCGAGAAAAAGGTTGGAAGCACGAGCGAAGATGGTCAATTACAAGCAGAAGGCCAAAGTTCATCATGACAAAAGGGGTGAACAAGAGATCGTTTGCCGTGGGAGACTGGGTTCTGAGGAAAGTTGAAGTCACAGGGAGGCAGCCCGGATATAACAAGCTTTCGCCCAACTGGAAGGCCTTATCAGATTGCCCGCGTGATCAAAGAGGGAACCTACAGGCTTTTAACAGCAGAAGGAAAAGACTTGAAAAACGCCTGGTATAGTGATCATCTGAAGAAATATTACCCTTAGAAGACAGAATTGTAGACCTTGAAATCTTTTTGCAATCAATAGCAGTTAGAAATTGGGGAATTACTCATGTATTGTAAACGAAATCGGATTGTAATCTGTTCGAGTAAGTAAAATAATACTGCTATCGTTTCTCTGAAATTACTCAAGTATGTTCGTTCTCTAAGCGCGGTCATGTGCTCTCGAGCTAGACCGCACGCCCGCGATGCGGATGCCGTTTGCAAGTTTACGAACGAAGCGCGGTCATACGCCCTCGAGCTAGACCGCAGGGTCCATGTCTTACGCCCTTGAGCTAGACAAAATGGGAGAACTAATTCCTTGGTAAAAATATTTCTTATGAAAAATTCCTAAACCCAAGATGCGCGGTCATACGCCCTCGAGCTAGACCGCAGGGCCCATGTCTTACGCCCTTGAGCTAGACAAAATGGGAGAGCTATTCCTTGGTAAAAATATTTTCTTATGAAATATTCCTAAACCCAAGATGCGCGGTCATACGCCCTCGAGCTAGACCGCAGGGCCCATGTCTTACGCCCTTGAGCTAGACAACATGGGAGAACTAATTCCTTGGTAAAAATATTTTTTTTATGAAATATTCCTAAACCCAAGATGCGCGGTCATACGCCCTCGAGCTAGACCGCAGGGCCCATGTCATACGCCTCGAGCTAGACTAAAGTGGGAGAAGGCGCGGCCATAACCCTCGAGCTAGATCGCGTGCATGGAAACAAAGATAGTTCATACAAGAGCAAACCTTCTAAGCTATGTAATCAAAGAGCGATAGCAAAAGCACACGCAAGAGAGGAAATCAATGACAAAGCTGGAAACAAATATACTTATACAAACCAAAAAAAATTACTTGTTCGAGAATGTCCGGACCTACACTATTACAAAAATCCCCAGGGTGCAACCTGGTCTGATCTTCAAGAGGCCGGGGGAGGAGCATTCTCCATCTCTGGAACAGAGGCAGAGGCATCAATGTCAGGTACAGATCCAGACTGATCCTGAGAAGCATCAGCAAGTGCGGAGGCATAAGGAGAGTAAGGAAGAACCATACCATCGATGTACGGGCCGCCGGGGCCAAAAGTTTTCTCCAAAGCTGCGACCAGAGCAAGGTCCCCCCGGCAGAATATCTGATTCCATCAATGGTGGAAAGAAGATCTTGGACAGTGACCGGAGCGACGAGAGGGAGAGTTGATCTGACAGACTCGGAAGCTCGGAGAGTTGGTCCGTAGTAAAAGGCACTAGAGCATGGCCAGAAAAGCATTGAGGGTCTGAGGCCGTAATGGAGCAAAGAATCGCAATCTCTTGCGCACTGTATTTGCCCGTAGCTGCCAGATTACGACCTACTGTATGGAGAGCTGAGTTATATTGCTCTATGCCTGCTTCCTCCACCTTCTCTCTATAAGCATCGGACGCCTCAAACTCGGCCACGCTTTCCCTCGCTCTTCTTTCAGAACGAGCTCCCGGTCTTTCTCAAACCGCATGGCATCCAAAACTTGCCATCTAGCTCATCAACTTTTTCAGATAAGCTCCTGTTCTTCTCCCTCTCCTCCTCCAACCGCTTGTCAGCCTCGGCCAGGCGAGCTTCAAGTCGTTGCTTCTCAGACTCAACAGGCTTTTTCAGCCTCACCTCGGTCTTTGGCCTCGCGAGCTGCGTCAAGATCGTTGCTCAATTTAGAGTTTCCTTGACCGCAGTCATCAACTCGGCATCTTTATTTTTAAGCTCCTCTCCCGAGCCCTCCAAGACCTTGGACAAGCGGGCAATCTCATCCTTCGCCTCTGCTAATTTCTTCCCCCTCGCTGCGGCCAAAGCAACTTCAGTTTCATACTGAGACCGCATATATAGCAGGTCATTGCTAACCTGTTTAATAAAAGAGCAAGTGAAGATTATATTAAAAGCGGGATGAGGGGTCAGAAGGCCAGAGGATCGATATATAAAAAGAAAGAGCACGTCGCGTTAAACAAGGAAAATGAAACACTAACCTCAGCCATAGCCAATCCCGCATGACCCAGGGCGGTTAGAAAGTTGGTCTTGGACAAACCTCCTGTTGATAGTCCGGAAAGTTCATACGGTGCAGGAGCCCATCGCCCACAAAGAAGAATTGAAGCCGCGGCGGCTATGGAGATCAACCCCATATACCTCAGGGCCTCAGCTATCTTCTTCCCGAACTCCTTAGCCGGTCCTTATCTTCAATTAACTCTACGGGGAAGCGCTCCGAGCATAAAGTCCCTTTGGCGGGGGAAGATACAGTAAAACTATGGGAAGGAGACTCCAGACGGGATTGTTTATTTTTTGAAGGCAAAGGGTCGGCGATCGGACTCGGACCCCTTTTCTTCGGAGCCTCGGGCACTGTCCTGCCTGCGTCGTGCGAGAGAGTGGGAGACCCCGAGCCCGCCAAATCTTTTCCCCGTCCGCTCCCGCGGGCCGTAGAGGAAGCTCACCCGTCGTCGGGACAACTGCAACAACCTTTTTAGACTTGTCCGAAAGGTCCGTGATCGGAGTTTCCTCCCTGGGGCCTCGGCCTTTTGCATTTCGGCCTGCCTCTGCTGCTTCGCCTCAGCCTCCCACTGCTTCGCGACCATTTTCAAAGCGTTGATATTCTTGGGAGGCATGGTATCAGTGGGATCTGCGGGCAAAAGCAACAATCAGTCAGATATAATCGAGTAAACTAACAAGTAAGAAATTTCAGTTGATTAAGTATGAAAAATACCGGTCAAGCCCGGATCCGGGCATTGTTCCCCCAATCGGCAAGCAGGGCACTCATGGGCAAAGGCAAAATCCTGGTGAACCTTCCAACAGGGATCCCGCCACATAGGAGCCATGTTAACCCTGCTCTCAAAATCAGGATTTCGGCATGGGGCCACCCCGGCATAAGCCAAAAGACTCTCATTGTTGATAATGGCTTGAACGTCGAAAACTTGTTCAACCTCGGCCACGGTCTGGTCCTCTAAAGTAACTGATTTTGTATGCCGGGCGAGATAATCCTGCATGGCGGATGCAAGCTCGATACCCCCATCTGAGCTAGGATAATCCTTGGAAGATATTGACACCGGGGAAGTATTATCAGGCTTAGAAAAGGGCCACCCGAGTCGATTCTGAACCACCAGAGGATATCTCTGCCACTGATCGAATTTGTTAGAAGCCGCAGAAAAGATCTTTTCGACCTGGGTTTCGTTTTCAAGCTCAAACTCTCGCGGTGACCTGATGGGTAAAGAAAACGTACAAGGCAGACAAAGAGGGTTCGTAGCCCAGTACCCTACTTACGACAATAAAAGACACCAGATAGCGAATAGCATGGGAGTCAAGTCCATTGGGAGGCACTTGGAAAACTCCAGGAACTCGCAAATGAACGGGTCCAAGGGAAGCCGGAGGCCATTCTCAAATTGAACGGGATAAAACACACAAGCGATATTATCTGCCCGGACGCGGGCAGGACCGGTCAAATTGCTCCCTGAAGGAGAGGCATAATCATCAAGACCGCCGATGAGATAGATTTTGCGATCGATATGATACACAGTTAGAAACTCATCATCGGAGTCCTGCTCTTCCACCATGCCCGCCCTAGAACTGGAGGCTCCAGCCTGACTCACAACCCTATCGTCAGGCCCCTCGGGGAAGGAAGCCAAAATTTGAACAGGGGAGCGGACGCGTTTGACCATGCGCGCGGTATCTGGGGCCATTCTCTCTAAATCCCCCGGGGGTCAGAGGGTGTCTCAGATGACTCAGACTCATCAACTAGCCCGTGAGCCACGATCGCTCCAACCTCAACCTCAAGAGCGGGTTCACCATCAACCCTCATTTCTTGATCGGACGCTTCCGCACTGCTCGTGACCTCAATAACACCAGGGGCCAAGCCCGGAGATCGTGCCTGTTCGTCCTCATCGTCATTAAAAGGAGCGTCCATCCAACTGTGAGAATCAGGGCCACTTGAGGCTACACGCTCCCCGCACGACCTTACCAACCTTCTAGCGTTTCCAGCCATATCTACATTATCGGGGAATCGAGTTAAAACAGCCATGACAAAAGTGCCCAAGTGTTCCTCTCCCCCAACACCCTCATCCTTGTGGAATCATAATGGACGGAGGGACCTGTTTCCCACAACAGGGGCAAGACCCAGGGTTCCCAGCTATATGCTAAACCTATGGCAATGAACTCATTCAAAGACAACCGTTTTCAGGCATTCAACAGGAACTTGTATACCCCACCGGTCCCCGGCAACAACCAAATAGGTCAGGACGGAGGTTACGCCCTAAATCCATCCCTTCCATGGCTACAACAATATTTCAACAAATTTTCAAAAATTAGGAGCCAGAATCCGGACTCGAAGACACAAGGTTATGAGAAGTCACACAAATCTCGTATAAATCCGTGAGCTCGACAGGAGCCAGTTTTTAGGGTTCGCGCTCGAAAACGGCGACGAAAAGAATGGCGGAAATCAAGACGATGATGCGAAACAAAGAAGAAAAAGTGAAGTTCAGAACAATACCTATAAATTAGAAGTAATGAACGAGAACGAGATCTTCAAAATCAGGAATCCGGAGAAGCAAAGTCTTCGTTGGAACTGGAAGGTAGAGAGACGGGAGTTGCGAAAATTTGGAATGATTCAGCATCCGTGATATTTATAGCACCGGAAATGGGTCGGATCAACCCGAAATATCTGGTAACCCGATCGAAACCCGAAAAGTGAAGAGGCGGGAATTGCTTTTTCGAATACCGATGACGGTTCGCATTTAATGAACGTGTTCCTGGTCATGTCAAAAGGCAGACGGCTACGCCACTAGCCTGACACAAGGGGCCCACCTGTCCTTTCGTCAACCACTATTCTAAGACTCCCGTCCCATTGCAATCCGTGCCCGCATTTATTGCGATTTGCCCGAATCGAGCCTAGGAAGTATAACTCCTCGTGCCGCACATGAATGAGCTAACCCTCGGAGTTAGGGGCCACTGATGAGACCGAGCCTTCTAGACCGGATGTTCTCCGGTCCAAATCGATGCGACCTAACATGCCCAAACTGGACCTGGACTCTTGGGGCCGAACCGGCGAGGAACGCGGGCAAGTAAGCCCGAGGGACCGATCTCCCTGAGATATATGCCCGAGATGATTCTGCCTCCCGCTTTCCTGAGGAGCCCGCAGTACCCAGCTGGCACAAACGTACACGAGACGTCACCTATCCGTACCTGACATACCATAACGGTTGGTGATGGAACCATGCTTCCCTGACAGACACGCCACCTTCCCAGCCACTCTCCTGACCGGTCCACTGGGAATTCGCCACGTGTCCCCCAGTACCAGGGTGGTTAGTACCTTGTGCAGGTTTCTTTCCCTTGGTCATACATATACACCTTTTCGCTCCATGAGAAGGTACGTGCTCTATCCAACTCACACACACAAGATCCTCATCGATCTTATTTTTAGGTTTTCCTCAGAGATCTTACTCTCACACCCGAGGGCTTAAGCCGGATTCAAACCCCGGCTCTGGTCTTAACGGTGTTCTTGTCTGTGTTGTGATCAGGATCAAGAGACAGCAAACCGGAGATCTAGTCTCCATGACCCCAGAAATCTAGGGCGTCATCAACAATCACATTATCACTATGGTTTCTCTAAAAACAAAAAAAAGACGTAAGTGTGATTTGGAGCAGTGTTTTAAAAAGCGGGCTAGGCGCTAGGCTGCCCCCAGGCACTGCGATTTTTCATAGGCGGTGAATTTAGGCGTTAGGCGGGTCTAGGCGTATCAGGAGGTCTGGTCGGATTTAGGCAGACCTGGGCAAGTTTAGGCGGGCCTAGGCGGGTCTAAGTAATTGTTTTATTTTTATTTTTTTGGTTGTCCTAAAATGACATCATTTTACAAGGACCGAAAATGAAAACAAATGACACATGGTTAAAATAAATTGACATTAGTTTAATTTATGTTGTGGATGATGTAATACATTTATAACTTTCATATGTTTTATAATTTATGTGTCTAAATTATCGGCCTCGCCTAAGCTCCGCCTAGGCGCTAGACCCGCCTCTGCTGCCTACTATCCGCCCAGCACTTTTTAAGAACCTTAGTTTATAGTATTATTTGTTGTGAGTAGTTTAGGAAGTTAAGTTATTTTTAACGTTCAATTAGAAATAATGGACCATCATTTTAAAACATAAATTAAAACAGAAAGAGTATTACTCCCTCTGTCTCAGAGTAAGAGTACTACTTTCTATTTTGGTACGTCCCAGAGTAAGAGTCTTATTCCTAAAATGGCAAAGAATCTTTACTATTCACCCCACTCATTCTCTCTCATATTTTACTTTTATACTCATAACACCAATCAATTCACTATTCTCTCCCACTCATTCTCTCTCCTACTTTACTTTTACACTCACAACATTTACATCACTTCCAATATTTATTAATAAGCGTGCAAATGAGGGGTAGGACTCTTACTCCGGGATGGAGGGAGTATATTTTAATTGCTTTTTGAACTATTTATGTTTGTTTGTTTCTTAAAGAAGAAAAATAAAATAAAATAAAATAAAAAAAAAATCTTCTGAAATCAAATTAATAGTCTCGGTCCAGACGGTTGGGCCATTCTATCATCGGGCCGGGACCCGGAATATATCCTTTTTTTGAAAGCGCGAAAATAAACCTAGGTCGCCATTTGAAAACCTATTCATCCTTGGTGCAAATCTCAATCGGGTTAGTATTTCTCCTCTCTCACCCGATTCATCCCATTTCCGATTTGGATTTCAACTTTCGATTATTGGATTTCTTGATCTAAACTTAGATTATTCATCAATTTTTTTCTTCATCAAATTATTGCAACTAATTGTGCATTCATTTTGGCTAGAAATTTGGATTTCTTATTGTGTTTTCTTTGAGAAAATTTTGGGGAAACTAGTTTTTCCATAAGTTATGAAAAGTCATGTTTTTATAGGGGTTAAGGTTTAGGGTTTTAGGTTTGGGGTTTAATGGTTAAAAACATAACTTTTTATAATTTATGGAGTAACTAGTTTCCTCCAAAACACACTCGTTTTCTTTTCGTCAATGGCGTAGAATATGTTGGCTGAAGCCAGACTCAAGCAATGAAAACCGGACACTCTATTTTTACTCCTATTTATATTCTCCTTATCCCGGAAAGTTTGTACCATTTTGATTTTTTATAGTCAACATAAATAAACTTTGACCAAACATTGATATCAATCTAAGTATTCTAGTGAAATTCTACAAAATTGGAATTGACAAATTATTATGTGATTTATCAATAACAATTTTTTAATTTCAGTGTGATCATTAGGTTGACATCGATGCTTGATCAAAGTTTACTTATGTTGACCATAAAAAGTCATGGGACAAACTTTCTGGGACAGAAGAAGGAGTAATTTCTTGACTGCATAGTTTCCCCTTTTCCACTCTGCAACAGTTGAGAATAGGTTTTTATTTTGAGGTGATGCTATTCACACCGTGTAAGTATGCTTAAGTTTTTAAATGGTACAATATTATGAAGCACATATACGGGTATGCTAAGAAATTTTACGGTTGTGAATAGAATAGCATTACTCTTTTATTTTCCTTTCCGAAAAATTTATTTATATGGATTTTTTTAAGACACATTTCTCAGATGAAAAGTACAAGGGATTTCTTGATTTTACACCATATAATGTGAATTTTTGATGGCACAAGGTCAATAGATTATACTGCCTCTGTCCCAAAATGATCTTCCTGTTTGACTATTTAAACTTTTTAAGGATATGAACACTTGCTTCACTAGCCATGTTTTGGTTGTGCACTTTTAAAGCCTAGATTCTAGAAATGAGAAAACTTTTTGGGGCAATGAAACATGACAAATGAGAACATCATTTTGGGACTGAGGGAGTAATTCATTTCTCAAAGCTCCTGTTAGTAAATAAACTATTGTTACGATACAAAAACACTTAAGCGATTATTAGTGATGTTGCAAGTGATTTGAATTCACCTACAAACTACATGCAATAAGTAGTTGTACCTCCATATTGAAATGTACTGACCTCCGTCCCAGCTCAATATTTGACTTTTTTGGTCAATTCAATTGATCTTTGACCATAATTTTATGAAAATCTAGATATTTCTATGCAATTCTATAAAATGTTATTGATACTATTCGTAATGATGAAACAATAACAAGTTTTAAAATTGCTTATGAATATCAACACTTTCATAAAATTACGGTCAAAGTTTGATTGAATTGACCACTTTTTAACAACAAAAACGAAAAGAAAAATTGTCTCTACACGAGTATCAATTTTATTGTGAAGTTATGAAATTTGTCATTATCAATTTTCATGTTTTAATTTACACTTACAAATATGGAGTGACAATTTAGTGTATTTATTTACATATGCTAGTAAAAGTGCTAAGAAATCCTTTTTCTTTTTCTTTTTGCTGAACTAAAGAAATCTTTAGTTTGTTTGAAAAAAACTAAAAATGTAATTCATGTGTTGTATAGAATGGATTCATCACCAAATAATGAGGAAGAGCTAGCAGTGGTTCTTGCAATGCATGCTGTTTTTGTTGCTATGCATGCTTTCCACAATATGATGACCGCTGCTGCTGCGTTTATTACTGAAAATGAACTTTCGGAAAGTGATGAAGAAGATGAACTTACAATGTTAGAAGAAATCCCAAGGCAAACCGAACAAATTGATACGCCGTTTAGAGATTCTGACTTGTCATGCGATTTAGAGATTCTAAAGAAAGAGGGACAGAGACAAGGAAGCGTAAGAGGGTGAACGAAGAAATGGGAAAAGAATTGAACAAGAATTTAGAGCAGGGTTCAAAAGCGATGCAACGAGTTGCAAAGTCATTAGAGGAAATGGTGGCATGTATGGGGCATGAAAAGGATCGAAGTAGAAAGAGGGAGAAACTTGATGAACTAATTGAACCTCTTGGATTGCCTATTAAGGATCAGGTGTATGTGGCGGGGTATTTTGCTTCGAAGCCTCCCTTACTTGATGTCTTTCATGGCTTTGAAAGTGATGAGGAACGATTTGTGATGGTGAGCATGATCCTTAAAAGGCAACTATAGCTAGATTTTCAATCCCCCGCCCTTTTTGTTTTCTTTAATAATGATAAAGATACTTACGTTGGATCATATCGGTATCTTTTCGAGTTATGTTGATATCTATGGATTATGTTGGTTCCTTTACGATTGTGTTCGTACATATGGTCGTTGGCAGTTTTTTTTTATTTATTTATTATGTTGGTATGTTAATTGGTGGATCGTTTATTTAATGGGAATTATTGCCCATATGTTTTTTGTTAGAATAATAAGTATTCCTATGTTAAGAGTTATTGTTGTTGATAGATTGATTTGTTTGGTAAAACATGTTTCTGTTTGGAGTGTCGATCTCAATATTTCTAGAATGCATCTTTTCCATGATCAGTTTTAGTTATTGCTGCTGAGGATGTTAATTTGTGTTGTTTCGTAAGGTCAAACTTGAATTTGTTCCACATGGTCTTGCTCATTTTTGCTAAAGGTTGCAGAATTGCCCAGTTTACACGAAGTAGTTCAGTTTCCGTGGTTTGGTCAAATTCTCATTTTGTTATTCCTTTACGTAATTGCCCTTGACCAAACAATGAAGAAAAAATGAAGCTGGAAATACAGCAAGCTGTTGTAGTATAAAAAGGGCCAATGTAATTTGGCTGAAAATGAAAATTCTAGCTGAAACTATTTATATCAAAATCCTTGACGAAATTTTAGGCCGACAACTCCAGAGGGTGTGTTCTGATTTATTTATTTATTTTATAAATCTTATTGTTCGCAATGTAATGTCCTTTCAAATTAAACTATGAGATTTACATTCAAGCAGAAGAAGGCATAGCTGGCAATGCCGAAGCTCTAAGAGAACTCCTCTACTCTCCCGATCCTGTAAACTAGGTCTCCAGGTTCATGTTTCAATTTTCATCTTCATATACCTAATTAATTGTCGTTTTTTATTTCTTAGCTAATTTGATTAGTTTAATTAAATCCCTCCGCAGTGGCCTCGTGGATTGCTGCTTCATGGTCCTCCTGGCACCGGAAAGGTACATTTGCTATGTTTCTATGACGGTATACAAAGTATGTTACAATTTAAAGGAAAAGAAAAATTTTCCAAATTTTGCTCCCTAGATTTTTGGTAAAATTTGTACTATGATATCATTTTGACCCCTTTCATGCCACAAATATCTACTCCCTCCATCCCACCTCACTTGAGACTTAAGATGTGGGTACAATAACTAAGGAAAAAGAATAAAATAAGGAAAATGTGTGGTAGAAAATGGAGAGAATGAGTGGGAAAAATAGTAGTGTTGGTTGAATAAATTGAGTAGTGGAAATGAAGAGAGAGAATGAGTGGTGGGGTAGATTCAATATAATATTATTAAAAGTTGGCTATTTTGGGAGGTCTCAAGTGAGCTGGGACGGACCGAAATGGAAACGAGTCTCAAGTGGGCTGGGACGGAGGGCCTAGGGAGTATGTGGTAAAAGCAATTTTTTTTCACAAGCGATCTTGACCATCTTAGATTTTCTGCTTCGCCAGTTGCCACAGCTATAAATGCTGGTTTTTTCATTAAGAAAAGACCCTGTAATCAATATGGGCACATACCATTTAGCTGTCATTTTGTGTAGTTTGATGCGGACTATCAAACAATGATTAAAATCACTTGTAACAATGAGATATCAATCCGGCATGACTATGTACTCAGGAACTGTGTCATAACAATGTTTTGGTCTGTAGATACACTAACATATGCTTTGATCACAGACGAGAGCAAGAGACGCGAATATATGCTTTGAAGACTTTCCTACCTCGTAAGATTTGGCCTTGTACATATCCCCGTTCTGGTAGCCTTTCTTTTTTCAACTTCCATAAACCATTGTAATGTGATTGAGATTGCTAGACTAAACAAAACAGTGAGTGGTGATTTGTTCTCATGATTCTTTTGTACACTGTTCCAGTCAGGAGTCATTGTCGTATTCTTGTCATACCTCCGTCTCAAAGTGAATGTCTATATTATTATTTTTTTTCAAATCTGCTCTTGATCAAGAGTAAGTTTGAATTTTTTTTTTTTTGGACATTCCTTTTTTGGGACGAAGGGAGCAGTAATTTACAGTTGCAATAAGGTCTAGTTGCTGCAGCGGGGCGATTCCCTATTGTTTTTGACGAATATGTGTTTGCTTTGTTATTAATGTTCACAAGAATGCATATCCAAGGAGAATATGTTAGTGACATTAGCGATATCCTGTTGTTTCTTCTGATATTGACACCTGATTATTTTCCACGAGTATTTATAACTTGATTATTCCTTATCATTCTGTTATGCCAGGCAAAGCACATCTTACATTCAGGGTAAACTAGAATCTGGAATTCAGCATGGTTTTGTGTGACCTGGTGCAAGTTAAAAATGAACATGTTTTTCAGTAGAAACATGTGGTGTAGTGGTTATCACGTTTGCTTTACACGTAAAAGGTCCCCAGTTCGATCCTGGGCGATAGCACTTTGGGAGTTGTTATTGCATTACATTCAGGTACGGATGATGTCTTGATGAATGGTGCAGATTGCTGAAAGAGGTGAAGCAAGCTGTTAACTGAAGTTCCTGTTATGGTCACCTAGATTCAGGTGCTTATTAATCAATCTTTCCCATGTTCTTCTCTCCATTTTGCTACATGCAGTCAGTACAGTTGGAGAGAGAGACTTCTCTCAAGTTTATGGATCAGGTAAGAAAATCTTCGAGCAGGCGCGCAGCTTCCTCTTCTGGACTAGCGTGTGGTGATTATTTTTTTTTTGTGGTGCGTTATGTCACTTCCATGTTTGGGCAAATTAATTAGTTCCATGTAAATAGTCTACGTCTAAACGTTTTCCCTCCAAATTGTAAGAATGTGACATTTCCACAATCGTTACTACATTGCCAACCCTAGTAAACTTGGAGGCAGTAAAGTAATGTGCTATTTCCCCTTTTGATCTAATAAACCGGATATAACTGAAATAGTTAGGAATTTAGGATTCGATACGCCTTAACTATTTTCTGCAATGAATTCCATTATTTGTTGTCTTATAAATAGAATTGGCTCCAACTAAAATACAACATAATGGATTTCCGGTTTGGTTTAGGAAACAACACTTAAACTGTTCCTGCCAATTGTTGCTGCAACCCTTAACGGAGGGATCGACATAATTTCTCGTATTTTTTATTTTTATTTTTCTGAAACAAGTGGCCAGTAATAATTTAATTTGATGTGAGTCTCATATGCATCAAGTTAGTGTTGACCCTCCACCTCATGGATCGCTCGTTACAAAAAAGCATATTTGTTGCTCCAGAAAATCTTTGGAAAAACGCGTTTTACACGCGTCTTAGTGTAAAACGTGTTTTCTATATGCGGATCGGCATTTTTTGTAAATAAACGGAACGTTACTAAAAACGCGGTGGCATTTTGAAACTAACTGGAACTTACAAAAACATACCAGACACTTTTTTACACTGTAGGAGGCATTTTGCAATCCTACAGGAGACACTTTTTAATACTAAGGCAGACACTTGTTTTGAACTTAGAAAAACTCACTTGGCACTTACAAAAACTCACCCGGCACTTTTTTACACTAAAGGAGGCATTTTGCAATATGACAGGAGGCACTTTTTAGTACTAGGGCAGGCACTTGTTTTGAAAATTTTAAAAATCCACCAAACACTTGTTGACAATGTAAAAGGCATTTTTCAATATTCCAAGAGGCACTTTGTTATAGTAAGACAGACAGTCTTAAAACTATCACTAAAAGTGCCTCTTTGAATGTATAAAAATGTTTGCTTGAATATTATAAGTGTAATATTACAACATACACTTTGTAATATTAAAGAAGACACATGATAATATTAGAGAATGCCATTTGGAAAAACACGTTTTCCTTAGCTTAGTGTAAAACGCATTTTTTACAAGACCGACTCTATTATTTTAGCACTGTCACTGTGCCATCAGCACGGGCACGAGTACTAGTATTATATATAAAGAAAATGTAAATTGTACCAGGTATTACGTGAAACAACTAATGCCCTTGTACAACTGGTGCACGCTCTAAATCTTTCCATTCTCTTTCTGCTTTTCCTCAATTCTTCTCCTCTCCTTGACAGTTTGCAAGCAATTTTATTTTTCCTACAATTTCTTGTGTTATGAGTTCCTTTTTCTGTTTGAAATTCGTATTGTGAAAAAAAAATATATGAGTTAATTAGTTCCTTCTTAAGACACGCCGTTTGAAGTGATTAGTTACTCTAAAGCACAATTACAAGCAAAATTTTAACTAAGTTTGATGGCTCTGTATGCCCTGGTGTGACATTCTGCAGGTATTCCCCGACTCAAAACAACATGGTGAACATGACGACTATTCGTAACAGCACTTTACGAAATAGTCGTCATGTTCACCATGATGTTTTGAGTAGGGAAATACCTGCAGAATGTCACACCAGTGAGACTTCTTTCCTTTTCGCCCCACTAAAAGTGAGACTGCCCAAAAATGGAAATGTTTCAACCCCACTCATTCTCTCTCTTTATTTTTCACCACTCAATTTATTTACCAACACTACTATTTATCTCACTCATTCTCTCTCTTCATTTTCCACCACTCAATTTATCCAACTAACATACTATTTACTCCACTCATTCTCTCTCTTCATTTTTCTAACACACATTTACTAATTTTCTTAATTAGTGCGAAAACTCCTCTAGTCCTACTTGTACTGGGATGAAGGGAGTATATGCTCAACGTCACATTTGAACTCTCTGAATTATGTAAGAGATCTTCAAGCAGCTTCCTCTTGTGGACTAGGTTGTGGTGTTTTGATATGTTAAAAAGGGTTGAATTGTGAAGAGGGGGGCGGGCGGGCGGCGGCGGGGGTATTATTGAGAAAGTTGACATAATAGTGAATATAGGTTGCCATGCCCCTTTGATTTTTGGTAGTACTAGATTAATACTCCATCTGCCCTAGAAAGATAGTTTCATTTTGATTTTTTATGGTCAACAAAAATAAACTTGACAAAACATAGTGTCGATCTAATTATTTTTAGTGAAACTCTAAAAGTTGTAATTGATTAATCATTAAGTGATTTATCAATAACATATTTTAGAATTTATTGTGATGATTAGATTGACACCAATGTTTGGTTTAAAGTCAAAATGAGAATATTTCCGAGACAGAAAGTATCATTCAAGGACAAACCAGATATGATGAATTTTGCTACTCAGCTTATAAGT
Organism: Campanula takesimana; assembly: GCA_026119855.1. NCBI lineage: Eukaryota > Viridiplantae > Streptophyta > Magnoliopsida > Asterales > Campanulaceae > Campanula > Campanula takesimana. The sequence goes on from JAOWBW010001065.1 coordinate 20,081, forward strand.
TACTCTCCTCCGTCCCAGTCCCATAATGAAAAAATATTCTTTTGAGTAACTAAGAACAATTTTAAAATATTTTGGAACAGAGGTATATAATGGATTGTTATTTATATTGTCTAGTCTTAACACTTCTAAACTGATTCAGAGAATAAAAGATCTTTAACTGAAATTAAAATAAATAAAAATCTTTAAGTGATATTCTTGATAGCATTTTTTTGAGTCAAATATGAGTCACATTTTTATCCATTTGAAATTTACTATAGTTACATACAATTATTGTACAAAACATTTATGAAGGTTTCTTAACCTACGATATTTTATCTTGAGACCAAACAAAATGAGACGGAGGGAGTAGTATTTCTTTTTTTTTTTTTCTTTTTTTTTTTTGAACCAAGTAGTATTTCCTTAAAAACATTAAATTAAACCCCATGTACCATTTTTTACCGATGAGCTCGGATTTAATCCTGAAAAATCTTGTTATAGGTTTATCACTTTATCTCTATTGCACTCTAATTATCTCGAAGATTTATTTAATTAACGTGTCTCTATCGCCCTTTACAAAATCCTTTTTATTCAAGGATTAACAGACCCTACTTTCTTTATTTAATCTCACCTCCAACTAAACCATCCATCTGAATATTTCATCTTATACGTTCTTACACACACTACCATTCATCAATTGAGACAGTTATGCAGCAACATCCTCCTCTATACGTACGAACAACCTCATGGAAGCGCATCAAGCTCGATCCATCAAACGATGATTCAAAGATGTTGTTCAATAAATTCGTGTTCGAGAAGTTGTGCAAGAAAAGAAGCTTTCCCTAGTTCTGATCTGGACCAGACCCTTCTCCACACTGTAAAGATTGATCACTTGACCCTGAAGATCGAGACTTGGTCCTCAAGGAAACGTACGATCCGAGTTTGAGCAGTTTGTTTCGAATCAAGTTAAACGAGGATGCTGATTTTGTAACCAAGATGAGGCCCGGACTTCAATGTTTTCTTGAAGAAGCAAGCAAGTTGTTGTTGAACAATTTTACTCCCTGAATGCCACACTCACTTTAGAATAGGATTGAGGAAGAGATGAAGCGGAAGCGTTAAGAACAAATACCTGTTGAATCCATTATGAAGTAGGGAGAAATGAAGATGAAGAACAAGTAGGAGAATGATCTTCTAAATGATGAATGTCTTTCCTCTTTTACTTCTTTAACACTTAATGAAGATTTATGGAGAGAGTACTAATGAAAAAAATGGAGTAGTCTTAAGGCTTGATGGAATGCCCTTTATATAGTAGACTTGGTGACATTTCATTTAGGGACCACACCCTTTCAAGATTTATGATAATAAATTACCCTTTTGCCCATCACAATTAGGTAATATATATCCAGGAATTCTACACATTTTATTATCAACTATACTTTATAATTTAATATTATAATCATAACTTTATGAATGGAAGTCTAAATGACTTGTGTTGCAAGCCATGTCCTTACAGTTGTTTCAACTGCATGTTTTCACAAAAGGTTCTCGAGATTATGCGATGGAAATTCTGAAGCTCATTGACCCCGGAAGCTATTACTTCGGGTGCAAGTCATCATCGTCTTCATCTAGGGTTTTTACAAGAGAAAATTGTGTTGGAAAGAAGAGTTTGGATTTGGTGATGGGGAAAGAGAGTGGGATATTGATTGTTGACGATAAAGAAAGTGTTTGGAGAGAAGTTGATAAGGTGAATGTGCTTGAGATCCCGCGGTACGATTTCTTCAAATTAGGATCCGACAGTCGAAGATTATCCGGAGGAGTTGTAGAAGGGAGTGATGAGAGCGAGACGGAAGGATGGCTCATTAAGTATTTTAGGGTTCTGAAGGTGATTCATGCTATGTTTTTTGATCCATATGGAGAGGGACATGTTTTGGAAAGAGATGTGAGGGTGTTGAAGAACAAGTTATTCGACATATCTAGGAATGTGCAGTTGGAGGTAGCAGTACAATCAACACATTCAAATAGCTATGATTAGATCTTTTTAAATGGATATATATATATATATATATATATAATATATATATATGGATAGCTATAGGTTGATGAGATTGACAATATTAATATGTTTTGTAATACTCCCTCCGTCCCATAATGATCTTCCTATTGCTGACTATGGGAGTAGTTTCTAAGTTCGAGATTTAATTCAATGTAAGAAGTCATTTTTGGATCATGAAAGAGAATGTCCAGATTTATTTATTTTTACAATATTTGTGTTTGTTAGATCAGTATGCTTTGAGTATGAAACTTGATGTTCAATCTACATATACGTCTTTTAATTCTGACATACATAAATCAGCTTAATAGGATAACGTGATTTCTCTATCTAAGTCAGTAAGTCGCATAAAAAAGTCTCATTTAACTTCAACTGTAATTTAAGCATGTTTTTGTGTTGGACAAAATCAAAATGTCAGGTCTGACAAGACATTGGCATCTCTTTAGAGTGATGTGTGCAATAGTTTTAGTTTTGACTTAGGTTGGGAGAATTCAATCAAAGGTACTAATAGCACAGAAATATACTATTGAACAGTGTTCTAAAAGACCCCCGCCTAGATCCCGCCTACGCGCTAGGCGGCCTTGCGACGCCTAGCGACCGCCTAGCGTTTTTTAGAACCTTGGTATTGAATACACAAGGACAGAAGTGTGCAAGTCACTGCATGAAGAAATACACAGGAAAGAGTCCAGTGGCTCCAACAAACCATATTCTCTCTTTAAAAAAAGAAAGATAAAAACTCTTTCTATCCTAAAATAAATATTTAAAATAGTTTTCTTATGAAAAGTAATTTCGGACATCTATTTCAAAACATAAGTAGTAAAAGAACACGGTGAATTGGCACAACACAAGTAATTTTAAGAAAGTTGAATCATGAACTTTTGCTGAAAAATATTGTAAAAATAAAAGTTTCTTGACAATATAGTCATTTAATAGTCAACAAAAGGCATCTAAGTCCAATATCGATGGAGATAATCATGATATACTTCCTTCCTTCGTCCACTTCATTTGAGACTTAAGAGGTGGACACAATAACTAAGGAAAAAGAATAAAGTAAATAAAATGTGTGGTAGAAAATGAAGAAGAGAACGAGTGGGGTAAATAGTAGTGTTAGTTGAATAAATTGCATGGTGGAAAATGAAGAGATAGAATGAGTGGTGGGGTGGTTTGAATATAAAATAATAAAAAGATTGCTATTTTTGGGAGTCTCAAGTGAAGTGAGACGGACCAAAATGAAAATAAGTCTCAATTGAGATGAGACAGAGGGAGTATGTTAGAACGAAAGCTGTCTACAAAATTTACAGAATTTTTTTTAAAAAGATTTTCAAGAATTAAAAAAAAAAAAATCAAGACTTTAGCCATGTCAATTCTGAGAACATTATGCCATATTAGGAACAAACTAGCTTTGTCTATAACATATAAAGATTCTGGGCTCTTCCCTTAACACTAATTGGTTTTAAGGTGGAACCCTCAATATAGTCTATTAAACACAATTGTGTTTACCGCCATAGACAGTGGCGAAGTGATGGCACAGATTTTTACACTACTAATTCCTAGGGTTCTATGAGCTTAAAATAACGATTTTGATGTAATTTAGATTAGTTTTATGTATTTTGGGGCAATTATGTAATTTAGGGATTTAATTGTAATTCGGGGTTAATTTAGTAGTTTATATTTTACCTGGATTGAATAATTTATGGACAAGAGATATCCCAATAATTCAAGTGAAAAAAGCCCAAAGTTACATTGGAGAAGGATGGAGGAATGGGGATGGCCAGCAATGGCCAGCAAGGAAAGGGATCCAACTAGCCCAAGAAGACTCAACCCAACACTACTAGAATTATCAAATTTACCAACGGAAAAATGGCAACGACCAGGGTTTATTACCAATAGCAACCGATAAGTGTAATTTGACAACGACCAAGTCGTTGCTAATTTTTAAGAAAATTGGCAATGGCTTACACGTGATTTAGCAACGACTTGATCGTTGTTATTTTTCTAAAAAAAATGCCAATGACTTGGTTGTTTTTTATATTGGTGGTGGTGGCGGCGAATAAATATTTGTGGGCGTGGTGTATTGTGGTGGTGGTTAATAGTGAAGGTTGTGGTGGTGCGGTGAGTTTTTGATGAAGTGGTGTCGATGGTCGTAATGGTAGTGGTGTCATAGTTGGTGGCGGTTGTGTTGATAATGGTAGTGAAATGATGGTGAGGTGGTAGTGGTCATGATAGTGGTGTTGCGGTAAATTGGTAATGAAGTGTTGTTTTCGAGTTGGTGGCGCTTGTGTTGATAGTGGTAGTGGGATATGGTGGTGAGGTGATGGTGGCGATGATTAGTAATGGGTGTTGTGATGGTAGGAATGTAACGACGCACAACAACTCGGTCCACTTGGCTGCCCACCCAAAAGTCCATGGATGTTATTGATGCACAATGGTAGTATAGTGAAGGCTTATATATCATAAACAAAGCCCATATCTTTCCGATGTGGCATGGGGGATTTCACAACCCAAGGAGTATTGTTTTTCTATTTCTATTTATTGAGTATTATTTTAAAAATCTATCATAATAGAATAGTGCGTGCGCTTCTCATTTTCAGTTTCCCGCCCAGTTGTGCCATTAGGTGGATTTTCAGGGTTAGTTTGGGAATTTTGTTCCACGGGTTCTTCTCAGTACCCTACTACCCTCTTCTCCTCCCTCCTCATTCATTCTCCCCATGCCTCTCTCTCTCTAAAAACACACACACACACACACTTTTTATTTCTCTCCCGAAGCTGTCAAACAACACACACATACACTTTCTCCCTCACCGCCACCGCCATCATCAGCGCTACCGCTACCGACAACTCTACCACAACCGCCACTGCCATCGCCACCATCAGCCCCACCGCAACCGACACCTCTTTCTAGATTTTTTTTATTCCTCTCAAACCCTAGATCTATCTCCCAAAACTCGCTTTCTTTCATCTCCCTACCCGCCGCCACCACTCCCGTCGCCACCCCTCTGTGCCACCCCTCCGCGCCTCCCCTCTCCGCCTCCCCTTTTACTCCCCAGCACCCCTCCTTCGTCGTCCCATTTCTTCTTTCCAAACATCAAATCCCAAATACCGGAAACCAAAACTCAAAACTCGAAACCATGTCTCAAAACCAAAACCCAGATCTAGAAAAGCAAATCAAACATCAAAATCGAAGACGGAAATCAAAACCCAGACTCGCCAAGTCAAACAAAATCGAAGTCAAAACCAAAACCCAACATTTTCAACAGGTAAATGTTCACATCTTTCCATTTCGGGATTCAATTTAAATTTCAATTTACAAATTACTTATTTAGGGATGCATTTTTTTGCAGGTCTAACCACTCTTCCCCGTGTATTTCACGAGGTTTCGCCTCTCCACCTCTAATGATTCATTTTACTGCTTACCTGGTTCTTTTTCAGAATTATATTGCACCCCTAAATCTAGAATTACCGATTTATTTTCTCTGTTGTTTGCAGTCGTGTACGAGAATTTGTGGAATAGGATGATATTGGGGGAAAATATACTGAGGCAAATAAGGTACTTCCTCTCTCCTTATCCAACTTCTCGACTTGCTTCTTTGATTAGTTCGATTTTTAGGTATTTGGTTTGGGTTGCCAAATTTAGGGTATTCATTTCAGTTTTTAGTGTTTTTGTTGTGTTTTATTTGCTGAATTGTGTTTAACTTAATGGTGAAGTTGCAGTATTACATTCTTAAACTTATAATACAACATTTTTTGCTACTTTTTAAAGTTGTGGAGTCGAATCAGGTATTTGATTATGGACTGATTTGGGTCAAATTCAACTTAGAATTCCATCTGTAATATACAAATTTTACGAATTATAGTTATATCACAAATCATAAGCTTTTTTCCAAATGAAAAATTAAGTAAATGTTGTTGTAGTAAGCCATAAAGGGTATTCAGATTCTCAAGATTGGAACTTAAAAATGCATAGATCTTAACTTATGATCCCTGTTGAAACCTCAAATTGGTATGAAAATGGTAAATGATTGTTTTCCTCCTTTATATTGTTAACAGTTAAACTATATGGCAGGTACGTATACTGCTCTTCAGCTGGTGTTTACCTCAAATCTGATCTTCTGCCACATGCTGAGGTCATTTTGTCGAAGTCCTTCAGCAGTCTACCCATATACGCCAGATACAATCTCATACCACAAAACTAACATTTTCTTTCTTCTTCTTATTATTATTAAAGTATTATTTTTGTCCATCATGATTTTTGGTTTTTGGTCAAGGCCCTTTTATTGCTTCTGAACACTGAAATTCAAAATTGTTACCTCAAAAGGGCAAAACTCTTTTGTATCTCTAGCCATGCCTTTTACGTTCTTTTCCAAGTTTTTAACTTTGATATATTGGAACATGTTGATGCAGTTGATCCTAAGAGCAGGCACAAGGGAAAGCTCGAGACGGAGAGCTTACTGGCATCAAGGAGTGTTAATTATACTTCTACAAGGCCAGTTTATATATATGGGCCATTCAACTACAACCCTGTCGAAGAGTGGTTTGTCCACTGATTGGCTGCACGTCGTCCCATTCCAATCCCCAACACAGGAATCCAATTTACTCAACTTGGTCATGTCAAGGTTAGTGATAAATTCCCAAAGATCGAAGAAGCAGTAACTTATTTTTTAAGCTATATAGTTAATCATATTCTCTCCGTCCCAAAAAGATAGTCTCATTTGAATTTTTATAGTCAACACAAGTGAACTTTGACCTAATGTTAATGCCAATATAAGCATCACAATTAAATTGTAAAAATTGTTACTGATAAATCTTAACAATTTTTAGAATTTCACTAAAATGAATAGTTTGACATTAATATTTGGTCAAACTTCACTTGTGTTGACCTTCTAAAACCAAATGAGGGTATCTTTTTGGGATGGAAGGAGTGTTTCCTTTTTTATCCTAAACAAATAATTATATCCATTTTTGACAATCAAAAGCGTATCATTCATGTTGTTGAGTTGAACAATTTCTAGGATTTGGCAAAGGCATTTGTTGTGGTATTTGGTAATGAGAAAGCAAGCAACCAAATTTTCAAATTGCAGGGGAAAATATGTTACTTTTGGTGGATTAGCAAGAGCTTGTGCTAAGGTAAACTTGACAATCAAATGTCTCACATAATAAATATTACCCCTACGCTTAAAATAGGAAGATTAACATTGTGTGTTCGACTTCGTGGTTCCCCCCCCCCCCCCCTATTGGTTTGAAGGGGGGGGGGGGTTGTGACCTATGGATAATAGTGGTTGTGGTATTATGTTTCCACCAAAAGTAAAAAGCATAATTGAGTTTGCTTAACAATTTTTTTAAAATCAAAATACTGATTTTTTTTATTTGTAAATAAACTGCACATTAGTAAACATAGATTATTTTTTAGGATTGAAATGGGTGGGGGGTGTGGGGAGGTTGTTTGGATTTAACCAAATAGGGACTGAGTTGTCAGTTTGTTTGCAAAATAGTGATTTTCACTAATTTCGTTAGAAAAATCAGTAAAGACACATGTGAATTGCACGTGATTGATGAAATAAATCAATTTGAAATGGGTACTATTTCGTAAGGGGTTAAATGAAAAATACATAAAATTAATATATTAATTTTTTATTTTAATTACCTGTTTTTATATAAATATTTTTTTTTGAATAAATTTTATCTTTATTTTTATTTTTAAGTAAAAATTAATAAATCCTTTCATTTCAAGATTTATTTTTAAAAATTTAAATTTTTGTCCATTTAGATTGATTTAAGAATTATTTAAAATCAATTTAAATTGGCAAAAAATATCAATTTCTTTGAAAAATAATTCTTGAAACGAAATGATTTATTTATTGATATTTAAAAATATAATTAAATATATAGTTATTTTATTTTTTAGTATTTACTTATTTTTAATATCTCAATTATGAAAATTGAACTGTTATTCATAACTTGGTGGTTGTATCTAACGAGAGCATGTATCTTTTTTTTAGCAATATATATGTGAAAAATGTCTTTAAACTTTTCCAAAAGGAGTTGCAGCTTATTTATTTTAGTTCATGTTTGCACTTTACAGTAACCGTGAGACTAATTGTGATTTATGAAAAAATTCAACGTATACCCTACATAAACCATGTCCTTTCTGGCTTCTTATATGTTATTTGTATTATTTACGTCGTCGTGTTCTTGGTAATAATGTGTGCCTAATGCGTATAACGGTCTTTCTTTGATCGGGTGTCAGCAAGACAATGGGGTTCTTGGTTGATTTGTATTCGATTTTCTTTTGTTCAGGAGAGTGTTTTCATTTAATGACCAATACAAAAATGGTGGTGTTGGCAGCTGTTCTTCTTTTCAGGAGTGTTTTTTATTATTATGGATGCTTCAAAAACATTCAGCTTGTATTACTGAATTGAAAACGAAGTGATATGCTTGTTTAATTTGGTTGTAGCTGTTTTGGAGCAAGTATTATTTAAGTACAAGTTCAAAAATGAAACAATTTTGTCACATGTTTATCCAATTATGTAAGACCAACAAGTCCAATCTCGACCAACATCTCTATCTCCATGTAAAATGAATTAGCATTCTACTTTGTGCCACTATCCTCTGGTTAGGATAAAGAAACTGAGACTTTAATAGGCTGCAGGTGTTTTGTAGAAAGAGCGAGAAAATATTGTAGTAACAGCACCACCGAGAATCGAAAATGTTTCTTCCTACCTCTGAACTTAAAGACTATTTGAATCAACCATTTGAAGTTTTTTTTTTTTTTTTTTTTTTTTTTTACAATGTATTTAAGATGGTTTTAGTTTTCTATTAGTATTACAAAATTTCATCTGTTGGAAGATGTAAATTTTAATTTGTTCAGTAATGCTTTCCTCTATTTTCTAATGGACACTTGTTTCTTCGGCTTGCAAAGTGTAACGGTCGAGAAATTTGTAATTGCACATTCGGCAACTTGAGATTCAATCCATGTAAACAGTTTCGTTGTTCTTGTCCTAAATGAACAGTTATATGATGGTAGTTTACCAGTTTCTGACCACAAGTTGATTTGCTTTATTATTTGTGTTTAGGTCATACTGGCAACTAATATTGCTGAAACTTCAGTGACAATACCTGGAATCAAGTATGTTGTTGATCCTGGATTGGTGAAAATACGCAGTTACTCCCCTGATAGTGGGATAGAGTCATTGATCATCGTTAAAACCTCGAAAGCTCAGGCTCTTCAAAGGAGGTACGCACCGTGGTTTCTGTGTAAAAGAATAGGGAAAACTTGGTTTTTGTCCATTGTATTTACCATCAAACTGTATTTTTTTCCGTTTTTACGATCGTACCAGAAAAAATGGTTTCATTTTATCCCCAAAACTTAACGTCGTTACATTTGGCTAGCGAAGTAGGATGATAAAGTTATGAAAAATTAACCCCATTAAATATTTAACGAATCTAATCCAAATTCATTATCATATTCTCCTAAACCACCCAATCACCACCCAACCCTCCAAGAAATACACCCACATGTTCGCACTACCAGGAACAATTCATTCATTTTGGAAAAAATCCCCAATTTAAGTATGCAAACCCAATTTGCAAATTTGCCTAGAAAATAATAATAATAAATAAATAAAAGCCCAACTTGCAAATTCAAATTAAGAAATTGACTTAAAGATTACAAATCAAGTGAACAAATCACAAGGATCTGCTCGTTCCCTTTGACTTACTGATTGCATTTGACCGTGTGGTTGAAGGTTTCTTCTCCATTCCGGCAGCAAGTTGTCTCCTTTCACCATTATCTTCGGCTGTTGAGCTTTTGTCTCATGGCCAGCGACCTTCCAGACTAAGCCCTCATCTTGGTGAGTGAGCTTTTGGTTTCATGGCCAAGTGCTTTCATATCTTCTCTTTGGCCGTAATTGTTAAGGATATTAGAATCCTTCTTTAATTACAATTGTATATTTCCTATTATTTATATTATTTACTTTCCTAATAGCATTGCTATTGTATAGTTTCCTTTTCCTTATGTAATTTAGAATAGTCTAGAATAGCTTGGAGAGTACTCCACCCTCTTGTATAAATACCCTACTCATATGATCAATAATACTTGAGTCTTTCATACAATATTATTTGAGTCTCTCATATCAATTATCTCTCTTTATGGTATGATTGGCTCCGACTATCTCTCTCTAATCCTTGACATGGTATCAGAGCTATGATCCATGATGGGACTTCTCCACCAAACCCTATGAGCCGCCCCACCCTATCTCCACCACAAGAGCTTCCGCCAACCACCATACAAACCACCATGGCAAACCTTGCCGCCATATCACCACCACCAAAACCAAGAAAACCAGCCAAAAACCCTTTTTTTTTCTTCTTCTTATTTTCTTCAAGAGAAAAAAAAAAGTTTTCTTGCGCATCTTTTCTATTTCTTCCTTATGATTACTTCTTGTTCTTCTATAATAATAACCAATCTCAGTGACCCTTGCACCTCTTCAAAGTTTGTTGGATTTGTTTTCTTTTCCAACCTACTCCCGTGCCCACAACTTCACAATCCAACCCAACTGCCTGCCTCCCAAATAGCAAAGCCTAACCCCTCGGTCAATCCCACACACGCCATACCACCCATCAATCAACTGCGTTCCTTCTTATGAACCAAAAAAAAAAACCATTGTAAAATAAAACCCAACCAACTGCGCCTTTGTAGCGACCAATTTTTTGCCTTTGTAGCATCTAATTTTGCCTTAGCAGCAATCCATCTTGCGGGAGCATGTTAAGGATATTAGAATCCTTCTTTAATTACAATTGTATATTTCCTATTGTTTATATTATTTACTTTCCTAATAGCATTGCTATTGTATAGTTTCCTTTTCCTTATGTAATTTAGAATAGTCTAGAATAGCTTGGAGAGTACTCCACCCTCTTTTATAAATACCACACTCATATGATCAATAATACTTGAGTCTTTCATACAATATTATTTGAGTCTCTCATATCAATTATCTCTCTTCATGGTATGATTGGCTCCGACTATCTCTCTCTAATCCTTGACAGTAATTTACTTTTCCATTATTTCCGGTGGCAAGCTTGAAATCATATGGCCTGCACTCTCCTAGATTTGGTCTCAAGACGAATTGCTTGGAAACAAAAACATAGATTACTGTGTATGGCATCAATCTGGAAAGGGTAATGGTTTTTCAAAGATACAAAGAAGTCGGATTTGTAGTTGGTCCTTCAGATTGAGAGCTTGTTCATGTGTGCACATGAAATTTTAGATTTTGGGTTTTGTCTGGGACCGGGTGGCAATTGGGTGAGTTAGTGATTTTAGGGAGATATGATAATGAATTTAGGTTATATTTGTTAAATATTTAATGGGGTTAATTTTTCTTAAACTTCTTCATCCTATTTCGTTAGCGAAATGTAATGACGTTAAATATTGGGTATAAAATGACACCATTTTTTTGGTACGATGGTGAAAATGAAAAAAAAAAATAAAGTTTGATGGTGTTAGTGCAGAAATGTGGTGCTACCACAAGTGCTGCCAACAGTGTTACCCCAGACGGGATTTGTAATAGTTTCATCATTTATTCACAAAATTATTGGATATTAATGTTTAATATTTGCTGCAAGTTTAATGTTATTTGTAGGTCAAAATGAGCATTCAAGTTTGATGAAAATGCTGAGCTACAAACAAGGGAGTAGTTGAAGGAAAGATTTACACATAAAAGGAGTTATGGATAAAATGGGATTTTATCCATTCAAGCATGTGGGATTTGTGCATAACTAACACTTGGGTATTTGACCCATTCAAAGGCTGATTATTTGAAGGAGAAATGTACAAGGCCATGAGCAAGGAGGTACAACACGGCAAAGCATTAACTTGGGCACAAAGAAAGTTTGTTCCTACAAAATAGGAAATGTGGAGGTAAAGCCCCCCAAGGCTCGGCCACTACTCCCACTCACTACCCACGTTTTTGTGATCACTTCATGCCATGATGAGTATTCTCCAAGTCCAAGAAGCACTATAAATAGCAAGAGGGTGTGAAGATGAAAGCAAGGCAATCACAACACACTTACCTCCCACAAAAGTCTTTACACTTTTCCTTGTTTCCTTATAAATTCCCAAAATACTTTTATGTTCTTGTACCGAGTTTTATAAAAGTCTTGGCTAGGCTAGGAATTGTGTTATAGACTTAGTTCGTTCCTAGAAGCTTTCGTTGTAATAGCTTTAGGAATTTTCGACATTGTAATTCACTCTTATTATTAGTGAAGGTCTCGCCTTTTGAGGCATCCCTCAAGATATATAATTTATATATCTTGAGAAAATTATTTTCTTGTGTGATTTTTCCGCTGCAACTCTTTCCAGAATTTTATTTTTGTTTGTGTGTGAGTGCTGGCAGAAGTGATATCGTTGCAGTGACAACACTTTGGATATCACTTCCTTTCTGACTTAAGCCTTGACCCTGCATTTTCAGATGGTAAAAGTGAAACACGCCTCAAAGTACGACGGACAAAAACGGAGTTTTCCCTAAACAATATATGAAAATTATTGTTTATGTGTTGACCTATCACTCAGTTCAGTGACACTCTTGAGAATTCACTAAGTAGCAATTGTGAGGTGATATAGACGGCTCATATGTGTTAATATCATAGTTTATACTTTATTGATCAATGCTGTAACTGAGTACCACTTTACCCATCTCAGAAAGCATGTTTGAGGGACTTGACGACTCAAGGGTTCCTGAGATCAAAAGATGCAACCTCTCGAATGTTATTTTACAGCTCAATGCTCTAGGAGTTGATGACATAATTGGGTTTGACTTCATGGAGAAACCTGATAGGTGAATAAAAGTAAAAAAAAAAAAAATAAATAAAATTCCTATGATGTTGTTGTCAGTATTTCTCTCTACGCTCACTCAGGGTGCATTCGTGCATTTGTGACTTTCTTTTTGGTGATTATAATGATTAAAGCATTTTCCTCTTGGTAAAAAAAGTACTCCCTCCGTCCCGGAGTAAGAGTCATATACCCCTCATTTGCACGCTTATTAATAAATATTGGAAGTGATGTAAATGTTGCGAGTGTAAAAGTAAAGTAGGAGAGAGAACGAGTGGGAGAGAATAGTGAATTGATTGGTGTTGTGAGTATAAAAGTAAATTAGGAGAGAGAATGAGTGGGGTGAATAGTAAAGATTCTTTGCCATTTTAGGAATATGACTCTTACTCTGGGACGTACCAAAATGGAAAGTAAGACTCTTACTCTGTGACGGAGGGAGTAATTATTATATGGCTGTAAAAATTTGACAATAGTATATAATGATTAATGTTTACCTGTTTGTTTGTATCTCTGATTATTGTCATAGTTACTCTTTGTCAATGCATGTCGATCATTATGTTATTGGTATTACTAGAGCTCATATTTTGTTCCATAATGCTTTTAGAAATTTTTTGTAACTAACTCTCCATTAAAACCCACGCAGGATGGCTGTCGTCAAATCGCTGGAGTTATTATACCTGCTGGGTGCACTAACAGATGAAAAGAAATTGTCCAATCCAGTTGGGTAGCAAATGGCCCGTCTACCACTGGAACCTAATGATTCGAAGGCGCTCATCCTTGCGAGTCAGTTCAATTGTTTGGAGGAAATGTTGATAGTTGTGGCTATGCTATCTGTGGAATCAATTTTTTATGCCCCTCGTGAAAAGTTAGATGAGGTACTCACATAGTTATTAAAGGCGCGCCTAGGCGCGAGGCGCGATCTCGGGGCTTTTTTCCGCTAGGCGAGGCGCTGATCACCGGACACGGCAATTGACCGTCATCTACATCCTAATTAAACCTAATACCCTCTTCCTCTCCCACGACCCTCTCCGTACACGCACGATTACTCTATATAAGAGTAGGCGACACCTTCAATCGACCTCCGGCAAACCTCCGGCGACCTCCGGCGAATCTCCGGCGACCTCCTGCGACCTCCGGCGACCCTCCGACGACCTCCTGCTACCTCAGGCGACCTTCCGGCAACAGCTTTTTCTTTCTCCAGACTTCCAGTTATCTTTTTTCTTATTTCCAGTTATCTTTTCTCCTTTTCCAGTTATCTTTTTCCTATTTCCTGTTATCTTTTTTTATCTTAGTTTTTTTTCCTACTAATTTCAGTGTTGTGTAACTAATCTTAGTCTCATTTTTTAGTCTCCATTGATTTAAATTAATCTCATTTTTCATTTTCTCTATGCTGCATTACGAAATGAACAATATGATACTGGACATTTTACTTTTCTTTACCTAAATGAATGATAAAAAAAATAAATTTTCATTTTAATGAAAGTACTATCAGCTTGTGTCATTGTGTGTTGCATTTGCCATGAAATAACTATGATTAGTTTCCCCAACAATAATTAGACTTAAGACTCCTTGTGTTAGAACTTCTCTTTATGCTTGTTAGAACATCTATTTATGCTTGTTTCTTTTATGCTTCTATATTTTGAATATTTTAAGGCATTTTTTGTGCTTCGTCTCTCGGGGGCGCGCCCGCCTTGCGCCTAGGCTCCGGGCTCACCTTTTGCGCCTTGGTGCGCCTTGGGCCTTTAATAACTATGGGTACTCACACTTTTCACATGTATTATTTCATTTTGTTGTAGATAATAATGATCCATATGGAATAGGTTGTTTTCAAAACATTGCAGTAAGTATCTCTCTTAGCTAAATTATACTCCCTCCGTCCCATAACACCTTGCACCAATTTATTTTTTGGGTGTCACATTTGTTAGTCCCCTTTCCTAAAATGTCCACTTTTTATTTTATTTTATTTTTTTTACCCTATTCCACTCAGTCATGCTCACACACTTGTATCCAGTGGCCCACTTGCAAATCCTATCCCTCTTGTCACACTTGCAACCCTCTTTCCCACTCACAATACTTTAGAATATATATATATATATATATATATATATATATATATATATATATATATACTCCGTCTTTTTTTGTTTGTTCATACTTTGACCAACGCATGGGTTTTACGGAAAAGTATTAAATATTAATAGTTGAGTGGGTGTTGTGAGTATGAAAAGTGTGATGTGATATGTGAGTGGGATAGTTGTTGTGAGTATGACAATTGGGTCCCATTGAATAAAGAATTATGTAAACTTTCCTTTTTAGGGTTGTGAACTATCAAATGGGTCACCCAAAATAGCAAAAAATGAACAGACTAAAAAGACGGAGGGAGTTTGTATATTCTCTCCTTAATTCCCGTGTCCAAGCATGCGGAACGGAGGGAGTACTCTGTGACATGTAGGCTATGGGATATCTTGAACTACAAATGTAAGAAGTAATGCCATAATTTGGCGTTCAAGTTGTTCTCGTGGGTGTCACAAGGGGCAATGTCACTTGGGCACTCTATCGGTGGATACGAATTTCACTATGACAGAGATTGATGCAAAATGAATGAGAAGGAATGAAGAGGATAATGTAGACCTTCGATGTTTACAGATAGAATAACCTGAAACAAACATCATTAGTTGATTGCTAATCTCAAATTCACAGCTCTCCCTTTAGCATTGTAATTTGTAAGGAAGAATACTCAACTCATTTAACTAAACAATGCCTTTTCTGGGCTCGATTTATGTTTGCTTTTCTACATAGGCATGCCAAGCCATAGTGATGGAGTAGAAAGGTAGCCTCAAAAAAGTGAATTGTTGCGTTTTAAATCTGGAAAAACAGACACACCACATTTCAATGAAAAAATGCAGTCTAGCATGTTATAAGTAGGCCTGGCAATTTTACCCATCAACCTACCAACCCACCTGACCCAACCCACTAATTACCCAACCCAACCCAACCCAACCCAACCCAACCCAATTAATCTAACAGGTTGTAATGGGTTACCCAAATTACCCATCAAAACTAATGGGTTAAGCCGGGTTCAACCTGCCGAACCCATTATAAACGCAAAATCCATCGCCTCTCTTACCATCAAACCCTAATTCGCTCACCGCCTCTCTCGTCTCTCTTACGTCTCTCTTAAGTGCCATCCATCGCCTCTCTCATCTCTCCCACCATCTCCATTAACCACCATCTTCACTAACGCCGATGGATCTGATCAAACCCACCTCGAGATAGTGGTGCAATTCCCTCGGCGTTGTCTTCTTCTTCTTCACTTTTTTTTCCGTTTTCTTGCCGGATCTTGTAACGCCGATGGATCTGATCCCTCTGTTCATCGACGAGAACGAGGTGAGGGCATTTTCCGGTGAAAGCAGACCGGCAGTGAGTTGAAGATGCCGTTGAATTTCTCATGGCGCCTGAGGTTATGCTGAACGAGGTGAGGCCTTTTAGATGGATGCTTCAACAATTCCTCTGCGCTAGGCATTTTAGAAGTATTGTCTAGAAAAGCCCTCTTTCTTCTTCTTCTTTTCGTTTTTAATTTTTTTTATAAGGAAATCTTCCTGATTTGATATTTATATTTTTTTTCTTTAATTTGGCTCTAGAAGTATTGTTTCTTCTTTTTAAATTGGGATTTTTGTGAGAATCAATTGCAAGTTTTTCCTGAGAAATTTTACCATAAATGCAGATCTGGAAGGGTACAAGTTTGATGTTTATTGTAATAGAACTCACAGGTTAAACCATTAAGTTGGTGTTTATAAATGCAGATCTGGAAATTTTCGTTGTGTTGAATATGAAAGTTTTTGACTTCTCTATTGAAACAAAAGAGTAAAAAAATTTACCAGGTTGACCTGACCCAACCCAACCCATTTGAACCCGCAGGTTAAACAGGTTGTGTTGAATTTTACCCACTTCAACCCATTACCTGTTTCAACCCGTTACCCATTTTAACCCAACCCAACCCAACCCAACCTACCCAGTTGCCAGGCCTAGTTATAAGCCTCAAACATTTCTCCTTTTCACCAGATTGGCTTCTTCAGTGTGATTCTATTTTTTTTATTTTTTTTTTATAAGAAGGAAAAAATGAAATATATCAGTTTTTTTTTTATTTTTTTTAAATCGACAAGGGCAAAGAGCCCCCTAAATTTTATTAAGAAGAAAAAATTAAATGTGATGGGGGACTAGACCAAAACCATCACGGAATAACAAAAAGCAAACAACAAGAAATAAAATAAAAGAAAGACAAAGAGAGAAAAATTTTCTCAGTGTCTTTTAGAGCCTCCCCAATATCTTTTAGAACCTCGGCCATTCTTAACCGTGCTCTTGCCATGTATTTTTTCACGGGGATAAAACCATCCTCTTCATTATAGAAGTCATCAAATGAGCGACCATCCGCCATTGGTGCCCCTGGAGATACATCCACACCTCCTACCGTCCCTCCGTATTGACGAGCTTCTGCGTACGCGGTCATAGAAGCATCAGAGTGATAGCCTTCTGGGTCAGATGTACTCTTTTCCCTAGATGGGATAGTAACAGAAAGCTTGGTCTGGTAAGTATTATTAAAATATTTAGAGTTGAGACGACGAGCTTCTGGGGGACGTAAGTTAAGAGCTGGTGAAGTTTGAGCTTGCCGAACCTTTTTCCGAATTAAATTAATGTTTTCTTCATCCAACTCTGATGGAGAGACATTTTTTGTCGAGAGAGGCTCTTCCAAATGCTCTAAAGAAGATTCCAAATTATTAGGCACGTAAGATATGCCATCATTTGTAACATTTGGGTCACCCGAAAAACCTTCCTTTAATACTTCAGCTTCCAAAACAACCAAAGTTGTTTCTACAAGAACCTCCCCTATCTCTCCTTGATTTTCGCCATTTACCGAATCCATAGAGACAACCGCATCCACGGCTGTGTTATCAGCTTCTTCTTGACTGGTAATATCTTCTACTATCACTAAATCCAAATTTGAATTTGAAATCCCTTGATTTTCGCCAAGAAGATCTTTGTTTGCCATATCTCCATTCCTTTCCGTGTGAGAAACCGAATTTTGCACTTTGTCTGCCAAGATATCCGCTCCAATTAGTGATTCGATTGGGTCGGCCCGAATGATCTCTTTTCCCACCGCCTGATGACTAGCTACCCCACCGTCAGCCGCGGTGTCCGTCGTAGCACCACCAATCACCACCATGGAATCATGCGAAGAGCTTCCTTTGTTAGGATTTTCCTCCCTTACTTCTCTTGTTTTGGATGACGATGGATCCGTCTTCTCAACCGGAATCCATTTACCAGGGCCGTTAGACTCATGAAAATCCTTACGTTGAATTATTATTTGCTTATCCCCTTTAGGTCGAGACCCAACCTTTGCAGCCCTTTTCCGGCACTCATTTAGGCACGTGGCCTAGCAACCCGCATCCATCTCAATATTTAATATTACCCTCAAACTCCACTGCTTGGTAGAAACCGAATTCCTTTGATTCACCAATCCACACTTTTGTTGGTAAAGGTTTTGATACATCAACCTCAACACAGATTCTAGCATAGCTAGGATGCGTAAAGGCCAAAGTACGATTGTCTATACGTAAGAATTTTCCCAACCCATTGGCAATCCTTTCCAACACCGCCGGTGCAAAAAAATGTAGTGGGAGTTTGTTCAAACGTACCCAAACTGCCACCAATGGGCAATCATATTTGAATGTAAAATCAATTGACCAACGAAAAGATCGATACATACAGTTGTTTATCATATGTGATTCCTTCGACAATGCACGTGTTAAATCCTCCCCGGAAGTAAGGTAAACCATGACATGTCTAGGATCCATTAAGCCAACTATGAACGAACCTTGGAGATTCCAATTTTTCTCTATGTGTTCATGAATAACTTGAAGGTGAGGGCGACCACCCGCAAATTTCATGACAATCGTATGCTCTAACTGTTTAACTGCAATATCCATTTCTCGTGCCGTAAACAATATTGCAGGGACATCCTCCACATGTGTCGCCGGCCGAGGAGGAAGGGTAAAACCACCAAGTGTAGGCTTAGCAAGTTGTACCTTTTGCGCGACTGGAAGTGTTTGTGCCACACCTTTCAGTGCCGCCGCATAGGATGGTGGGGGGGCTGAATGAGAAATGGTTGGGGGAGGATCCCCCTCGTCTGGTGGCATAGCGCCACCAAAGTTGCCACAAAGTTTCAAAATGTTAAGAGAGAGAAGTTTAGAGAGAGAAAATTTTGGTACAGGCATGAAATATATCAGTGTTAAGTTAAAAATTACTCTTTGCCCGATCTTCTTGGATGACTTTTGAACAATTTTTTCCATGTTGGCCAGTCACGAACTGCATTGAAAAGCTTTGCAAGCCCGGAGGGAGACCATTTGACTTTACTTAATGTATATCGTGCTGCCGCTGAGTTTTTGGACAAGAATAAAACAGGGAACAGTAAAGAGAAAGCTGAAAAGAACATGAAAAAGTGGTGCAAGGATAACTTCATCAACAGCCGTTGCTTGAAGCACGCACGTGATGTTCACAGGTATGGTTTGTTTCCTTTGATAGGCGTAGGACCAAATATTTTGGAAATTTCACTTAACTATTTGGTTTTGGGTTTTTGTTAAGAATTATCTATTGCTTAACTGTGTTTTCCTTGAAAGGCATTTCTCAATATCCTGACATGAATTGACATAATTGGCACCTTTTTTACTTCTGATTTCTTGTGAAAATGCAAGATTTGGTCTCTAATGTAGCTTCTCTGCTTATTTGATAGTTAGCATCTGATTTTCTGGGAGTTACTGCTGATATATTTTCCTTTACATATTTGGTTTTCTATTTCAGTCAAATCAAGGAAAATGTTGAACGAATGGGTCTACGCATTGCATCATGTGGAGATGACCTGATTCAGTTCCGAAGATGTCTTGTTGCGTCCTATTTTCTCAATGCAGCATTGAGGCAGCCCGATGGCACTTACAGGTGAGCTTAGATTATCATACAATGACAAGTACTACCTCTGTCCCTATATGAATGTCCATTTTCAATAATTTTATGTCCCAAAATAAATGTCTTTTTTGTAAAATACTTTACCCCTAAATATTATTTTTCACTAGGCATTTTATACTCGCAAAACTCTATATTTAGAATGTGGATAACAGGAATATCTATGCATCTTTGTCATTTAATTGTGTAAAAAGTAATCATTTTTAGAAAATCTCGTGATTGAAATTTGGACATACATTTAGGGATGGGGAGGGAGTATCACATTTACTTCATTGGCATTTGCAATTTTCTTATGCTTGTATTACCTATTGGTGAGACTCACAAAGCTTAGGATAAGCCTGAGTTAGATAATAATCCAACTTAGTTTCTTAAAGAGGTTGATAATCAAATTGATCATAACCCAAATACAAATGACTTTACTCCCTCTTATCCGTAATTGCACTAGACAATAGATTGACAGGGTATTGCTCATAGCGCTCATACGGTAGTCAATCATTCAAAAATCTGAATAAATACGATATATTCAGCCCTGAAATAGTAATCTAAAACTTCAAAATATTTTTGCTTATGCTCTAGCTTTCTTATATAAATTGTCACTATTGAGTAGAGTGTGTCTTCTTGTGTTTGATTTGTTTTATTAAAGGTGGATTTTGATGTAGGAGTATTTGTTTCACTGATGATTCTTCTGATTGAGATGACCATTTGTGTTGTTGCAATACACAATTTTGTTTATACTCCCTCCGTCCCAAATTGATACTCCCATTTGACTTGTCAAACATTTTAAGGTTACATTATAAGTTTTGGAAATTCAGTGATTTAGAAGCCTTAGTTTGGGAATTGGGACAGACTTTCTGGGACAAACAAAAAGGGGAAATGGGACTATCATTTTGGGACGGAGGGCGTATAATTTTGGTGTTACTGTGCATAATCTGTGGCCTACTAATAAGTTGGATGCTAGAGTTTCTGAGTTCTCTTTCCTCTCTTTTCTGTTGGACTTGCTATATTCATTATTATGGTGATCAATCATGAAAGGTTGTTGAGCTTGATTTTGAATCTCCTAGCTTTAATGTTGTGTTTTTCTTATTCAGAACTGGAGGTACTTGGTGCTATTAGCTTTGGTCAGATGCTCTTTGTTTTATGAGCCCATTTGATAATAGAGTCTGACGGAAATTTTACAAGCAAGGCAAGGTATGTTGGCTTCTTGGATTCATTATCCGACCAAACATCAGTGTCAATCTAATCATCGTAGTGAAATTCTAAAAATTGCTATCGATAAATCATTAAGTATATCTTACGTTATAATTTCTAGTATCTTTTTAGCAATTGTTTCTTTGCGGAAGGATGTCTAATCCCAGATTATGATATGCAGATTACAAAGAAAGACTATACGGGCCAACCTCTAATGACAGTCGCCTAACAATTCTAACCCGTGGACGACAGTTTTTAACTGAAGATGCAGGCAGCTTCACATTCCTATGTTCATCGGTTGTATTAGGTTTGATGTTTTATTTTTTTATTTTTTTTTATATATATATATAAAAATTTCTATTTTTTATAAATATAGTTTTGTGATGTACTTTCTATTTAACCAGAATGTAATGGGTTTGATATTTAGTCTTTGTCCAATTGTTCATCCAGATGTGGCAAATACTAAATACAGGGAATATTATATACAGGCAACGAAATATTCCAAATCTGCCCTTGCCCATTTCGTGTACCTTTACACGACATTGCCTCTATAATCTCGTGTAACTTTACACGTGATGAATCGTGTTTGCACACGAGATATCTCGTGTACAAACACACGAGATTATAGAGGCAATCTCGTGTAAAGGTACACGACATGGTGTCTGAACCT
The DNA here is from genome assembly GCA_026119855.1 of Campanula takesimana. Taxonomy (NCBI): domain Eukaryota; kingdom Viridiplantae; phylum Streptophyta; class Magnoliopsida; order Asterales; family Campanulaceae; genus Campanula; species Campanula takesimana. Next base: position 41,801 of record JAOWBW010001065.1, read on the forward strand.
GCATTTTCACAACAGCAACAGCAAAAGCAACAAGAAACAAAAGTAGATCTGAAATTTTATTGTTAAAATGATAGCACATCTCCACAAAGCAGTGGGAGTGACCAATAGACCATTACACATATACTATCTCCAAATTTGATAATTCATACAAACTTGATAATTCAAAAACCATTGCACATATACTATCCCCTACGTAATCTTTCTCTTCTTGCATCGTTATCCTGATCATAGAGTTCATTGAATGCTGCTATCCTATCTCGGTATTGGAGGATCAGTTGACTTGCGCTTGGATCACAGTTTTCCCTCCAAGTGTTCGGTGGTGGTGGTATTGGGTAATCATTGCCTGACATGTGCAACTGCAAAAGTAATAACAGTTAAATACAACGAATTTAAGTAACACAATTAAATATAACTAATATAGATGAGACAGTTAAGTATAACGAATTTAAGTAATATTGTTAAATTTAACGGATTAAAGTATCATACCAATATAAAATGGTTTGTCACTTGTCCCAACACAACTGTGTTTATCGGTGGTCCTACTCCTGCTGGTACAGTCACTGGAAGGCATAAGTTGCCACCGCTAGCCGAGTACGAAATGAACGCCACATTATACCTCGTGGCAATGATGTGTCCAAGGTACACGAGATGTGTCTCGTGTTGAACAACACGATAAAATACTCGATTGAGTTCAGAAGATGAATACTGCCATTAAACCCTCAGTTCATACAAAAATGATTGAATCAATTTGATATAATCAAACAAAAATTATACATTGGGAATTTGGTGAGTGTAAAATTAGGTTAAAATAACATTTTAATTTACATTACCTTTTTTACAGGAACGGTGCTAGATGAAGCTCCGGCGGCGGCGATGGAAGTGGCGGTAGAGGCAGCGGCAGCACATGCGGCGACCTTGGGAATTTTCACTCTCGCCATCGTCATGTGGTGGTGGTGCGGTCGTCTTCTTCGTCGTCGGTTTCGCGTCGTCTGTAGAGGAACCGTTTGTTAGAGAGAGACCGAATTGAATTTGAAAAACGATCGAAATCAATTTGAGTATATAAGGGGTATTTTGGTAATTTTATCTCTTCCCTGTATTTTTTGTTCCCTGTATATAACTATATCCTCCAGTAATTTATAATTTTATTTGATTTATGAATGAAAAGAGTATCCGTTTAAGTATATAATTGCTCCAATTGTATAGATAAATCCGACCCATATGACCCGAGCCATGTATGTGTTGTGATGGGTTGAACCTGACCCACTTGTCAGGCCGACCCTCAAGTAATTGCCTTGGGTTAGATGAATTTCTAATGTGTGCAGGGAAAGTATGAATATTTTTTTTTATCAAAACATTATCTAGTTATTTATTGAATAAATAGGCTCAGGACCTATATAGTTGTGATACATATTAGGGGTATAGACTGTATTGTTATGCGCCAACTTGACTACATTTCTATCTACCTTACAAATATTAAAATTGTTACACATAGATTTAAACAGACAGATGTAAGAGAATATGTTTTCTAAGGTGATGTCCCTTTTTTTGGTTGTCTTGATGTGGCCACAAGCTTGAGATGAGTCCGTCAGAACATTGATGTTTGTGTAGTTTTGACTAACCGCCTATTCTAGACCTTCGCATATTGGAGTTGAGATCTCTTGTACCACTTTTGTGTGCCACTCCATGTATCACTTATAATTCAACCGTTCACATGTTTGCATAATATTACCATACTACCGATCTCAATAACTGTGAGCCATTAAATCATCTGTGGCACATGAAGTGGCACACAAAGTGGCACAGAGGATTTGGACTCCGCATATTGCTAGGCATTCTGTTTGGATGCCTGAGGTAGATTTGCATGACATGCTCCCTGAGGCTATGCGACCTTTGGTGGGGGGTCCCATAGTTCCCATCCCAGACTTGCCCATCTAGCATTCTTCTTCCATGAGCCATCAATGACTAGTAGTGATAGTTTATCTGAGAATTAAGGTAACAGTTTTTTAGGTATTCTTCAAGAGTCTTTTCATTCAGCGAATCAAGACTCAAAGTTGCATTCTGGGTGTTGTGCTTGTTGGTTTGGGGGTTAGAAGTAGACTGATTGTTTTGGTTTGCTTGCCTTGATGGATTGCATGTCGTTTTTTTTTTTTCCGTGTTTTGAAGAGCTAGAGAAAGAGTGTTGTCGATGTTTGGGTATCCGTGGTTGAAGAGGATGTCATTTTTGTTTTTCCAGATCTCGCAGAAGAGTAGCAGCATGAAATTTATATCAAGGTTATCTGGGGGATTAGATGTCCAGGAGGAAAACCAATGTAAGAGTCCACTGTTTTGGTTTTGTGGATGGGGGAGTTTGAAATGTTAATTGAAGAAGAGTTTCAAGTGATCTGGGAATGTCTACAGGAAATGAATAAATGAGTTTCATTTTCCTAATGAGATCCACATCTATTACAGGCAAGTTGTTTAGTTTTACCTTTAATGTGTTTATTTTTAGAATTTGTAAATTTTTATTGAAATGATTATATAGATACTAATGTTTGGTCAAAATTTATTTGCAAAGAACCATCAAAAGTGAAATTGGACTATTTTTTCTAGATGGACTGTGGGAATATCTTCAAAAGTAGAAAACTGTTGGGTTATTTTCACTTTCTACATTCTCAACCTTATATGTTGTATCATTTTAGGTTTATTATTTTAAATTTCTCACTTTATGGTTTGGGTTCGGGTTTGCGATGAGCGAGTATTTACTTTCTCTCCTCAAAATGAATATCCGATTTTTTTTTTTAAAAAAAACATTTGCTTTGATATTCATTTTAGAATTGAGGAGTATTTATTATTTACAAAGTGATTGTGTATCATTCAATTATTTAATTGAAGCTAGTTAAAGAAATGATTGAAAAAAATTAAGTATTTCTCAAGTGGAATAATGTGTAACAGAAGTAGGGGTGATCATGGTCCAGTCTGGTCCATTTTTTGACAAAAAATCACAGAACCAGAACAGGAACCAATACTCCAGTTCTATAAAAATTTAGAACGGGAACCAAACCAATACTTGTGAGAACCAATACACTGGTTCTAGTTCTACTGGTCTGGTCAGGTCCGGTTCTAATTATTTGAAGTTTATTTGTTTTTATATAAATCAATACTTGGGAGGGAGAGAGGCGGAGCGGTTGAAGAGTCGAAGGCTAAGGTTTCATTCTTTGGGTAACTGAAAAGAAGATATGAATTATGAAAAATAAAAGTTAAAAAGTGAAAATAACTGAATAAGGATTAGGAGTCTAGAACTTGGCTTTGACGATTTGGGACCTTGGGGCTAGGGTTGGGTACAAAGTTACAATAACTAAACGAGTCTTTTTTATTAAGCAATTTAAACGAATCTTAGAAAAATTATAATACAAAAGTAAGTATATAATTTTATTAACTATATAATAAATATATATAGTATTATATATGCACAACTGGTCCGGTCCGGCTCTAACCGGAAATAATTTTACCAAAAACCAGGACCGATCCAATATACTGGTTTTATAATAATTGGAACCGGAACCAAACCATAAGTACTGGTTTGGTCCGGTTTTAACTGGTTTGGTCCGGTTCCTTTGGTCCGGTCCGGTTCCATAAATTTTTTGCTCACCCCTAAACACAAGAGTTCAACAATTATGAATTATTAAAGATAGCGTCATGCATAATCGTTCGATCAACCACCGACACCGTTAATCGTTGGACAACTTGTGGTACAAGTGAAAAAACATATATTCTTCGAGAAGTTAAAATATTAAATTATAATATACATAAATTGTTCAAGAAGTTAAATGATTAACCTGTAGGGTACTCCCTCCATCAAAACGACAAACTTTGACGTGGACACGAGAATCAAAGAAAAGTGTTAGTGGAAGAGGTGCTGTGAGTATAACATATAAAATATGAGAGAGAAAGTGTATAGTTTCAATGGGGACACTATTTTTCAAAGTGTGAGGAGTATATAAATTAATCGTGTAGATGAGTTTATTGAAGAAATTGAAAGAGTAAATTGTAAAGTACATATATTTTTCAAAAAGTTACTCCTTTTATTTTAAAATAAATGTTTAAAATTGCACTTAGTTTGAGTGCAATTTCGGACTTTCATTTTGATGTAATAGAGGTAAAGGTAGTAAAAGAGTAATTTGTAAAGTAATTCATCTATTTAAAAAAAAAATCTTTACATTTGACTATTTGAACTCTTTTAAGGATATAAACAATTGTTATACTAGTCATGTTTTATTTATACACATTTAAATTTAAATTATAAAAATGAAAACAAAAATTTTAAACAATAAAAAGTGACAAATAAGAAGATATGTTGCGAGAGAGAAAGAGTTAAAATGTACTACTCTTCTGTCCAAACTAAAGTTCTTACTTTCCTTTTTGGTTTGTCTTATACTAAGGTTTTTAGTTGCTTTATTACTTAAAATGAATAATGAGATTCACTTGTCATTCTCACTAGGGGTGTCAGTGGTTCGGTCCAGACAACGGTTTGGGACTGAACCGAACCAAACTACACAGTCTGGTTCGGCTTTCAAACACGAGCGATTCGGTTGGGTCTCAAAAATTGGTAAACCACGTGGTTCGGTTCGGTTTGTGGTCTGACCCTTTCAGACCAAACCAGACCGAATCACCGAACCAAACCAGACCAAACCATGAGACCGAACCATCAGAACGAACCGTCAAACCGCATATATCAGTCATATATTTGTATGTTAAGTAACATCCACCTTTGAAATATTAAAAAAAAAAAAACTATATTGCATTAGAACATTCTTAAATCTCGTTGCGTCTTATTCAATATTCATTTCATCACGTGTTATATTTGTTGAGGCACAAATGTGTTCATTTCATTCGGCTTCTTTATTCGTTAAATATTCTTCTTCCTCCAGATTTTCTCTTTTCAACAAAGTCTAAACCATGATTTGAATCGTCAAATCTCGGTCAGAATGGTGGTTTGAACCACTATCTAAACCACTGTTTAACTGTAGGTCTGAACCATATTACTGAACCGCGGTCTGAACGAACACTAAGCACAGTAAGAAAATCACTCCTTTTGTTTCCATTATTACTTCAAAAAGTATTTTAGCATAAACTTTGAAAAATATCTGGGATAACTCACAAGTCTCATCAGTCCCTCTCCTTCCCCTCACTTTATAGTTGCAGCGTCTCTCTCTCTCGAGCAGATCTGATCTCGACCCAACAAAGGTAACCTCTTAACCCTAGATCTCAATCTCCCATTTCAATTACATTGTTTTCATTTTCACTTGTAATTCCAAATCAATCAAAGCAGCCACTCTCATTCCTGTTTTGATTGTTCATTCCTGCTCATATTTTGGTTGTCAAATGTCTGTTAAGATCGATCGACTTGTTCTTAATTTGTATCTGTTGTTGTCATGCTTACTTGCTTTACCTGTAGTAATTAAAATACGGAGTATTTGATTGTTCTGTCTTTTGGAAATTACTGAATTTTCCAACAAAACAAATGTAAAAGTTACTCTTTTGAGTAGGTGGAGGTGGGAAGCAGGGCTTGTTAGTTGCCCCTGCATCACTTTACTAGGATTTCAGTGAGATTAGAATTTCGACTGATGCTTACTTTCCGGGACCAATTTAATCTCAAACCTCATTATCAAAAAAGCTTTTTGATCGTGACCAATGGTTGAAGTGCTGTAGCGGTCTCGGGTCCCAATTTAGCATGTCTCATGATGTTATCATTCTTTAGGTTCTTTTTTATCCATCTTTATAGCACAAGACATGTGCAATACCCTTGGCCCTGCTTCTCAGACCTTTACTCTGGCTTGGAGATCAGCCTGGATAATACTCGAGCATAACAAGGTTCTCGTAGGAATCAGGTTGGGGAATTAGCCTATACAGCACGTAGGCCTAACGTGCTCTGAATTCACTGGAAATAGATTTTAGAAGAATTCTGTTGGAATGATTACGCCTTTAATGCAGAGCACAAAACATCGAGTTGTAGTAATGTAAAGAGTATAGCCACACGGTAGCTTACCCATTAGCTTTTCTTTCCGATAATTTGATACTCCCACTGTCATGGAAAGTTGGCCCCTCTTTTTTTGTTGTTATTACGAATGAACTTTGCGCAATAATTTAGGCTACTTTTAGTTATCTTAATGAAAGTTTACAACTTGTTATTGATTCACCATTATAAATACTATCAAAACCAATGTTTAGATTCTCAATAAGATTTCAGTAACAACGAAAAAAGAGGGACTAACTTTCCGGGACATAGGGAGTAGTTAATTAATCCTTTCAAGTTTACCATCTGATGTTTGGAATCAATCGTTTTCTGTAAACAAGAGAGCTTCATGCTATTTCTGTGGCTGAATCCTACCAATGTAAAATTTTAACTTTGTTTTGCTTTCATTGCCGTAGATTAGACCTCATTGTTGTATTACACTTTGGTGGAAACTTTTGGCTTCTTCTTCAACATTGTGCTTGATGAATGAATCCCAATGTTTACGTACTAACTTCTTTGACTTGTTGACTATGTATCTAGGAGGAACGTATAAAAATGAACAGAGGAGGAAGTGCTGGTGGAGGACGGAGTTCATTGGATTACTTGTTCGGAAATGGTGAGGCTCCAAAGTCAGCCCCCAAAAGCACACCAGATGCTCCCACTGTGGAGGCAACTGGAAATAATGCACCATTGACAAAACCTGCTCCTTCTCCACCAGTGGATGTAGCAAAGCAAATTCCTGCAGGCATACACAGTAACCCTGCAAACAACTACCACAGAGCTGATGGCCAGAATACTGGAAACTTCATTACGGTATGTCTCTTGTCATACTTATTTCCTCCCGCTATCACATACTCCCTCCGTCCCAAAACAATCTTCCCACTTGTTGTTAATATGAAGGTGCTTTGAGCAAAGAATTTAAGTTAATTTAATTATCCTAATGAAAATTTAAAATATGTTATTGATACACCATCATACATACTATCAAGACCAATTTTCAGATGTTCATTAATTAGGAATTTAGGATACTTAAATTAACCTAAATTTATACGTACCATCGTATCAACAACAAAAAAATGTGGGAAGGTCATTTTGGGGCTGGAAGAGTATTTTTAATCTCTTTCCACTACCATTTACTCCGTTTTGCCAAGTACATGGTGTGCTGACGATATTGTAATAGTAATGGATTGTTGGCTTTCCTCTCCTGATTTTTTTGATGCTATAGTTTTCTGTTTGCCTTATTTATAGTCTATCAAGGTTATAAGAAAAACAACCTTGGACATTGATTTACCAAATGCATTTATGCATAAGAAGAAAAAATCGACAGTGACTTTGTTTAAGCAAAAGAAGCTGCACTCCTCCCCCTATAAAAAATAAAAATAAAAATTATGTACCTAAAAAATTGTGCCAATGATGAACATTAATGTCGAGTTATTTTCTTCGACTATAGCCTAGAATTGAACATAGTTATGTTTAAATCCTAATCATTATATTGACATTTACATTACTATTTCCTATTTAGGGATGAATGGTAAGTTGCAGTTGGGGAAAACCTTACATATAATGAAAATTCAATCTCTTTTAGTAAACATAAGACATTGAGATACTAGCATTATACGTTTATTTGTTTAATTAAGTTCACCCACAAAAAAAGGTCAAGTGGGATTCTTCTTTTGGGCAGGAGGGTGTAGTAACTTGAAATTATGCAAAGAAAACTCTGGTTAATTATTGAGGAAGTCGTGTGTGAGACGGTCTCACACGTGAGACGGATCTCGACAAGAGAGGAAATGGGCTTGGCCCGCCCCGTCCATAGGTGGGCAAACCATTTATTCTCTCAACGAGACCCGTCTCACACAAGTTTTTGTCATAATTATTTGCTTCATGACATGAAAAATGGTAATGCCAGCTTGAATGGTAGCATCTTATTGTTAATTCATATCCGTTGGATAATATCTTGAATTATTATCAAGTATCTTAATGAATATAAAATCGTGTGGGTTTAATGTAGTAATTCATATGCTTTGCACATTGCAGGAACGACCCTCAACTAAGGTCCATGCTGCCCCGGGAGGCGGATCTTCTCTTGGTTACCTGTTTGGTGGCGATGGCAAGTGAAAAATGACGCCATATGTCTGCTTATCGAAACGCTTTTAATTTTTGTTGTCAGTTTGTAATCAAGAAGAGCTAAGGCTTTCTATCAAATGCAGACATTGAAAGCTTGCTTGATCATGTAGTAATTTGTAATATATCAGTGGCCGTCGAATTGTTCAGCCAAAGAAATTTTTACATCCATAAACATCTGTAATCCAGATCGATGATCATCATGGATATTGTACTTGTATCAGCCCTTCAATTTATTTTACTTTTCTCTCTCCTATCCACAAACTTATTATCTCTCTCCTACTCACTCATAATACTTACTTTTCCAACATATTTCCTTAATCCCCATGCACTCTCATTAAATAAGTATGGGACGGGGACGGGGACGGAGGGAGTATATTGTACAAGTTCAAACTCAAATGTTTACAACATAACTTCAAAATAACTTAACATTCACTTGCATTTTTACTGACCAACTGACATAGTATTCCGCTTCCAACTGAAAAACTCATGCTCCATTGTGTCTGGGAGGAGGAGGAGCAGGAACTATACCCCATCTCTGTCTAACATCCACCAAATCTTCATGAAAATGCTTCTCATAATATATACACATAAGATCGGTCGATTTCATTCCCGCACAGAGGGCCCACGGGAAGTAATGCTGGTAAAATAACGATCTTTGCTTCTCACTAAATCTTGCGGTTCCTCCTACAACAGACAACATGCACATTGGAAGTAACATTTGTTCAAACTCTATTACCTTCAATGCTGTCTCCCCAATCAAATTGGTCGGTAGGTCAAATAAGGTGTGCCAAAAGTCATGAACTTCGCGGGCCCGCATTGCCACGTAGGCGAGCTCTTCTGTTTCCATGAAACGGACTGGGGGACGGTCATCTGGGGAGAAGTTTCTGGACCCCATGAACTTTGCATAGGCAGCACCGAATGTATTGTCTGGTAGGTCCCACGCGTGACCAACGTTTGATGAGATGACTCGTGGACGGTTCAATAAGACTTCCTGTGAGGAGAACGAGAGTTAAGGTGAGTGGAACTAGAAGACTTCTCACTTTTGGGACATATAACTTCAATAACAACATTAACAGTTAAGTACACAAAACAAGAAGATGATGTTTCCTCTGTTCCAAGGTAAGTGTCTCTTATTCAAATTTAGGATGTCCCAACATTAACAGTGAACACTTACGGAGGTAGTTACCACAGCAGAAAATGCAGGCAGGAATTAAGTTAAATAAACAGTGCTTACGACAACCGAACGTAAAGCTGAATTCATTGCTGGATACAGTGTCAGCCAGGCACAAAAAAGGACTTCTTGTAAGGTCTGCCTAAGCATAGTAGCAACTCAATCTGTCAAGACCAATAACCCCTTCGTGTCTGTCCCAAAATGATCTTCTCATTTACCATTTCTCATTGTCTCCAAAAGTTCTTCCCATTTTTACAATTTAGGCTTAAAAGTGCATAAACAAAACATGGCTAGTGAAGCAAGTGTTCATACTCTTAAAAAGTTTGAATAGTCGAACGAGAAGATCATTTTGGGACGGAGGGAGTATTAACAAATCTCCAACTTAAATTCTTGTCAATGAATACCAACATCATATATAAGCTGCGCAAGAATGGCATTTATTTGGCATCTGGTAAGTGGTAACTGCTTACTAGTTCACCCCATTACCACAAATTTTAGTTAATAAGTTAGCTACATCTTTTGTCTCTAGCTATTACATACTTTTTCTGCTCTAATGCTTCATTATATGAGATTGCACAAATAAAGGTGGTACAGTGACATAATTATGAGGAAGCTGCTAACAGTAATTCTGACAATCTTTTGTACAATTGTTTTGTTGAGTTTGTATAAACCTTTTTAACAAAACCTACCTCTGTTGGCAGGCAAGTATCACTGCTGTCAACTAAGTTGATTTTGTGCAAATCAGATTTCGTACCATCTTCAGCACATAGTTTGTTGATTTTGCACTAATATGTTCTACCGTAACCTCTACAACCGCAAGTGTTTTACTAAAAACAAATTCAATTTCGAGTAAAGAAAACTTTAATTGTCTTGCATGAAAACTATGTTCATTTTGCGGAAACACTTTTTTACAGTGACCGCTATAAGCATGCAAGTGTTCCTACTTTCACATCTATTAAATTTTCTCAAATGACAGATTTGAGTAGTGACAAACATTTATTATCTCAATTAGCTATATAAAACGACACCTAACTAGATGTGGTTACCACAAACAATGAATCATGAAGAATATATTCACTCCCCTTAAAAACATAACTACTACTCCCTCTGTCCCTAAATGAATGTCCATTCTTGAGATATTTTTGTCCCAAAATGAATGTCCTTTTTGGAAATAACTTTGTTCCTAATTGTTTTTTTACAAAAATAAATTTCACTAGTCTCTTTATCCTTGCAAAACAAAATGTTTGGAAAGAGGATTACATGATTATATACGAATCTTTGCCACTAAATTGTATGAAACGTAGAGATTTCCAGAATGTCCTCTAAATTGAAAATTGGACATTCATTTAGGGACAAAGGGAGTATAAATACCAACAATGACACAAGTTATTTAAAAGTGCATATATCAATACAAATTCAACCAAAAGTCTTACTCTGCCTTCAGGACTAGTCTTCATCCTTTCAAGAACCCTCTGAAAAGCAGGCTTCCCAGTTGTCTCTCCCAAAGCAGCTATTAAATCAGCTCTTCGAGGGTCCAATAATGCTCCTGCTGCAGATCCAAGTGCAACTGCAGCCTGTTGCCATCCCTTCAGTCTGATGCGGGCACCTTCTACCATGGTAAGTTTGGCCAAATATCCAACTTTAATGAAATTCAAACAGATTAAAGTCAGAACTTTGAAAGAATAAATTCAAACAGATTAAATCCTTTCCCAGGAAGATTACTCTCTTCTCTTCAGTATAGGTTATATCATGACTTGACCAAAGGGAAATACACATTTTGTCCCCCCTTCCTAACGCGCCCCATCCTCTCTCCTCTCACACTTACCCTGACGTAATTCACATATTTTTCATACCCAACAATATATATTTTTCCTGAAAGTCGAGTCAGCTATAAGAAGTTACTTTTGCCACCCTATTTGGTCCAAAGAAAATTTTAAACCACAGCAGCTAGTAAGCCTAACTATTTACACATCCACATTAGCTAATGTGTTCCTCCACCCCTATCATTCTTCTACATCAACATTCTACCCCCGTTATGGAAATCGATATTATCCATCCACTGAATTTAGGCTAATTTTATGTCCATCTGCAGACTGTAGCTAATACTTATTACCAGTGGCGTATCCAGGATTCAGGTGAGGGGGGTCAAAAATCATATAAAAATTTAAGAAATCACACTATTAAAAATCAAAATAAAAAACTCACATATAAAGCCTTTTTTTTCACACGAGTTCAAATTGCGATGATATAATAAGAAAAGTGTTACACAAATGTTAGGCTCTTGAGAATTAGGCACTTCAAAATCTGGATTTTTTTTTTTTTTTTTAAGAAAATATTGCATTAACTAAACACAGTGAAATAGCGGGCCACAGAGATCAGAGGCTCATCCCAAACAATTGGCGTACTATGCAATAAAGCAGCCCTAGACACGCTATCTGCTGCATCATTTGTGGCTCACTTGACTAACTTAAGGGAAAAGGTTATAAACAACCAAAAAAGATTAATGCATTGTATAGAGTGCAGCAAACTTAATGCTTCTCCTTCGTCCACATGCAGAACACCACATATAACCTCAGCCATAGCCTTGATAAAAAGGCCATTTTCATCTCTGAGAGTGCACCATAAACCAGTCTTTTGTTCACCAATGAAAAATTTGGATTTTGAGAATTAGCTGTTTTTCTTCAATGTTAAATATGCAGAATTACAAATAGAAACTGAATCGGAGTACTAAAAATGAATCACAACTTAATTTCGTAGCCAGTGAAACAATCAAGCATCCCCAACATGATTAAAACAATGCAAGTAAACAAATTCAAGAAAAAACCATCAAATTTAATAAAGAATCAACTCAGAATCACAACATAATTTCGTTAGATCGACAACAATATGTTCTACTTCTACTAGAACAGAGATATCCAAGAATCCAAGTGGGAACCATCAGGCACAACTACATTAGTATACTTCAATTCAATTAGAAATCAATGAGATTAAAACAAAGAAAACGAATTTCCGATTATAAAAAGGTTGAAACAAGAAACCTTAATTTTTTGGAAAATTTAGGGATTTTGGTTGAGACTTGAGATTAGAGAAATAGTACCTGTTAGAAGAAGCAAAGATCGTTGCTCCGGCCTCCGTGGTTCGCCGCTGCGTCGAGAATTGAGAAGCGAGTCCGTCTCTCTCACCCTCGCTCGTCGTCGAAATCGCCGTCGCCCCTCTCCTTTGCGTCGCCTCTCTCAGTCTATCCTTCGCTCAATCGCTCTTCTTCCGACTAATAGAAACCCGCTTGCGGCAAACTAATGAGATAAGTGTGGGTTGGTTGTTCAAAAATTGAGCTTATATATCAACGGTTTTATGTAAATTTTGAGGGGGGTTAACTGAAAATTTTTGAGGGGGTTTAAGGTCATAATTTGAAAAAAATTAAGGGGCTAAAATGGGTATAGACGGAGAAGTGAGGGGGTCAATTAACCCCCCTCTCATATACGTGCGTCCGCCCCTGCTTATTACTGTTTCACGGATAAATGCTGAATTCCAATCTCATATTTCATGGTTCAAACACACAAATGAGATGCAAATTATGAATTTCCTAGAATCGTGTAAAAGAAACGTATTCAGATAAGACCCAAGGTAAACAAAATTCAAAAGTGATTATATTCCAATAAACCAACACAAATGACATTCAAATTCAATCTTCTGCACATTTCTACAAACAGCTTGTGTGCAAACCAAGGACCATTAAAGATTCACATCATAAAGATAGTGATCCGTGTGCGAATTAGAAGAAACAATCATGAAACACCGACATTAAGAAAACAAAAATTAATACGTATAATAATAAGAAACATGTATGAAATTGGGGAGGTGAATTTCAATATTCTTACGCGTTTTCCAATTGGGATCGAAGTGAATGACACTTTTGGTGGGAGGGAGAGGAAGGGCGCGGGCGTAACCATGAATGGGCTAGCCAACTGGGCCTTTGATTGGGCCTATAGATGCAAAACGGATCTGTAAATAGGTTATTTGGCCCATTAGAGTTGAGAATGAGGGATAGGTGTTGGATATGTAATTTTCAAAATTTATGACATCTTAAAATGATTATTGTATGTACTTTTTTTAAAAGAGTGGCTCGGTGGTAAAGTCAAGCCGATCATTAGGGTTTGATCCCTCTCATCGCCTCTTTCTGGTTTGGACACTGTCAAAAACAAAAATGATTACTAGTAAATAATAACAAATAAAAAGAAGACTTTAAACAGGCCAAAACTAACTAGAGTTACTTTTTACACAGGTAACATTAAGCCGGTTCTTAACAGTGTAGAGGCCTTATCCAGTATTTATAACTTATAAGTAGACACTAGTTACTATTTTTTTATAATTTTTGTGCATTTAATTTTAGTTTTACCTTTTCAAAGGGCAGAAAAAGTATATGTCCATACTTATTTCAAATATCATATCCATACTCTTAAGTATTACATATTTGATGGTGTTTTCAAAAACAAAATTCTTCCCTGTTGTACTACTCCAATGATTCTTTTAAATATACTCCCTCCGCCCCATTTTAAGAGTTAAAAATTTTCTAAAAGGGTGTCTCATTTTAAGAGTCAAAATCTTAAAATAGAAAGTGGGTCCTACTTGTCATTATCACAACAATTATCCACTAACTTTTCCATACCCCACTTTCTCTCTCTTACCCAACTATCAAACACTCACAACACATTACCTTTTCTTTAATTCTTGAACCCACCCATTTTTTGACTCTTAAAATGGGACGGAGAAAGTATGTGCAGAGAAATACTCCCTCCGTCCCATTTTAAGAGTAAAAAAATGGGTGGGTTCAAGAATTAAGAAAAATGTGATGTGTTGCGAGTGTTGATTGTTGGGTAGGAGAGAGATAGGAGGTAGAGAAGAGTTAGTGGATAATTGATGCGAGTATGAAATGTAGGTCTCACTTTCTATTTTAGGATTTTAACTCTTAAAATGGGACGCCTGTTTAGAAAATTTTTTACTCTAAAAATGGGACTGAGGGAGTACTTTATCATAGTCAGATGGCCGTACATGTTGCAATGTCTACTGGTAGATAACAAATAAAGTAAAGATTAATTTTATTTTATTTTATGTGAACATGGTGTCATGAGATTATTTTGTGAGTTTTCTAAGTTTGACAAGATTTTTCGCAAGTACAAATGTATAAGGGTATTCTAGGCCTTCTTTGTTTTACTAATATCCAAACATATTTTAAAATTACTTTTGATATACACGCACTTTTGAAGTTTTGAGAATGAGGAAGTCTTATGTGAGACGGTCTCACACGTGAGACGGATCTTGACAAAAGAGGAAATGGGCTTACCCCGCCCCACCCATAAGGGGCAAACCATTTAATCTCTCAAGGAGATCCGTCTCACGTGTGAGGCCGTCTCATACAAGTTTTTGTCTTTGAGAATTGATAACCAAACAGTATACAGAGTATTAGACAATCACTTTTATTATAATCAATTATCAATAATCACTTTTAAATAATCAGAAGCAATCCCAAACTCACCCTTAGTGAAAATTCTATCAACCATTAAATTATTAGATGAATACTAGTTGCTTCAAAAATAAACTAATAAATGAATATTATTTTTGTTTGTATTATTGACAGTCTTTCAAATTGTATGTCTTTTTAAAAAAAAATATATATATATGTTGATAGTTAAACTTTTAACTTTTTGGTCATAATTATAAGGATATACTATAGTAGATCATAATTAGTACTATATGTTACTTGATCATTAAATATTTATTTTTATTTTTAGCATATTAATGAATAATTAGTGCTATATGTTACTTGATCATTAATAAATTTTTTGTTTGTATTATTGACAATCTTTCAAAGTATATGTTTTTTGAAGGAATTTTTAAATCATATGTTGATAGTTAAACCTTTCTTATTATTACTTCCCTGCAATATATTTTTAGTTTTTCACAATTTTTTTTAAATTGAACATATAAGGGGTTGTTTTGTAATGGAAATTGTTTTATAGGTGGTAATTTGATGGATAGTTAGGTTCCGTTTGTTTCGCGTAAAACGACTTTCGGAAAAGATTGAGTGGTCGTAATTTGAGTAATGTGATTGTGTCCCTTATTATAAAATGGAGGAAGTATTTGTTAGTAATTTTTATTGAAAAAAAAAAAACTAAAGTACTACTCCCTCTGCCTCAGAATGATAGTTTCCCTATTTTTATGGGTTTTACGAAGGAACTTTGAGTAATAATTAAGGCTACTTTTAATTATTCTAATGAAATTTTTGAAATTGTTCTTGATACACCATTATAAATATTATTAATATCAATTTTTAGATTCACATTAACATAATTATAAGTAGCATTTATAACTGCTCAAAGTTCCCTCATAGTAACAACGAAAAAAAGTGGACTATCTTTCTGGGACGGAAGGAGCATATAATTAGTTTTTTTGCTCAAAAAATTAATCAGAATTATTGATATAATAAATATAGATTAAATCTTAACATAAACTCCTTTCGTCTCAGAGTAAGTGTCCACCATTCCATTTGTACAAAGATTAAGAAATGGTGAAAGTGATTTAAGTCTTGTGAGCACGAAAAACTGAGTTAGGAGAGGGAAGATGTGGGTAGAGAATAGTAAGTTAATTGGTGTTGTGTGAATAAAAGTAAAGTATGAGAGAAAATGAGTGAAAGGAATAATAAATATTTTTGCCATTTTAAGAAATACTCCCTCCGTCCCATTTTAAGAGTCAAAAATTGGGTGGGTTCAAGAATTAAGGAAAAAGTGATGTGTTGTGAGTGTTGATAGTTAGAGAAAGTGGGGTAGAGAATTGTTAGGGGATAATTGTTGTGAGTATGACATGTAGGACCCACTTTCCATTTTAGGATTTTGACTCTTAAAATGGGACACCATTTTAGGAAATTTTTTACTCCTAAAATGGGACAGGGAGAGTAGACACTTACTCTGAAACAGATTAAAAAAGAAATGTGGACACTTACTCTATGACGGAGAGAGTAACAATTATTTTTGGTATATTGGTTTCTTTTTCTTTTTTCTTGAATGGTTTTAATGGTTACAAATATAAATAACTGGTGCTTTCAACAAAAAAATATATAGATAACTATTTTCTGTTTTTTTTAAAAAAAATAAAATTGAAGATTATTTTTTATGAAGCATATAAATATATATGAGGTATATGTGTATAGATAGTTAATTGTTTTTCTTTTACGGCTTGATTTCATTTTTTTAACTTGAACAAATATTTTTATATTTTGTTTCTTATATTTATTGAGCAATTATATTTTCTTTCAAAAAAATAAAAATCAGGTATATTTTAGAATATTAGTATTTTCGTATGGATAAAAACGTTTTTCTTTACCTTCTTTTTATTTCAAAGAAATGGATAAAATGAGGTTATTCCTACTTTTATTTTACAAGGGAATTAAGAAAAAATAAATATTGTGGGTAGAAAATAAAGTAGGAAAGAGAAAGTGAGTAGAGAATTTTTGTTGTGAGAATGACAAGTGGTCTCATACTGATGTATTCAGAAATTTTAAATAACTAGCGGGTAACCCGTGCTCTGCACGGGAAACCAATACTATGGCTTAAAAAATATTTTAACTATAGTTAACTAACATAGTAATCATCATTTTAACTAATACTATTAATAATAAAAATTAATCTATATGATTACTATTATTATAATAACTATTATAATTAATTAATACCATTGATAGTAATAGTTAATATATATATATATATATATAGCAATGATTAGTCTATATAATAATAATTATTAATATAATTATTATAATAAAATAATATTATTAATAGTAATAGTTAATTGATATAGTAACTATTATGATTAATTAATATTAAAAATTAATAATCTAACTTATATAATAACTATTATAATTAACTAATAATAATAATAGTAATAGTTAATGTATGTAGCCTATTATAGTTAACCAATACTATTAATAGTAAAAAATAACTTATAAAGTAACTATTATGGTTAACTAATACTATTAATAGTAATAATTAATTATATAGTAACTATTATAGTTAACTAATACTATTAATAGTAATAGTTAACTAATATAGTAACTATTATAGTTAATTAATACTATTAATAGTAATATTTAACTTGTATTGTAACTAATATTGTTAACTAATACTATTAATAGTAATAGTTAACTAATATAGTTAACTATAATAGAAACTATTATAGTTAACTAATACTATTAATAGTAATATTTAACTTATATTGTAACTAATATTGTTAACTAATACTATTAATAGTAATAGTTAACTATAATAGTAACTATTACTAATAAGAGTAATAGTTAACTATAATGGTTAACTATTATAGTTAACTATTACTAATAATAGTAATAGTTACTATAATAGTTAACTATTATAGTTACCCTTTTTAGTAACTATTATTATTATCTAATAGTATTAGCTAATGAAAATAAAATGAAAAGTCACTTATTTATTAGTATGTTGTTAATGTGGCTTCTCCAAATGTATGCTTTCTCCATTGTTTGTCCACATGTCAATACCATAGCTCTTTTAGCCAACTTTAATATATATATATATATATATATATATATAGATTTTTAGGGCTGATTGCAATTTGGTTACTTGATTTTTACAAGAAGTTGCAATTGGTTATTAGATTTGTTAAAGTTGTGATTTGACTCCTTAGTTTGAGGAACCGGAGCAATCAGGTGTAAAACTCGTTAGCCAGCTAAGAAACTAACAAAATAGACAACATATGCAAAACACGTGACTTTTAATAAGGGCAGATATGTCATTTTTTAGTTAAAAAAATCTCACTTGTTACTAATTTAGTATCAAGTGTTAAAAATTATAGATTAGGGGTTTAAATGTAAATATTTTTTTCATTTTCAACCTCAACATAATCCCCCACCACCCAAAACCACCACCATCATCCAGCCACCACCACCGCCGCGACCATCTCACGCCACCGCCATTATCTCACAATCCCCACAACTTCATTTAATCCCATAAATTTATTTATTTGAAACAAAGAAGAACTTAAATTAATTGCATGAATAAGAGTTAATGAGAAGGTTCTCCACAATATTCAGTAGGGGTGTAAATGGTTCGGTTTGGGGGTATTTACGGACCGAACAACTAGTCATCGGTTTGTGAAAATTTCAAACCCGAACCGACCATGAAAAATTTCAAACCGAACCGAACCAAACCGCTATGGTTTGGTTCGGTTTGGTTCAAAACGCGGCTTAATTACATGGTTCAAACCGCGGTTCCAACCATGGTTTAGACTACGGTTCAAATCACGATTCAAACCACAACTCATTATTACATTTGTTTTAATTTTTCGTGATCACGGAGGGAGTGCGAAAGATGTGGATCTTGAAGAGGAAAGTCGGATGAAGAGAGAGACTAGACGAAGAGAGAGGCCGAAGGAAAAAAAAACACTTTATAATATAGACCGTGGAGAGAAATTGGTAATTAATGTATCGCAAATCGCAATGAAGATAACAAATGATGAAATTAATATTAAATAAAATACAAAATGGGAGTTAGGACTTAGGATTAGTCTCTGTAATGATCTAATAATAAATATACAAAAATATACAAAAATATTGAATAAGATGTGAAATTGGGGTTATGATTAGTTTATGTAATGTGGTTTGGTCTGGCGGTTCGGCTTGGTGGTTCGGTCTCAAACCGCGGTTTGGTTCGGTTCGGTTTGGTTTGGTCTGGGAAGGTCAAATCACAAGCCAAACCAAAACCATGTGGTTTGCCAATATTTGAGACTGAACCGAACCATTGATGCTTGAAAACCAAACCAAACCGCATGGTTTGGTTCGGTTTCAAACCGCGGTTTGAATCGAACCACTTACACCCCTGATATTCAGAGACTCATCCCAAGACTTAAATTTACAAACCAAATTAAAATATCGCGAGGACAAGTACAAATGTGATTGTGAATGAGTTTGATGTCCATTGCAAATATGATCCGAAAGAGACTCATTCTTTCAACCCATACATCTAGTCTTCCACCACCTTCAATCTTCCGTTGAAGACTTTGTTTGACAATCTTTTCCACTATTAATTCATTAGAGTCCCAATTTCCTCATTTTCTTTTCTCTTATCAACCAAAAATCACTCTCTGTCGCCGCATACACTTCCTTCCTTAGCCCAAACCCAAATCCAACAAAAATCGAGTAAACGACCAAATTGACCCGCGTACTATACATATACAACCAAATCGACTCGTGTACTATCTAAACTACCATACTGACCTGCGTACTATCTAAATATCAGCCAAATCAACCTAAATCGTTAATAAATGTTAACCAATGTTAGTAACTTAACGGGTAGTACAATAAAAAAAAAATCATATTGCCCATACATTAGAAAACTTTGCAGGTTTGAAAGTTGAGGGGGATGTTTATGTGCAATATTAAAAATTTTGGCCTTGAGAACATTTTTCTTAAATATAAATGGTTTAATTTATACATAGATTCTAAATCTGGGGAATGTTAATTTTTTGAGCCGATCTAAATCTGGAGATGAAACTCTCCACCACCGCACCGGCGCACCCCCTCCTCCACTCACCACCAGCCAAACCACTACATCATCCTCCCCAGGACCCAAGCCCCCCTCCAATTTCAGATGTCTTCACCATCTTCCCTACCTTCTTGGACAACAGCCTTTGCCCCCCGCCTCCACCTTTGTCGTCCGACTCCAACCCCGTCACTAATCGAATCTGAATTCTAGGGCTAATCGAAGTACATCTGAATCTATGTGTGTATTTGCGGGTAGGGTGTGTGTGCGTGCGTCTATGGGTGTATGTGTGCGTCTTCCTGTGTATGTGTGTTTGTGCGTGAGGGAGATTTAAATATTGGATCCGAGAATTGAAATGGTTAAGCATGAGGACAGTGCAGAGATTCCGTGGGGATGGATTTGAAGGTTTGATTTAGAGTTTCATGGTTCAAATTTTTGAATTTCATGATGTTGAGGATTTTCTTGTATTTTTTGTTGAGTTTTCTGGGCATTTGAATCAAATTGCTACGCTGAAGTTTGGACATTGGTGATTAATGGCCATGGCGGGTGGTGGCAGGGATGGTGGTAGGTGGTGATTGTGTTGGTGGTGGGAGGTGGGCCGTGGTGGTTCTTGATGGAGAAGATGGTAAATAAGACAATTTAGTATTAAGTTAAACAAGATAGGAATCTGTTCAGACCAAAAGAAAAGATGGAGCTGGATTCAAAAAAGGACGGTGGTGGTGATGGTTGGGCAGTGGCGGTGTTTGGGCAGCGGAATGGTTGGGCTGTGGTGGTGTTTGGGCAGTCAAAATGGTTGGATTGTGCTGAATACAAAATCCTTCATATATATATATAAAAAAAAAAAAAAAAAAGATGAACAGCAGGGTTCAAAAAATAAATCAAAACAGTGTTATTTTGCATTACTCAATAAAGTGAGATAAACCCAAGCCTTCATTGGTCGAGTGGTATGGGTTTGAGATTTCCTTCGGGAGGTTACAAGTTCGATTCCCCTTCCCCCCATTCCCCAATAATTAAGTAGCCTCCACTTTGTTGAAGGTCTCATGTTCGCCTCCCTACGGGGATTCAGATAGGTGCGAGGACGTCTATGGCAAGGAGGCTATATCACGCAAACTACCAGAAGGCGCAGGAACGTCTACGAGAAGATTTTTAGAGCGGCAAGTATCATTATGATAGATTCCAATATAGGAATTTGTAATAGATAGGGCAATGGCAATTGCCTTAAATGATATGATACAAACTTTCAAAAAAAATAAAAAATAAAGTGTGATAATTTTTTGTTTTTTTAGGGAGCTATTTGAAAATTAGCATGTGATACCCGTTAACTATATAACGGCTGTTAGGAAAGTAGGTTGATTTGGTTAATTTTACAATAGTACGCGGGTCAAATTGGTAGTTTAAATAGTACGGGAGGTCAAATTAATGGTTTAGGCATAGTACGCGGGTCATTTTGGTTGTTTACTCGACAAAAATCTCACACTCAACAACAATTGGCAGCCTCCTCTTTGTTCCCAACTCCGCCGACCATTTCCCTCCACCCCCATTCTCAACCCAACACCAGATCTCACCCCAAAAAATTTCTTCCCCATCAGATCCTCCTCCGCAGCCGCCGCCTCACCAAGCCTATCCTCCGCCGACACCATCACTTCTCCTTCTCCCCTCATCAAACACCACCGGTCCGCCGATGAAAACATCCGCCAAAAGGCCCGCCGCCATCCCAACCACCACGGCTATGTCCCCTTTAACGCCGACCCTCTCAACCCCGAATCCTACTCCCTCGACGAAATTGAAAGCAGAGTTCGAATTCATGGGCAAAGGCAGGTAGATGCGATTCCGTGTGCATCTTCGTGAACTAACTCTCGTCTCCACTCTGTCATCTTTTTGTTAAGTTCTGATAAGAAAGATGATAGAAAATGAGATTTCAAATTTATGATGAAGATGGGAACGAATCTTAGGTTTGAATTGGGGGTGGGTGGATTTATGGACCTTGTTTTCATCTCTCTTCTACAAGTTCTACGCACATGCAGTCCATTTTGTTAGTTTCTTAACTAGCTAACGGGTTTTACATCTGATTGCTCCGGTTAATCAGATCGCAACTTTGACAAATTTAATAACCAATTGCAATTTCTTGTAAAACTCAGGTAATTAAATTACAATTAGCCCTAATTTCTAATAAGATTGTGGTTATTGCTAAAGTGCACAATTTAAAGAAGTCACAAGAAAACACTAGTTAAAGAAATAATAGAAAAAGGTAAACATTGCAAGTGTGTTGATGATATAATTGTCCAAAATACTATCTATAGTGTAACTGGTCAAAAGGTAAGTTAGTTAGGATTGGTATTCTTATAATTATAGAAGCATTGAAAAACAACAAAGTTGTCTAAAACACTATTTATTTTTTCCCATCACTAATCATTTTGGGGAAGAGTCTTTTATTCTCAGACATATTAAAATAAAAAGTAAGACTCTTACTCTGAAACCGAGGGAGTGCTATATAACACCACAGGAAAGAAGCAGTTTAGATAATTTCACGTGGCGCCAAAGATATTCACGTAGTCAAAACTAAATCAAACATTTTATAAAGGCACAAATAAATATAATTAAATGTGTCCATCACGAATAACAATTTTAAAATATGCAAATCTAAATTAACGTGGCGCTAAGTCATGCCAAACAAAACTTAAAAACATATTCTCAAACAAAGTCAGTCCTCAAAGTCCCATTCCCAAGCCCCCTCGACCGGAAGCCGCTCAACCGGAAGCCGCTCGAACCGGAAGCCGCTCACCAGAAGGTGTTACTATTTTTGCCTGAAGCTTGAGGTCCCTTACCAACTTAAACCACTCACTCTCTGCCTTTGCCTCTGGAACTAATGCATCCCCCTCATAAGCAGCAATAATGGAGATACAGTAAAACCTATATATATCTGTTTCTGTTTCACATTCAAACTCTTTTTGATTAAATGACTTTGAGTAGTTCCTTATTTCTTCATCGTACATTTCTCTCACGGATTCGAGTTTTTCCAGAGACTCATAATGCTTTTCACTAGCATCAGAAAACTTCTTTCTAGCATCATTCAGATTCTCCAGTTCACGCATCGCCATTTGTTTATATGGTTCTTGGATTTCCATTTGCATCCTGAAATTTTAGAAAAAAAAAAAAAAAAAAAAAAAAGTTGTATATATTGTGATAGTATGTACAACACATACTAGGATTACTTGAGAAGCAACAAACTGAAGATGTCAATACAGCAATATGAATCATTGACTTGTGCCCGATTTGTGAATCTAACTTAGGAAGGAGAAAGAAAAAGGTTGCACCCAATTACGCAAAAGAAAGACGGGGTTTCTAGCATATGCAAGGGAGGAACATGCCACGTATGGACTTAATCTATCTTTTTAATGAAAAAAAAAAAAATTACAAAAGAAACACACGTAATATAACATACTAAGTAATCAGTAGAAAGTTGGGAGTGCAAGTAATCAGCCCATTAATTCTTAACTTCATTAAGGATCACATGCCAATAAATAATAAACTACCACAAGATCTACAAGCAAGTTCCTTCACAACACAGTAAACAAGAACATAAATAAGGCTCTTTTTCCTAATAAATCTTAGTTTGTTAGGTTTTCAAAATCACGCTTGTTACAACTCAAAGGCGGTGATGCTAGTAACGGAGTTGAGTTCAATCAATTCAACATCATTCTAGGATTACTTGAGAAGCAACAAATTGACGATGTCAATAAAGCAATATGAATCATTGACTTGTGCTCGATTTGTGAATCTAACTCAGGATGGAGAAAGAAAAAAGTTGCACCCAAGTTACGCAAAAGAAAGATGGGGTTTCTAACATATGCAAGGGAGGAACATGCCAGGTATGGACTTAATCTATCCTTTTAATGAAAAAAAATTGCAAAGGAAACACTCGTAATACTCCCTCCGTCCCACCCGAATTATGATTTTTGGGTTGGGCATGGGGATTAAGGAAAAAGTGTTAGTGGAATAGGTGTTGTGAGTATGAAAAGTAAAGTAGGAGAGAGAAAGTGGGGTAGAGAATAATGAGTGGAAAGTTGTTGTGAGTGTGAATGTGGGTCCCATTAAATAAAACACTTCCATTTTTGGGTTGTCCTAATTCGAATGGGACATCCAAAATGAAAATTTGTCCTAATTCGAGTTAATCGGAGGGAGTATTACATACTAACTAATAATCAGATAGAAAGTTGGGAGTGTAAGTAATCAGCCCATTGATTCTTAACTTCGTTAAGGATCACATGCCAATAAATAAACTACCAAGAGATCTACAAGCAAGTTCCTTCACTACACAGTAAACAAGAACATAAATAAGGCTCTTTTCCTAATAAATCTTAGTTTGTTAGGTTTTCAAAATCACACTTGTTACAACTCAAAGACCCCCTTACCTGGACAATGAGGAGACTCTGTTAAGGTGATGAAATCTTCGAGGTGGTGATGCTAGTAATTGAAAAGGAGTTGAGTTAAATCAATTCCAAGTGTTTAAGCCAAAAAGTCAAAGCTAACATGAGGGCAAAAAATGTGCTGACAAACTAGGACATCCTCTACACGATCGTGACCTAAACGTGTTTGCTAATTTGCCTGAATGAAGTTCTACGGTTATCATAAACAAAAAGCAGAACGCATCACATTTTACAGATAATTACGATCACATAAACAATCCAATTTACAGATAATTACGATCACATGAAGGAAAACCATTTGAAGTATAGCGTCAATGAATGAAAATATGAAATACATATGCAAATTTGACATACAAACTTGAGAAGCAGGGTGAGAATGGAGGAAGAAGAGTTCAATTTACCAATCTGTCATGCCTTGCAGTCGTTCCAGAGAATCAAAATGTTTTTCGCTGGCATCTGTAAACCTCCTTCTAGCTTCATCCATTATCTTCATTTCGCGCATCGCAGATTGTTTTAATTGTTCCGTGTGTGCAGCAATTTCCCCAATAAGAGCAGCTATATCATCCAAGTTCCATCCTGAAATTTTAGAAAAAAAAAATTAGAAAAGGAAAACAAGAACCAAGTGAAACAAACAAGGAATGGACACCATGGTTTTTAGTATCTATTTAGGACTTCAAATCAGAGCCCTGTGAACTTAATAATTTCTACAAAAGCAACAAACTGAGAATGGAGGAAAGGATTCTTGCTTGGCTTTTATGGTTTTCTTTTCTTGGGTTCAATTACAGAATCACAACAAATGAAATTTGTTATTCCTAATTTCCTATATCGGAAAAATGAATGAAGTTTTCTGACAATCTAACTCAGGATGGAGAAAGAAAAAAGTATCACCACGAGTTACGCAAAAGCAAGACTGTGTTTCTAGCAGATGCAGGGGAGACTTTTTAGTGAAAAAGAAGAACACAAGGAAACCTTTGTAATATAGCATATGAACCAATAATCAGATAGAATCTTAGTGAAAGAAAGTAATCAGCCCATAACAATGTACATTATTTCTAACTTTATTACGGATCACATGCCAATCAAAAACTGCCACAATAACCACAGGCAAATCCCCTCTTGACTAATCAAACCAGAACTTAGATTCTCTAATAAACAGTTAATAAGAAAATAATTAAGTCCCTTTTTCCTGATAATTCTTACTAGTTTGTTAGGTTCTTGAAATCATGCTTGTTACAGCTGAAAGTCCCCCTCAGACCTCAACCCATACCTGGACAAAGAATTGAGTTAAAACTTGAGCCGAAAGGCCAAAGTTAACATGAGGGTAGACAGTGTGCTTGAAAAACTAGGGCACCCTCTACACAATCTTGACGTAGACATGTTTGCTAAATGCCTGAACGGAATTCTATGGTAATGTAAACAAAAAGTAGAATACAATCTTCAGTAACATTACTGAACTCTTTTACCAGATTAAAGTTCTTAAAATAAGATATTTCCACTTGCAGTCATATAAAGTAAGTGTGATATCAACTAAAATTGACTCAAACATTAAAGAAAATGAGTAGCCATTATGGTAATATGAAATAAATCTATTTAAAAGCAAGTTAAGATCAATAAAAAGAAACCATATCAGAATAACATTATTAATGAAGTTATGAAACCCATATGAAAAATTGACAAACGAAAAAAAAAACCGAGGCTATATTGACGGCCGAGATCGAATCTCCAAGTAATGAAACAACCCTTATATCTGAAATATTACCGTGAAATGTGGATGAAAGAAACCAACAAGAGAATGAGATTATAGGGAACATACAAGATGGAATGAGGTTGTGTCAAACAGTCCGACTGCTTATGCCCGGTATTTGTTTAGTTCATGTAGTTTTTAAAGGCTATCTCATTGATTTATTCCTAATATT
This sequence comes from Campanula takesimana, assembly GCA_026119855.1. Lineage (NCBI taxonomy): Eukaryota > Viridiplantae > Streptophyta > Magnoliopsida > Asterales > Campanulaceae > Campanula > Campanula takesimana. The sequence continues at coordinate 67,993 of JAOWBW010001065.1, forward strand.
ATTAGGGTTATGAGAAATTAATAAAATATTGTTTGCACTTGATTATTGATCAAAACTTGTATGTACATTAGTGGACTGGAAATTGGAAGAGTAAGCAGGCAGTGGACTTAATTAATCTATCTCTAAACGAAAAAATTTACAAGACAAGAACCCCTCGTACTAAAATATATGAACCGATGATCAGATAGAACCATAGCATAAGTAATCAGCCCATAACAGCACAATTTCTTTATAACTTCATTATAGATCACATGCCAATCAAAACCCTTCCACAAGTTCCAATGGCAAATTCCTTCATGACTAATCAAAACTGAACTTAGATCCTATAATAAACAGTTAATGAGAAAATAAAAAAGACCCTTTTTCCTAATAAGTTTTAGTTTTTTAGGTCCTTAAAATCGCATTTGTTACAGCTCAAAGACCCCTCAGGGCTCAGACCTCAACCCCTTACGTGGACAAAGAGGGGATGTGAGTCAGATGGGGCTGAAATCTTCAAGGTGGTGATGCTGGAGAAGCAATTGAGTTAAATCAATTCCAAGTGTAAAATCTTAAGCTGAAAAGCCAAAGCTAACACCCTCTACACAATCATGACTTAGACATGTTCGCTAAAATGCCGGAATGAAGTTCTATGGTTATCATAAGCAAAAATCAGAGCACAATCTTTAGTGACCTTAATGAACTCTTTTTCCAGATTGAAATTCTTAAATCAAGATATTTGTACTCGCAGTCATATAAAAAAAGTGTGACATCACACAAACAGAAACCATTTCAGGAATAACGTCAATGAATGAAATTATAAAATACTCCCTTTGTCCCGGAAAGATAGTCCCTCTTTTTCCATTGTTACTGCGAAGGAACTTTGAGCAATATTTACGACTACTTTTTACTATACTAATTAGAATCTAAAAATTGGTATTGATAGAAATGATAATGGTGTATCAATAACAATTTTTAAATTTTTCGTTAGCATAACTAAAAGTTGCCTTAAATATTGCTCAAAGTACTTTCGTAGTAAAGAACTATCTTTCTGGGACAGAGGGAGTACATATGAATATTTGACATACAAACTTGAGAAACATAGTGAAAATGGAGGAAGAAGAATTGAATAAACTTAGGATGGAGAAAGAAAAAGTTACACACGCAAAGCAAGACAGTGTGTCTAGCATATGCAGGGGAAGAACATCTCCGGCTATGGACTTGATCTATTTCTTAACGAAAAATTTCACAAGGCGGCAAAGAACCCTTGTAATATAGCAATATGAACCAATAATCAGATTAATAAAAAATTAAAAGATGGTTTCCAATTCTAAAGCCCTAAATTAGTTAGGGTTCTTGAAATTGAAATTGAGGAGTTAGAGATTATAATCAAAGGGCGAGCCGATGAGAAGAGAGGAGAGAGATACCCGTTTAGATTCGCCGATGACAGTTGTTGTGGTGGAATCCGGCGTCTTGGCGTTTGTGATCTCTTTTAGCTTAGACCATGCACATTGCACAATGGTTTAAACAAAAAAAACCATTCAACACTCGCTTTATCACTCCACATCAGTTTCTCTCTCTTCCAACTTATCCATTCAACACCCATTCAACAAAACACTCTACAATAGTTTGTTTAATCCCCCATTCAACAATTTTCTCACTCATCATCCTATACCCACCACTTAAAATTTATTTTTTATTTTTATAATTAGTGTTGAAATAGTTATTATTGAGATCCATTTTTAAAAAATGGGTTTTTTTTTTTATGTCGGAATACAATGAAACTTACGTCAATTTAAGGATAGAAAAAAATCAGGAATTTTGGTGTAAAAAACAAAAAAAAAAAAAAAAAAATTCTGTGAAATAATTGAGCTCAAATAATTGGGATAAAAAAAATAATTCATCAACCAATGGAGAGTTGCCAAGTGGCTCAACTTTGCTGACTTTTTGGTTTTCACACTTGCGAATGTTTTCAACAAAAACATTCACACAATGCCATTAAACCAACCATTGTGAGCATTAAACCAAATTTTTGTGTGAATGGGCATTCACACAACCCATTCAACAACCATTGTATATGGTCTTATAAAGGACGTAGGTCAATGTAATTTTTATTTGGGTTAATGACAATTTAGGGCCTGAACTCAAGAGGGGCGTTTAAAAGGGGTCTCGATTTTTTTTTTCCGTTAAATAAGGGCTCAAAATAATTTTTTTGGGCAATAGGGGCTTTCTGACTGTTTCCGTAAAAAAAAATCGTTAAGTGGACATGTGCGCTGCACGTGACTTTTCACTGAGGGCAAAATGGACAATCCCGTTTGGGTTAATGATAATTTAGGGCCTGAACTCAAGGGGAGGCGTCTAAAAGGGGCCTCGACTTTTTTTCCCGCTAAATCAGGACTCAAAATCATTTTTTTGGCAATTAGGGGCTTTCTGACGGTTTCTGTCAAAAACCACCGTTAAGTGGACATGTGCGCTGCAAGTGACTTTTCACTGAGGGCAAATTGGGCAATCCCGTTTAGATTAGAAGAAACGCAAGACACAACCCACGCTATAAGGTAAAGAAGTCGAGTTACGGAATATATGTGACGAAAGCTAATTCAGGCTAATTCATTTACCTAATTATTATGGAATTTATGTAATTGTATTTTTGGTGCTTTATTTTACATGTAGAATTTGACACTCATTCGCAGATTAATTAACTAGTTTTGGTTTATCTTTCGGATTTAGTTAAAGAGCGATTGAATTTTAGGCACTTGTAAATGAACATATACCTAATATCTTTGTAACATTTTCTGTTAAAAATAAATATCTTCTCATTTCTTCTGATATGAAACTAATATGCTCCACAATATAGATAGACACGCCAAAAAAAAAACCGGGAACCAGCAGAACCAGAACCGAGAACCGGCTAACCTGGGAACCATCGGAACCGAGAACTGAACCAGGAACCGTGCAGAGCCGGTTCGAATACGGGTCCAAGGATATTAGAACTGTGGAACCGCCGGTTACGAAACCGGGAACCGGAACTGTGGAACCAAACGGTTCCAACAGTCACTTACCTTAATTTCAAGCCTTCCAGTGTTCCAGTGCCTTTATCTGACCTCCTAGCCATTATTTATAGCTGTTACTAGCCGTTGGAGCCCGTTAGCTAACGGGAAAATCTGACTTTTTGGTCAAATTTGACCAATTTTGACCCTCCTTATGGAGGATTTTCAGTCCCAAAAAATAAAATAAAAATAATAACTTGATTTATGCATTTTATCTCACCTAAAAATATGATTCATTTCACTATTTTTCCACACAAACTCTGTAACCCTCTTCTTAACTTTCCCTAACGAAATTGCTCACATTCTTCAATTCTCTTGCTCATCATCCATATTTTCAGATTTTCATCTATTCTCCAACTTCCATCCTCCATATTTTCCATCCGTCATATTTTTTAAATGTCTTTCTTTAGAAGAGGAAAGAGCACAAAATCAACTTCATCTCATCCAACAACACCACCACCGATGCAAGATGATAATGCCTACTATCCCTCTTATGATGGGGGTCTTGGTGGTGAAAATATGGGAGGACATGAAGGAAATGAAGAAGTGATGGCATTCAACGTACAACAACAACAAAATGAAGTAGAAGGTGATGTGCATGATACACAACCCACGGCCACGAGAAAAAGTCGAGCTCGAGTGCCTCCCCGGGAACCGAAACTGGAACCGTTTGAGCATGTCTACACCACCAAGATGAAGACGAAATAAAGTCATGTGAAAATTGAGTAGTTTGAGTACCATTCAAATAATTTTGTTTGCACGATTTGCCCTCAGTGAAAAGTCACGTGCAGCGCACATGTCCACTTAACGGTGGTTTTTGACAGAAATCGTCAGAAAGCCCCTAATTGCAAAAAAAAATAATTGATTTTGAGTCTTGATTTAGCGAGAAAAAAAAAGTCAAGACCCCTTTTAGATGCCCCCTTGAGTTCAGGCCCTAAATTGTCATTAACCCAAATGGAATTACCCATTTTGCCCTCAGTGAAAAGTCACGTGCAGCACACATGTCCACTTAACGGTGGTTTTTGACGGAAACCGTCAGAAAGGCCCTAATTGCCAAAAAAAAAAAATTGATTTTGAGCCCTGATTTAGCGGAAAAAAAAAGTTGAGGCCCCTTTTAGACGCCCCCCTGAGTTCAGGCCCTAAATTGTCATTAACCCTTTTTATTTTTCAGGTGGACTAGTTTAGTTAGAGGAGGGGACAAGAAACCTCCAATCAATCGAATACCGTTAGTAACCAATGACGTGACCTCGAGTTAAATATCTTTTTCATCCCTTATTTATCCGTTATTTAGGTAAAAAAAAAATAAATTCTAAAGTCACTGAACTATTTTTCTTTTTCGATTTTGTCCTTATCGTACGCAGTTATAGGACCATTTGGTCACACCGTCACGTTGCCGTCCATTTCTCCATTAAGTCCAGTGACTTGGCACAATGATGTCATCCTATTAGCTTACGTGGCAGTACACATAGGAAAAGTTGCTGATGTGAAACTATGTAAAAGTTAAAAGGGTTGGAATGTAAACTTAACTATTAAACTTCATAACATTTCATAGACATGAAGGGCCTAAAATAAACTTTTACCCAATAAAATTAAGGGTTAATTGCAATTTCGGGCCTGAAGTCAAGGGGGGGGGGTCTTCTAAAAGGGGCCCCATATTTTTTTTTTGCCAAATCAAGGTTTGAAATGCAAATTTTTGGCAAATCAGGGCTTTTTGACGATTTTCGTTAGAAACGTCAGTTAAGTACCATGTGCATGACACGTGATCGACAAAAATGATGCATTTGTAATTTATATTTGACAATTAGGGTTTAAATATAAATTGTGAAATTTAAAGGGGAAAAATAACAAAGGTCTCAACCACTCACACAACGTCACTCTCTCTCTCTATCTCTCTCTCGTCTATTCCCGGAGACCTCCCCGCCGTCACTGATCCTACCCACAGTCAGTTTCCACCATCCACCTTTTCTTGAACAAGACTTTTCAGAATCTGGAGTTTTCAAAAATTTGGAGTTTCGATTCCCAAATTAGGGTTTTATAACTCAGATTTTGGAATCTGGATTCTTTGATACCAGACCAATTTCACGAGGAGATTTTTCGAGACAGAGATGTCGGCGTCGCAGTCCGTTTGGTTCTCGAGGCTGCATTGTGCTGGAGTGGTGAAGGTGAGGGACGACAACGACGATCGTGAAGAGGGACTTGACGTGAGTTTCTTGATCTGGGATGTATATCGTAGTAGTCTTTTGGGTTTGGGTTTCGAAATCAAGAAGATAATGAAATCAAAATCAAAATTTGGGTTTAGATTTTCAATTTTCGGGGTTTGCATCTAGAGTTTTGATTCCCAATTTTTTGGTGTTTTTTTACTTTCATTTTTTAATTTTGATCATTCTTAGAAGCTTAAATCTGAGATAATTGATGTGGCAGACTAAATTAGTTGTTCAGATTTGTTTATTGTGGGTGGTAGTCATGAGGTGGTTATGGTGGTTTTGGTGGTGCAAATTGGTGAACGTAAAAGCTGGTTATGAAGAAGAAGAGAGATGGGAAATTTGGTTAAAGTGTGAGACGAACTGGACATATCATGTTATGTGCTATGTGGATGTTTATTGACATTGTTCAATTCCGAGTATCATTTCAGCATGTAATGTAGTTGCATTTTAGTAGCTTACTGAGATTCATTCTCACCCTTATTTGTTTACTGTTTTAGATAAAGGATAGCCCAGGGGATAGGTCACTGCACAAGGGAGGACGTCGAGGTGGTGATTTTGGGTAAGACATTTTGGGATATGTATTATGTAAAGGCTACATTATGTAAATGTATAACCTTTTGGGTAGTGTACCTGTGACTTCATCTTTGTATCACCTATTTTTGGGAATATGTTGGTGAGTTGTAAATTTGTAAGTAAAGTGTGTAAGCCTTATGGCTAAGTACTTTGGATTGTGAAAGTTTGTTTATGTGGAAATGAAATCACGTTTCAAGTAAATGTGTTTGGTTATATAAAACTTTTATGAAAGTACATTTCGAAAAATTTTCCTAAAATGTTTTATGACGTCTTCCGATCGTGTCCCGAGCGTGGGGCCAAGTAGGACCACGGGTACGGGTCGTGACATTTTTATAGTTGAAAAAAGGGGAGTTTTTGGAGCCAAACGGAGTCTCCAAGAAATCTTTCCCAGGAAAAATCATGTATAATGAGCAAGGGAGAGATTTTTGGGCAGAATCTGTAACTGACACACCCCAGAAGCGCGCGCATCCCACCTAGGCGGCAGAAGGCGTGTAACGCCCAACCTTATACTTGTTAAATTTCTTGACGTGCTTGCTTAAATGCTTGAACTTGCATATTATGTGCTAGTTTTACTTGAATTAATTTATTAACTGCTTTAAAATACTAAGGTGGTTAAATGTCTAGTTTTGACTTTAGGGTCATTTGTGAAAATATGACTTTAGGGGCCTTTTTGTCAAAGTTAGAACTTGAGGGGCCTAGGGGTCATTTTTGGAAAGTCCCATGTATATCTTGTGGGTTTTTGCAGAGAATGAATTCTCAATTCATTCTTCTCGTTCTTTCTCTGGTTCTTGAAAAGCTAAGTTCAGTTTTACCCTATTCTCGACTCCTCGAGCTTAATTATCCCTCTGTTCGTGATTCCGGTCCCGGATAAATATTCGTGGCGTTGAATAGAGCGTTCCAGACCGATCAGAAATTAATTTGGGTCAACTTGATTTCGGACTAGGTAAGCTATTGACTCCCCCTTACTTGTAATAACATGCATATATGTTATTCCCGATACTTGTTCTTTTTAAAATTGTGTTTTGGGCAATTTTTGTGATACTTGTTAAATTGGGACGAAGGGAGTATTTCTTGGTACAGAGACATGCTAAAGGGGTTTACAAGTTAATAAGAAAATTATACTCCTATTCGTGAGACAGAAAATAGTAACTTGATTTAAATATTATTAGAAAAATTGTACCATTATTTGTGGTACGGGGAAATGAATGGAAGTATCCCTAAATGTTTATATTAGTATATTAGAAAATTATACTTATACTTTTGGGGATGGTGAAATATTTAATTGGAATAAAAGGAAATTATCCTATTATTTATGGGACGGTAAAAGAAATGAATTGAGCTTGAAATAGTGTCTTGGGTATTGCCTAAGGGTTAGTAAAAGTATACTCCTACGCTTGGGACGGAGAATTCTAAGCCTGGGAAAGAAATTGGGTTTTGGCTGATTTTGGCCTTGGGCGACCGCCCAGAGTGGTTATGGGCGACCGCCCATATCATCAGACTTGGGTTTTAGAAAAGTGTGATCTTGGGCGACCGCTCAGGCTGGGGTTGGGCGACCGCCCAGAACCCCTGTTTCAGAAAAGTGTTTTAAACTAAATAGAGATAAAAGTTTATCCCTCCTAAGGCATAGAGCCTTAGTATAAGATGTCCTAGAAAGTGTTGTGACACCTTAGGTGCATCAGAAGTGAGTCTTGAACATGATTACTCATTAAATTAAAATGATAACGTGAGTATAAGAGTAGTAACTCTTTTATGTGTCTTGAAGTTAATGTTTGTGTACCTTAGGGGCACCAACTAATGTCTTGAGCTTGAATGTCCTAAGAAAAAGATTGGAAAATAATTCGTGAAAGATGTATAATTCATCTTCCTAGCTTGAACTTGAAGTATAAGATAATTAACTCTTGTACATGTTTAACCATCCAAATAAATGGATTGAGAACTTGGATATAAGATGATAAAATCTTGTATATGTATTAAATGTCTTGAATGTCTTGAATGTCTTAAGTTGAGACAGTAACTTGAAGTATAAAACAATAAAATCTTGTACATGACTTGAACATCCAAATAATTGGATTAAGACTTGAATATAAGATTATAAAATCTTGTACGTGCCTTGACACCAATATATGTGTATGGTAATAAACTTGAAAGAGTCTTGATGTGTATATGCAAACCTTGCATATATTTACTTGATAGAATGTGGCTTCTTGATTGATTGGTACATGGTATGAATAACCAAAGAATTGGGTTATGGAACTAGATAGACAATGATTAACTCTACTACACATTTGAATTTGATACGGGTATATTGGAAGTGCTATGAATAAACACTAAAGTGTTAGTGATTGGTTTTAATCGTGTATATACTCAATGAATTATATAAAGAATAAAGAAGATATCTTGTCTTGAAATGGGTTCCTAAAGAAAATAGGGACTAGTGTAATATGAAGATAATTCATATAATTGTGAATACTATGATTTAAGTTAATAAGAATAACTACAGAACACAATATGTGTTGGAAAATGTATTCGATTATTAACGATACATGTACGTGAGATATGACTGTGACTAGGTATGATGTGACCTATTCTATTACGTAATTAGAGTCTAAGGTATTGGGCTCTATTTGATAGTAAGGGTATCGTGATAGACACTTTAATGTGTTAAACGTGATATGAATATGTACGTGCAAACTTGGCATGTGACAAAGTGATCCCTACTACTTGACTGAAGTCTGTTATTAATGGACTCTTACTTGAATTGATCGTGTTACATGGACACCTTATGTGCCATTGTTATCTTGGTTTGTATTCGCAATAATTGCGTACGTGTACTTGTATTCTCGTGAGCACATGTTACATGACTACATGGTACATATTCTCGTGAGCACATGATACATTATTACATGGTGCATATTCTCGTGAGCACATGATACATGACTACATGGTGCATATTCTCGTTAGCACATGATATATGATTACATGGTGCATAAAGACTGGTCCACTAATATGGGACTTAGTTCTATTCTCGTAGTTCAAGTAAACATCTACTTGTGCAGTCTCGTGTGAGTCCAGCTGGCTTATTTGGTTCAGAGGGGTGTATAGGTTCACGCTTATTGCGAGGGCTGGGGCATAAGTAATAATCGTGGGTCTATGCATTCGGTCTGTTTTTCCCTTACTACTGGCCATAGTAAGGGCTTAGCATCCTATATTGGAGCAATACGCCTGATATAAGTTGAATGCTAACTCGTGAACACCTCGTGAATCTTGTTCTTGGGAATGACACTGGTTACCGGGTCTTCTTATATACTGCATAGCAGTCTCTTGTTCTTGATCGTGGTTGTCCTCAGCTATACAAGCATCGACAACAATGGTATTCTTGGGAGGAATAAGGAAGGATTCAGGTAATGATACGTGATAGGCCTATGTGCATCTTGGTGAGTTGGTCTAGCCTCTCACACTACTTGACTACTTGTTACCTGATCATATCTTGAGCTTGATTACTTGTTGAGTTGGCTTAGCCTCTCCTATACTTGTTACTTGATGATACTTGATATATGATTACTTGAGTATCTACTGGAATTGCATGATAGCATGTCATGTAGTTGCATGTTAATAGCTTACTGAGATTTATCTCACCCTTTATTTGTTTCCCCCCCAGGAAAGCAGGGGATAGTACGCAGTGAGGCTCGACATAGCTGGGAACGTACTCCGCAGGATGTTCTTGTTTGAGACTAGTGTCCTTTTATACTTTGGTAAGGATGATGTTGTATGAGTTGTTAAACTCAGTGCTTGTTTGGGGTAGACTTGTGTAGTACTTGTTGTCTCTAGACATCTCTTGATGCCAGATTATGTGCTAGGCATGTCTTCCGCTGTATGTAACCATGTTTGGTTTTAATTTTCTTGGTCTAGAACTCGTTGTGAGCTATCTTAGCTCCTTACTCTTGGGTATATATAGCATGTCAGTTTGTTTCTAACAGGTATTGTTCCTGTTTCCCGTTAGTTTCTTGTTCCTTGTTAGTTACGCGCACCAGGTTCGAGGTTCTATTAGGGGATCCCGGGACTTGGGGCGTGTCAGGTTGGTATCAGAGCTATGGTTTAGCTCTAAGCCTGGATATGGTCTATGGCCTAGGTTGGGTTAGTCTTGGGTGTGTTTTTGACGCCGAGTGCTTCGTTACTTGTTGTTATACTAGGCATAGGACTGGTGTTGATAGTGTTGATCCAATTGGATTAGATGGTTTGAGAATCGTGAGCGCGAGTCTTTAAAGACTTAGGCGTATCTATCTTGTCTTGTGGACATTGTTTCGTGCTATATATGCATGCTTGTCCTTATTTCGTGAATTACGTGGAAGTGTATTCTCTAGTAAGAGACTACATGGTTGATATCGTTATGTATAAGAGCTTTATAGAAGTGTGGGTGATAACACCCTATACGTTCTATGTTAACTTGGTCATGTTACCTAGATGGGACATTGATATGATACGTGTTATGGCTTGGCTCTTACGTGTTATGATTTGGCTTTCTATATGTTATGCCATTCTTGTTTGCCAATAGATGGTGAATAGTTCTATGCTAGTATGCTTGACTATTTTTATGAGCATGATATAATTATGTATAATATTCATGTTCTGTATTGAAAGTTCGAACAGTGTTATCGAGATTGTACTGGGTATTTAACCTATGTGATTGACAGTGGAATTCCTAATGAGTAGTACATGTTACTTGATGAGAAACTTGGATTATCTTGAGTTGTTACAGTGCGAATACAGTGCTGACATCTGGATTAATGTTCTTGACCTCGATTGAGTTAAAAGAGTTGAAGATTCAACTTGAGAAATTTCTTGATAGAGGATATATCTATTTTGAATTGGATGCCTGAAGTAACCATCTTTGTTGACCTATAAGTGGAAACAACCAAGGTACGCGTGTTCTTGAGATTTTCTTGATCTTGTTAGAGATTCATTAATGAATTTCGAAGGCAGCTCTATCGTTAATTATTTGACACCGAGAGCTACACCTTTTCGATGGATTGATAAACGTGAAGTCAATTTTTAAATATTGAAATGATGGATGACCACGACTTCAGTATTTGAGATTGCCTAGTGGATTTGACTAGTATTGCAGTGATCTGGAGGATATGACCAGTTCTATTATTTATAGTGGATTGACTAATCGAGTCTGCTTGACTTTATGTGTTTCGATGTTATAATTGATACATCTGGATTGTATAGAATATTTGTGAGCATACGTGTAATATCTACTTGTGAGTATATGTGTATAGTCTTGATGCTCTTGAGTTCTATTTGTTGATTATATATGTTATAATCTTGATCAGTAAAATTCGAGGACGAATTTTCTTTAAGGAGGGGAGGATGTAACGCCCAACCTTATACTTGTTAAATTTCTTGACGTGCTTGCTTAAATGCTTGAACTTGCATATTATGTGCTAGTTTTACTTGAATTAATTTATTAACTGCTTTAGAATACTAAGGTGGTTAAATATCTAGTTTTGACTTTAGGGTCATTTGTGAAAATATGACTTTAGGGGCCTTTTTGTCAAAGTTAGAACTTGAGGGGCCTAGGGGTCATTTTTGGAAAGTCCCATGTATATCTTGTGGGTTTTTGCAGAGAATGAATTCTCAATTCATTCTTCTCGTTCTTTCTCTGGTTCTTGAAAAGCTAAGTTCAGTTTTACCCTATTCTCGACTCCTCGAGCTTAATTATCCATCTGTTCGTGATTCCGGTCCCGGATAAATATTCGTGGCGTTGAATAGAGCGTTCCAGACCGATCAGAAATTAATTTGGGTCAACTTGATTTCGGACTAGGTAAGCTATTGACTCCCCCTTACTTGTAATAACATGCATATATGTTATTCCCGATACTTGTTCTTGTTAAAATTGTGTTTTGGGCAATTTTTGTGATACTTGTTAAATTGGGACGAAGGGAGTATTTCTTGGTACAGAGACATGCTAAAGGGGTTTGCAAGTTAATAAGAAAATTATACTCCTATTCGTGAGACGGAAAATAGTAACTTGATTTAAATATTATTAGAAAAATTGTACCATTATTTGTGGTACGGGGAAATGAATGGAAGTATCCCTAAATGTTTATATTAGTATATTAGAAAATTATACTTATACTTTTGGGGACGGTGAAATATTTAATTGGAATAAAAGGAAATTATCCTATTATTTATGGGACGGTAAAAGAAATGAATTGAGCTTGAAATAGTGTCTTGGGTATTGCCTAAGGGTTAGTAAAAGTATACTCCTACGCTTGAGACGGAGAATTCTAAGCCTGGGAAAGAAATTGTGTTTTGGCTAATTTTGGCCTTGGGCGACCGCCCAGAGTGGTTATGGGCGACCGCCCATATCATCAGACTTGGGTTTTAGAAAAGTGTGATCTTGGGCGACCGCCCAGGCTGGGGTTGGGCGACCGCCCAGAACCCCTGTTTCACAAAAGTGTTTTAAACTAAATAGAGATGAAAGTTTATCCCTCCTAAGGGATAGAGCCTTAGTATAAGATGTCCTATCAAGTGTTGTGACACCTTAGGTGCATCAGAAGTGAGTCTTGAACATGATTACTCATTAAATTAAAATGATAACTTGAGTATAAGAGTAGTAACTCTTTTATGTGTCTTGAAGTTAATGTTTGTGTACCTTAGGGGCACCAACTAATGCCTTGAGCTTGAATGTCCTAAGAAAAAGATTGGAAAATAATTCGTGAAAGATGTATAATTCATCTTCCTAGCTTGAACTTGAAGTATAAGATAATTAACTCTTGTACATGTTTAACCATCCAAAGAAATGGATTGAGAACTTGGATATAAGATGATAAAATCTTGTATATGTATTGAATGTCTTGAATGTTTTGAATGTCTTAAGTTGAGACAGTAACTTGAAGTATAAAACAATAAAATCTTGTACATGACTTGAACATCCAAATAATTGGATTAAGACTTGAATATAAGATTATAAAATCTTGTACGTGCCTTGACACCAATATATGTGTATGGTAATAAACTTGAAAGAGTCTTGATGTGTATATGCAAACCTTGCATATATTTACTTGATAGAATGTGGCTTCTTGATTGATTGGTACATGGTATGAATAACCAAAGAATTGGGTTATGATAGAGAATGATTAACTCTACTACACATTTGAATTTGATACGGGTATATTGGAAGTGCTATGAATAAACACTAAAGTGTTAGTGATTGGTTTTAATCGTGTATATACTCAATGAATTATATAAAGAATAAAGAAGATATCTTGTCTTGAAATGGGTTCCTAAAGAAAATAGGGACTAGTGTAATATGAAGATAATTCATATAATTGTGAATACTATGATTTAAGTTAATAAGAATAACTACAGAACACAATATGTGTTGGAAAATGTATTCGATTATTAACGATACATGTACGTGAGATATGACTGTGACTAGGTATGATGTGACCTATTCTATTACGTAATTAGAGTCTAAGGTATTGGGCTCTATTTGATAGTAAGGGTATCGTGATAGACACTTTAATGTGTTAAACGTGATATGAATATGTACGTGCAAACTTGGCATGTGACAAAGTGATATACCCTACTACTTGACTGAAGTCTGTTATTAATGGACTCTTACTTGAATTGATCGTGTTACATGGACACCTTATGTGCCATTGTTATCTTGGTTTGTATTCGCAATAATTGCGTACGTGTACTTGTATTCTCGTGAGCACATGATACATGACTACATGGTACATATTCTCGTGAGCACATGATACATGATTACATGGTGCATATTCTCGTGAGGACATGATACATGACTACATGGTGCATATTCTCGTGAGCACATGATATATGATTACATGGTGCATAAAGACTGGTCCACTAATATGGGACTTAGTTCTATTCTCGTAGTTCAAGTAAACATCTACTTGTACATTCTCGTGTGAGTCCAACTGGCTTATTTGGTTCAGAGGGGTGTATAGGTTCACACTTATTGCGAGGGCTGGGGCATAAGTAATAATCGTGGGTCTATGCATTCGGTCTGTTTTTCCCTTACTACTGGCCATAGTAAGGGCTTAGCATCCTATATTGGAGCAATACGCCTGATATAAGTTGAATGCTAACTCGTGAACACCTCGTGAATCTTGTTCTTGGGAATGACACTGGTTACCGGGTCTTCTTATATACTGCATAGCAGTCTCTTGTTCTTGATCGTGGTTGTCCTCAGCTATACAAGCATCGACAACAATGGTATTCTTGGGAGGAATAAGGAAGGATTCAGGTAATGATACGTGATAGGCCTATGTGCATCTTGGTGAGTTGGTCTAGCCTCTCACACTACTTGACTACTTGTTACCTGATCATATCTTGAGCTTGATTACTTGTTGAGTTGGCTTAGCCTCTCCTATACTTGTTACTTGATGATACTTGATATATGATTACTTGAGTATCTACTGGAATTGCATGATAGCATGTCATGTAGTTTCATGTTAATAGCTTACTGAGATTTATCTCACCCTTTATTTGTTTCCCCCCCCCCAGGAAAGCAGGGGATAGTACGCAGTGAGGCTCGACATAGCTGGGAACGTACTCCGCAGGGTGTTCTTGTTTGAGACTAGTGTCCTTTTATACTTTGGTAAGGACGATGTTGTGTGAGTTGTTAAACTCAGGGCTTGTTTGGGGTAGACTTGTGTAGTACTTGTTGTCTCTAGACATCTCTTGATGCCAGATTATGTGCTAGGCATGTCTTCCGCTGTATGTAACCATGTTTGGTTTTAATTTTCTTGGTCTAGAACTCGTTGTGAGCTATCTTAGCTCCTTACTCTTGGGTATATATAGCATGTCAGTTTGTTTCTAACAGGTATTGTTCCCGTTTCCCGTTAGTTTCTTGTTCCTTGTTAGTTACGCGCACCAGGTTCGAGGTTCTATTAGGGGATCCCGGGACATGGGGCGTGTCAAGGCGTGCGCGTCTGGCCTCAAGGGGCGGAGGCGCGCGACTCTGAAAGGCAAATAGTGACAGAATGGACTAGAAAGTTAGAACTGTTATTCAGTTTAGTCCCTGGACTTAACGGAGCCCGTCTGGAATTTAACCAAAGTAAGATAAACTAACAGAAAACACTTAGAAAAGGGATAAACACAAAATCAAGTGTGCAATCGGGGTGAGCGGTCTAAGGCGGGGTGTTTACAGAGCCCCTCAGCGGCGTGGATTGCAAAGCAAATGCGCCGACGAAAGAAAGACATCTGCCTTGACCAAGAAAAAGAAAAGATTCGATAAAGCAGGAATTTGAAATTGCAAGGGATAGAGGTGCGCTCCCTGTGTGAGCGGCTTGGTTGATAATAAAAGGTTCGGTGGTATGAAGCGGCCCACCGTGGCCGACAGCGGGACCTGGGGGTCCGTTTGCTGGAAGCGGGATCCGTTTGCTGGTAGCGAGATCCGTTTGCTGGAAGTGGGACCTGTATGCTGATAGCGAGATCCGTTTGCTGGAAGCGAGACCTGTTTGCTGGTAGCGAGATCTGTTTGCTGGAAGCAGGACCCAGAGGACCGTCTGCTTGAATGCGGGACCTAGACGACTGTTTGCTTGAGTGCGGGACCCAGAGGACCGTCTGCTGGGATAGCGGGTACCGAGGGACCGTTTACTTGAGTGCGGGACCCAAAGGACCGTTTGCTTAAATGCGGGACCCGGAGGACCGTTTGCTTGAATGCGGGACCCAGAGGACCGTTTGCTTGAGTGCGGGACCCAGAGGACCGTTTGCTTGAGTGCGGGACCCAGAGGAACGTTTGCTTGATTGCGGGACCCGGAGGACCGTTTGCTTGAATGCGGGACCCAGAGGACCGTTTGCTTGAATGGATGTAGATTTTGCTTGATGAGGAGGTGGTGATTTTTTGTGGCTCACCCAGGACCAAGTTGTTGCCGTGAGTCGCACTTTGATGTTGACTGTTTGACTTTGACTTTTGGTGGGGTGCGGGCACAGTTGACTGCGGAGTGCTTTCTGTAGGGGATGAATTGTAAAAACTGATTTTTTGAGAAAATAAAAGACACCCTACTTTGAGTGGGAGTTTCTATCTTATTTCAGTTTTTAGACATGCCTTAAGTGTGGACCAAATTAATGTGTGCCCAGCTGGGTGTTTGTTGTCGTTGAACTACTTCTCATTGCTGGGATCCTGAACTTGTCGCTGGTTGAAGGCTCTTGAAGTGCCTGGGTTGCTTTTTGAACTTGACAAGGGCCATTTTTGAAGCATTTTTTACCTGGGAAGCAAGCGCTTCCTCTTTTGGCGATGGAACGCGCGCGCCTCTTAAACCAGTGTCGGGAGGTGCGCGCCTCTGGGAGGAAAAATTCGGGGCCTGACATCTGCTGGCCAAAAGATCCCCCAACAGCTATAATATCAGCTTCTGGTCGACAATTTGATTCTAACAGCTCTCTTTTGCCATTTTTGAACACCATTTTATAGCTCAATTTTGCTTGTGATCTTCTTTCCCATGGCCTCTAACCTTTTTAGTCTTGATGCTGAGGTCGCTAAGAGTTACGAGAAGGATTTGTCGACATTCGTGTATTCTTTTAAGACTCATCCCAAGAAGGCTTTCATTAAAGATTTTGGGTTTCGAATTCTTTTCACTTTGCGGACGTTGAAGCCGGATTGGGATTTATTGAGGGCTGCAGCAGCTTTCTGGGATTGTGATAGGCATACTTTAAACTTTTCGGCTAATGAAATGGTGCCAACTGTCGATGATTTTGGGGCCATTCTTGGTATGCCTTTGGCCAGTCGGATTGCCGTCCCTAAATATCACCGTGGTGTTGTTGACTCTTGGGTTGACCTTCTGAATCTCCCTGTTGGAGAGGTGAAGAATATGATGCATGGGACCGTTGTTGACATAACTGAGCTTCCGATGTTTTTCAGCTTGCATTCGGAAGATGTCGCGGTTCAGTCTTTTAAGAGAAATGCCATGGCTGTCTGTCTTTTCAGCGAGGTTCTGTTTATCGCTCCTCTAGGTACTGCGGATGCGCAATTGGCTGAGATTGTGTTGCAGGCGAAAGGACAACGATTTATTATAATTCCGCTCATTGTAGGAGAGACCTTGCACGGTTTGGATGAATTGCATCGCACGGGTGAGATGCGACGAGGAAGTCCTCTGCTTCTGACCATATGGCTTCGGGAGCATTTCAGGCTTTATACGCCAGACGGCGACCTCTCTCCTTTTGCTGTTCATAGGCGACGGTTGCTGGTTAGAGATTTGACTGAAGAGAATTGGCAGAAGTTCTTTGCCTCCCGTGCTTCGGCCGATATTGAGTGGTGTCCCTCTTCTTGGGGTACCCGTCCTTTCGTGGAATGGACTTTGGGTTTCAAGCATGTGGTCTTACTCGGATTGAGAGACTCTTTATTTTATCAACCAGAACGGGTTTTGAGACAGTTCGGTCGTCAGCAAATAATTCCTTTTCTGAGGAATGGGATATTTCGTCCAGTTTCTTATATGGGTCCGGACTTCTCGAGTGAGCTTCAGTCAGCTTTGGGAGATGATCGCAACCGGTGGGCTTCCGCCCCTCTGCATCAGGGTAGTATCTTTCTTCCCGAGAGTTACTTGGATCACTTGTTTGGTACCGTCTACCGCGGCATTACTTGGGTAGATGCTCTTCGGGCTGAATTGTTAGGAAAGGACTTTGAGCCTAGCAGTGCTTTTAGATACAAGGAAGCTGCTGCTGATGTGAACAACATTCTGACTGACCCTTTCGGGTGGCCCTTCGAAGGCCAAGAGAAAATTAGATTTTTCCTAGTACCCCAAGAGATTGCAAGTAAAATAGACCACTTTGTTAGGATTTTAATGTTTTATGTCTTTTAATAGCTCAACATTTCCATTGTATTGATCAAAATAATTTAGTGAATGAATAAAAATTGCATCTCGTTAATTTGAAATGATTTGGGGTATTTGTTATGATTTAGACCGCACCCGAGGGTTGCCTACGTTCCTCCAGTGTAGAGGCTCAGGTCTCCGTAGTTCAAACAAACGAAGACCATTTTTGTGTGCACCCTGTTTTTTGCCTAGACCGCCCTTTCGGGTTTTCAATCTAGCGGGCTTCTTTTTTGCACGTGCTCTAATTTTTGCCTAGGCCGCCCTTGCGGGTTTTCAACCTAGCAAGCTTGTTTTTTTTTTTTTTTTTTTTTTGATGGTCTTCATTTATTAGGCATAGAATCTCTTCAGCTTGTCGAGGTTGACTTCCTTCGGCAGCTGGTCTCCATCTAAATCTACGAGTCGGACTGCACCGCCGATTAGTATCTTCTTGACCACGTACGGACCGATCCATCGGGGTCCCCATTTTCCAAGGGGGTTTATGGCATTAGGAGGATGTTGTCTTAGGACCAAATCTCCCACATTGATGTTTCGAGGCTTCACCTTTTTGTTGAAATCCCTTGCCATTCTTTGTTGATAGGCTCTCGTACGTTCGAGTGCCCTTAGCCTTTTCTCGTCGAGTAGAGCTAGCTGTTCATATCGACTTTGCACTCAATCGTTTTCATTGACTTGGTTCTCGAGGAGGACCCGTAGGGATGGGATTTCGAGCTCTATTGGGAGTACAGCTTCGAAACCATACACCAGTGCATAAGGAGTTTCTCCAGTTGCTGTCCGTATTGACGTGCTGTAGACCCACAATGCTAGAGGTAGATTTTCGGGCCAATCCCTTCCGGTGGAGGCCATTTGCTTCACAATGGTCTCGATTGTCTTATTAGCTGCTTCGACCACGCCGTTTGCTTGAGGGCGGTATGGAGATGACTTGTGCTTAGTAATCTTGTATTCTACCAGGAGCGCGTCCATCTCTTTCTCAAAGTGAGAACCCTTGTCTTAGATGATTTAATGAGGAACGCCGTACTGGCACATGATGTGGGTCTTTACGAATTCGGCCACTTTCTTGGCGTTGAGAACCCGATAAGCCTGTGCTTCGACCCATTTTGTAAAATAGTCCACGGCTACTAGGACGAAAGATTGTCCGTTGCTGCCAGTAGGGTGAACTTTGCCGATGATGTCTATGCCCCAACAAGAGAAAGGCCATGGCGTGGTCATGTTGTAAATTTGTGAGGGTGGAGCGTGCTGTAGGTTGGCATGGAATTGGCATTTGGCGCACCTTTTGACTTTATCGATGCAGTCTCTTTCCATGGTACTCCAATAATAACCCATGCGGAGTATTTTCTTGGTCAACATAAACCCGTTCATGTGGGGCCCACACTCACCTTCGTGGATCTCATGCATTATTTCTTGAGCTTCAGTCTCATTTGCGCATAGGAGATTGACCCCTTCGTGGTGCCTTTTGTAAACTCGGTCTCCAATTAGTACATATCGAGAGGCTAGCCTTTGAAACGCCATCTGAGACTTCTTATTGCTATTCTCGAGATAAGTGCCATTCTTGAGAAAATTCATTATATCTGAATACCACGGGGAGTTTGCCTGGACCTCGTTGATCTCGATACTCATGCAGTATGCCGGACTGTTCCTTCGGGAAATTTTAAAGGGCTTCACCATTTTGCCCTCGGGCATTTCGACCAGTGAAGCGATGGTGGCTAGTGCATCAGCGAAACGGTTCTTGTCCCTTGGCAGGTAGTTGAAGGTGATTTCTTGAAACTGTTCAACCAACTCCTCGAGATGTTGACCATACCGTTGTAGAGTTGAGTCTTGAATCTTCCATTTTCCAGATGTCTGATTGATGATGAGTAAGGAATCACCAAATACCTCTGATGGATTTGAGTGTGACGTAAGTGATATCGTAGCCGGCGAGCATGAAATACCATTTGGCTATTCTTATTGACATGAGAGGCTTCTCGAAGATGTAGCGGAGTGGGTCCACTTTTGCTACTAACTTGATTGGGAAGACCTCCATGTAATGCTTGAGCTTTTTAGTAACCCAAACCAATGCTGCACAAGACTTTTCTAAGACAGAGTAGTTCCTCTCAGCTCCTTGAAACCGGCGGCTGACAAAGTATATAGCATTCTCTTTTATGGAGTCTCGTTGTTCTTGTGCTAACATAGCCCCCAGACAGTGAGATAGAGCAAGAGAGGCTTCTCCTTGTGCGGCGGAACCAAAACTGGAGGGCAAGTCAAGTAATGCTTCACTTGGTCGAAGGCTTCCTGGCAAGCATCGGTCCATTCTAGAGCCACATTCTTCTTAAGTTGCTTGAAGATCGGCTCACACATGGAAGTGAGTTTGTGCACAAACCGACTGATGTATTGAAGTCTGCCCATGAAACCTTTGATTTATTTCTGCGTCTTTGGAGGAGGCATGTCAATGATTGCCTTGATTTTAGAGGGATCGGCTTCAATTCCCCTCTCAGTGACCATGTAACAGAGAACCTTTCCTCTGATGACCCCAAAAGTGCACTTTGCGGGGTTGAGTCTCATGTTGTGTTGTCGGAGTCGTTCAAAAAATTTGCGAAGATCAATCAAATGTTGACCGTTGGTTCCCTTTGAATGGATGATCATGTCGTCTACATAGACCTCGATCTCTTTATGAATCATGTCATGGTAGGTAGCCCCAGCGTTCCTTAACCCGAACTGCATGACTGTGTAGCAGAAAGTGCCCCATGGTGTTGTGAAAGTTGTCTTGTGTTGGTCCTCCTTGGACATGAGAATCTGATTGTAACCGGCAAAATTGTCCACAAATGAGCGGACTTCATAGTTGGCAGTCGAATCGACGAGCATGTCAATGTTTGGTAGTGGAAAATCATCTTTCGGGGAAGCTTTGTTCAAATCCCGGAAGTCCACACAAACTCGGACCTTTCCGTTTGCCTTTCTGACTGTCACAATGTTGGCTAACCAAGTCGGATACTCAATGACTTTGATGAAACCCACACTGAGGAGCTTTTCAATATCTTCTTTGACTTGTAGGGACCATTCTGGTTTGATCTTTCTAAGCTTCTGCTTTACTGGCTTGGCGTCCTCTCTGATCAGAATTCTGTGCTTTATGACCTTTCTGTCCAAACCCGGCATGTCTTTGTACGACCATGTGAATACATCCACAAATTCCTTGAGCAGTTCAGTCAATCTGTCTCTGTCTTCCCCCTTGAAGAAGCTGCCTATCTTCGTTTCTTTCGGCTCTTCGTCGGTACCCAGATTAACGACATGCAATTCCTCATCAGCCCCTAGACCATTTTCACCATGACAACGAACCTGTTGAGCTAGTTCATTTAGGTATGTTATGTTTTCGTGGTCAAATTCATCATAATTTGAATCGTTATTAACTTGTTCATTAAGTTCGTTATTAGTTAATTCATCATTTATGATGTTTGCAATCTCGGGGTACTCAGAAATATCGAATTTTTCATTAGCAAAGAAAGGAAACACACGCTCGGCTATGGCCTCCATATCCTCTTGGGTACGAGTATTAGAAGCACTCTCGGACTCGAAAGTAAGTGTGAGCCGCTCTTCCTTTGTTGCTGTGCGGGGTATGCAACCCATTTCTCGGACTAAAAATTCCTTGGATACCATGGGCCCCTTCGTAGAATACCAGTTGTTGATTGGCTCGGATCTTGGCTGGATCTCGCTGATAGATTGACTCTCCATTTATGTTTCGTCGGAGATGGCGTTGACTTGATGATCGTCCATGATGGCAAATTCTTCGAACATGGGGGCTAGATCGGACAGTCCTTCCCCCACGGTAATCTCTACCTCGGACTCTATAGTCACTTTCTTGCCCCACCACTCTCGGGGTGACATTGGAATAGGCTCCCTTTCTCATGTCGAAATTTCACAATCAGTGAAGATCTCGAGACCGGGCTTTCTGACGCCCTTGTTGTTAACCCATGGCTCGGGAAAGATCATGTACGGAACATCTTCCCCTTGGCGAGCAAAATAACCGTTCAGTGTGTTGTGGTAAGGCCTCAAGTTGGGGATTCCATATTGTCGGCTTTCTTTGCGAGCTCGGGTCTTTTGATTCTTGACTGCTTGCTCGTATTTTAAGTCATCTTCGGTAGGTTCGTATCCCAAACCAAACTTGTTTCTGACAAAAGGAACCTCTACGGTGTGCAACGTTCCTTGTTGATGCTTCCCTAGGCCTAGACCGGGAAAGTGATTCATTTTCCTCATCATGCGGAGGATTTTAGGATTACCGAGGGTCCATTGCCCACTTTCCCCTTCTTTGTCGATGGCATTGACGCCAGAGAGAGTGGAATATTCTATCCCATGTTGAACTTGGTGGACGGGTTGCCCCCCATTTCTGTGGATGGTGACATTCTCAGCCATGACAGTGACTATTTCGTCCCCATTTCTGATCTTGACACACTGATGGAGAGTGGAAGGGACATCATTGGAACTGTGGATATATGGTCGGCCCAAAAGTAAGTTGAACGAAGACGGGACATCAAGTACTTGAAATGGGACGGACATGATCATGTTTCCAAATTCGATATCAACTTCTAGCATTCCCATAACTGTACGGGCAGTGCTGTCGTACCCTCTAATGACTTGGGTAGAAGGTTGTAAATCGGAACTTTTGAGCCCCAATATGCCCATGACCCGGCTAGGCATTAATTTGAGTGCGGAACCACCGTCTACTAAAACTCTTGAAATGGGTCTCCCCCTTGCCTTTACTTTGAGGTAGATGGCTTCATTGTGATCGGACCCAAATGGTGGGAGTCCATGTCGGCAAAAGTGATGACATTGCCGAAGTGAATGTGACCTATCATTGCTGTAAGGTCTTCGGGAGTTGTGTCAGGAGAGACTGATGTATCATCCAAGTTCTTGATGACGAGGTCTCGGTGCTTCTTTGATGATGCAATAAGGTCCCAGATGGATATGTTGGCTTGCGTCTTCTTGAGTTGTGTCAGTAAAGGGTCTTCTGGTGCATCTTATGATTTTGATATTTGAGACGAGGTGTTGGTTACTGTATTCATGGGAACCGAGGCGCTTGCTATTACCCGGCCACTGCGGGTGAGCACATTCACGGACCCTTGGAGCTTATTTTTCTATTCTCTAAGACTTCCCTCATAACTTCATCATAAGTCACAACATAACAAGAATTGTCAAGTTTATTTATGCCATCGGAGCCCTCATTCACAAATGGGATCGAATGAGTGGTTCCTTCAAACTCTCCTACCTCTATTACATTGACACCACCTTCATTAGCCTGTTGGATGAATCCCTGTAGACGCGGAGAGTACCAATCGGACCTATAATTGGAGAAGTAGCCCTTGTCAGTCTCGGTTCACACTTTCAGTCCATGAAGAGGTTGATAACACACAGTTGGGCACACGACTCGAACCACATAAGAAAAAGACTCTTTTTTTTTTTATAAGTCGGAGGGACGGGGTCCCTTTTGGGGTTTCTAAGAAGATAATGGAATCGTCACACTAGTATATAGACCATCTCGCGGTCCCATATACTCATCGGATTCCATCACGTTTATGAATCCTACATGTATCGGGATTAAACTAAATCAATGTAGTAAAGCATACATGCGGAGACGGATTTTTATTTTCGTCCAAAATAACCACTTTTGGGGACGGATTTTTATTGCGTCCGTATCAACAAGTTGGCATGTATGATTTGAAAACATTAGTTTAGGGAAATCTCGGTACATGAAAACCGACTTGGTCACGGAGTGTTAGACCCTAACTAGAATTGTGTGGTTTGTGCTCGGCTAAAGAGAGGCTTAAAGGTCACCCCCGGCATGTAGTCTTGAACTACGCCACGGGCTGAGGTTGACCGCTTCGAAAGAGTCAAGGTCGGGTGGAGCTTGAAACTTTCTAGGACGTGCCTCGACGGGTTTGGGGTTAGACTTGTGCGACTCGATAGTGAGCAATTCATGGGAGTAATGTGCATGTAGTGTGATGTCCATCACGTGACAATTTTTTTTTTTTTTTTTTTTTGAAAAGAAAAGATAAAAAAACACATAAGCACGTAAATTACAACTCCCAAATCACCCGTGTGATCGGTAAATAAACACAAAATTAAGACAGTCCAAAGGTCCAATTATGTTCTGATGCAGGCAACTGTGCCCACACCCCACTGTTCTGTTCAGTCCCTGAAACCTGTTCTTGTCCTGGAAATTGGCCGAGAAGCGTGCGCCTCGGTCTGGTGTTGTGGGAAGCGCGCGCCTGGCGCATTGTACATGGGAGGCGCACGCTTCTGGGCTGACCTGTCAGATTGTCAGAAACTTATGGACTCAGGGGATTGCCCTGGTCCTGATTGTGTAATGAAACCCCTGCAGTGTTTGTTAGTATGAAATAATAGGAAGAATATGAAGAACACATGGAAGGCGGGCGATTCTGGAATGTGATGTGGGACACGCGTGCTTTGGACCATGAAGGTCCGAGGCGCGCGCTTCCCATATCAATTTCCAGAATGCCCAGCTAAGTGAATTATGAACAGAAACACAAGTTTAACCCTCAAGCCGTCCCCAGCAGAGTCGCCACTGTAGATACCCCGGGGGCAACCACGGCTTGGCTAGAGCGGTGATTATCTTAGGATGTCTAATTGTGTTTTAGAGTCGCCACCCACGTTTTTGAGGAACGTAAGAAAACCTAATGTTTATGAGCCTAAGTTTGATTTACGAAAACAGAGATTCTTTGGGATGAAGGGTTCGGGGGTTAGATTACGAAATGGGAAGTACTTAAACACCCATTTCGCCCAAACAAAGTCGGTCTTGTTTGTTCATAATTCACTTTAAAGATAAACGTGCTCTTCTTATTTGAATAATGATAAAAAAGGGGTTTTAAAAAGAGGTTTTATTGTTTAGGATGTAGGGAGATAACTCCTAGGCCAATTCAATGTAATGAAAGAGCCATTGGTGTCATGTCCCAAATGGTTTTGGGTGATTGCACATTTGATTGAAGAAGAAGAAGAATTAGGAGAAGAAGAAGAAGAAGAAGTAAATAATAAATTTAAGACATTTTACCTATAATATCCTTCAAAGAGAACCTCTTGAAAAAGTCTTGAAGAAGAGGTTGAATACTTGGAGAGAATACCTTTTGTAAATTGCCTAGAGTTTTGTTTAGAGAAG
Source organism: Campanula takesimana (assembly GCA_026119855.1). Classification (NCBI taxonomy): domain Eukaryota; kingdom Viridiplantae; phylum Streptophyta; class Magnoliopsida; order Asterales; family Campanulaceae; genus Campanula; species Campanula takesimana. The sequence continues at coordinate 92,765 of JAOWBW010001065.1, forward strand.
AGTTTTCAAGGTTGAGACCCAAAAGTCCTTTCCAATGATGGATTGGAGGGGTTTTTATAGTTGAAAAAAGGGGAGTTTTTGGAGCCAAACGGAGTCTTCAAGAAATCTTTCCCGGGCAAAATCATGTATAATGAGCAAGGGAGAGATTCTTGGGCAGAATCTGTAACTGACACACCCCAGAAGCACGCGTATCCCACCTAGGCGGCGGAAGGCGCGCGCGTCTGGCCTCAAGGGGCGGAGGCGCGCGACTCTGAAAGGCAAATTTTGATAGAATGGACTAGAAAGTTAGAACTGTTATTCAGTTTAGTCCCTGGACTTAACGGAGCCTGTCTGGAACTTAACCAAAGTAACAGAAACTAACAGAAAATACTTAAAAGAGGGAGAAACACAAAATCAAGTGTGCAATCGGGGTGAGCGGTCCAAGGCGGGGTGTCTACACAAGGGTCTCAACCTATAATGACCATTCTGGGTCAAGGTTTGACTTGAGTCAACTCCATCTTTGGGGAGTTTGACGGGAAAACTGGTCTTACGTCCCACTAAGGACGGCCGGGTCATTTTAACTTGACCACTTTTGGTCAAAGTTTGGACTTTGATCAACTCAACGGGATGGTTGACACTCTTTCTTGACACCGGGGGAGAGCCTAGGGGCGACCTTTGTGGACGAAAAAGTCTAAGATTTTGGCAAATCATTCTTTGATCAAAAGCATTTTGCTTGAAACATTGTTTTTGACAAATGACGCCAAATGGTCAAATTTGTAAATGCTTATTTCTAAAGGCAAATCTTTTAACGAAGCATGTTAGTCAAATTTTTGATTTTAACTTAACCATGAGGTTTGTCATGCATAAAGTCCTTCAGAGCCTTGTCCATTTCTTAGGAGTGATCGGGAATAGAGAACCCTTTTGCCGTTGATGTTGGGGTAGCCCCAGGTCCTTGTTGTCATTGATGTCAGGGTACCTCCATATCTTTGTCGTCGTTGATGTCGGGGGAGCCCCATGTATTTGTTGTTGTCGGGGTAGCCCCATGTCTTTGTCGGTGTCGGGGTAGCCCCATGCCTTTGTCGGTATCGGGGTAGCCCCATGCCTTTGTTGTCGTTGATGTTGGGTAGCCCCATGTCCTTGTCGGTGTTAGGGTAGCCCCATGCCTTTGTTGTCGTTAATGTTGGGTAGCCCCATGTCCTTGTCATCATTGATGTTGGGGTAGCCCCATGCCTTTGTCGGTGTCGATGACGGGGTAGCCCCAATATCATCTTTTGTCCTTTGAAGTGAGGTTAGGAACCCATCCCTTTTTCATGACGTACCCTTTCTTTTGCCTAGGCCGCCCTTTCGGGTTTTCAACCTAGTGGGCATCTCTTTTACGTTTTTAATGGTACACCCTGTTTTTTGCCTAGGCCGCCCTTGCGGGTTTTCGACCTAGCGGGCTACTTTTTTGGTGCCTTTCTTTTTTTATGAGTGATCCAGCCAACTCGATAGAACGGGGACTTAAGGTGTTTTTCTTGGAGAAAACATGAAAGGGCATTTTATTTGGGAGAGAGTCCCTTTATGTTGGTGAGCTCTTTGAGCAATGTATCATGAAATGGGAGGAAGCCCTTGCTTGACAGAATACAAGTGTTTAGCTCTTTCCTAAGATGTAGAGAAGAAGACTTGTCGAGACATTTAAAATTTGCCTTAGTTAAGATTATCAAATGATTGCTTGAATGGACCTTGTTTGTTATTAAGTCAAGATTATAACAAGCAATTAGCTTTAACATGCATAAATGTTGTGATCAATTGAGATTAAGATTCGATCAATGGCAGGATCGGAAGAAGAAGGTGTGTCTGGGAAATCGGTCATTGACGGGACCGAGGGACGAGAACTTGGTCATTTTGAGAGGACTATGGTTTGATGGTTTTGTTTCATGTTGTGACCGGACCCGAAGGTTGCTTAGGTTCCCCTCAGTTTGAGGAGCTCAGGTCGCCGTAGTTCGGCCATGGATCGTCTTTTGTTGAAGCTGGTGTCCTTTTGAAGGATGTTGTTGCTTTGCTGATGTAGATCGCTTTGCCTTGTGGTGAACTCCTTGGGATGGACCTCTTGGGGTGAACCCTCTTTGATGTGAACTTCTTTTGAGATGAACGGGCCATTTTGAGGTGAGTCCCTTCTTGGGTTTTTTTTTTAGATAGACTTCCTTTCTTGCGAACCCTTGTGGGCAGACTTTGCGGTGAGCTTTTGAGGCGAACTTCCTCTTCACATATATTCATTTCCTTTCCTCCTTTTCACATATTCATTTCCTCTCCCTCTTCTCATTTTTTTTTGAGGGAGAGGGTAAACATTAGCCCCAACTTGCTATATTGGACATTGGCTCATTTGTAGCCCCCTTGGTGGCATGTCTGTCACTTCCGGCTTTGACTTTGAAGATCCGGGAAGTCCGTAGCTTGGTTGCGCATGCGAGATCACGGTTGAATCTTGGCGGTTGAGCAACAACATCCTTGCCTTTTCATTGTCTTAGGATGCCTTTGATGTGCATCGAGAATTTGCATCGGAAAGGTGTATCGAGTTGTGTATCGGGGAAGGCTTGCCATTAACGGTTTCTTCATGCCAATTGATCACAACATTTATTCACATCAAGATTAATTGTTTGAACTTAGCATTTTTCATTTGTGTTAGGTCCATTCATCCTTAATGAGTCGTCATTGACTAGTATGCTTAGAAGTCAATCCATCATCTTAGGGACGTAGCAATCAATTGATAATAACAAGCAGGGCAATTTCAAGAGTAAATGTATATTGCAAATAATGTCTCGAGTCTAGAGAGAAGAGAATGAAAATGACTCTTTTATTTAGATAACTTTGTGCATACACGTCCAAGTGAGGACCTTTGTAAATGAAAAGACACTGTCCGGGACGGACTATGATGAAAGTCTAGATCCTACGAGGCTGGAAGACTCATCATTTTTTTTTCTTTTTTTAGGGATGGGCTCCCATGAGGCATGATGATCCATTTTCTTCCTCAATTGTTGGAGGGGTCGTCGGCGGCATATTCCATGTCTTCCACGGGGAACTCAGGTTCCATATCGTCGGGAAAGATGTGGCGAGGTCTCCACTTGGCTTGGCGTTGATGTTTATGAGGATTGGTTGATGGTGTTTTTGGTTGGTGGTAATTTTGCTTTTGATGATGGTGTTTTGTATTGGTGGGTGGTGGGTGGTGTTGATGGTGGTATTGATGAGATGGAAATGGGTATTGGAATATTAATTCAAAAATAAATATTAAAAGAATTAATCTTTCAAAATTACCATTAAAAAAATTCAAGTCATTGAAGAAATCAATTGTCATATTTTCTAAATAGATATAAGAAATATAAAATATTTACTATTTTTTTCTAAACCAAAAATAAACCTTATTTAATGTTAATATAAGATTTCAATATTTTCTCATTATTTTTTCATTTTTTTTTTTAGCGTTTTTGAGTTATACAGTTACACTTTCCCCTTAGAATATTAGCGAAATTCTGGACTAAAAAATTTGACCTAGGCATAACTGGTGATGTCATATGCCACATCAACACATTTAACGGAATAATGGATGACCTATTGACGGTAGGACTACATGGTCCTTGAAATGCATACAATAAGGACGAAATTGAATAGATTTTTTTTTCTCAAGAACGAAAAAGAAAAATGTGGAATAAGTTAGGGACTAAAAGAGTATTTAACTCGTATTTTCTCGGGGTGGGGGGGGTGTAGGTCAGAACTACAAAATATTTTTAAGGGTCAAAGCGATAAAAAGTGAAAACTTAGGGGGTCATTTCATGTACATACATCTACCACTCTGAATATATAGTACTCTTTTCCCCAATCGCTACTTATTTTCATTGTGAGCGTCTCTTACTAATAGCTACTTACCTAAAATATTCAAAAAATAAAAATAAAAAATTCTACCCACTCACAACAACTATCAACTAACTTATTTCTCTCTTCTACCCACTTACAACACTTATTTTTTCAACATATTTTCTTAATTCCCATACATTCATATTTTAGTAGTGATTAGTTTGAGACTGATTGAGTATACAGTTGCTACATATGAAGCTTATTTAGTTGCATTTAACTTCATTTACAGGGACAAGGATCCGTCAATTCCAGTTCCAGCAAATTTATAAACCTTAATACAGCAAATTTGTAAACCTTATAGGTTTTTAATGGGAGCTTTCCAACATATTTAGTGTTTTTTAATGCAGTAACAGATTTTTCTAGCCAAATTGGCATTTCAAGAGATAAAATCCTCTGTACCACACTTTGTATACCACTTGTGTACCACAAGTGATCTGACGGCTATGAATCACTATTAATATTAAAATTATTTAAATCTTAATAACTTATAACCATTGGATCACTTGTGGTACACAAGTAGTACATAAAGTGTAGTACAGAGGATTTCCTCTCGCATTTCAAACGGATAGTATGAATGAATGTTTTGAGTCACCTCCATTGCATTTAGTACAATTTCTAGTTTTCAGGGTAGAACTGTGTTTGTGAAATAAGCTTTATCATATACTCCCTTTGTCCCAGAATGATAGTCCCCTTATTTTTATGGGTTTTACGAAGAAATTTTGAGTAATAATTAAGGCTACTTTTAATTATTTTAATAAATTTTTTGAAATTGTTCTTGACACACCATTATAAATACTTGATGACGCCAAAATCTGGTTGGATCAGCCTTCGTCTAGCGGTTCGGATAATCCCAGCGACAGTTCTTGATAGCCGGATCTGCACACACGAAATAAACGTAAACTACACCGGGGCTTTACCGGCGAAGGCCCTCCGGTGTAAGAATAAGGATATGGGTGATTAGAAACAGAGAATCAATTGACTAGATTAGAGCCAAAAGTTCGTTACCCGTTTCTGGGTAGAGGACCTGTTTATATAGGCGTGGGTGTATGAGTTCTGACTTGCTAGGAAAGCCAGGAAGCCCGTGGTGATGTAGGACTCATATTCCTTGGAGATAGACTCCTGATAAGGATGGATTAAGCCCTGTTATCGGATAGGAGAATTATCCTTGCTTAGATAAGGATCTTTACTGTTGGAGTTGTAATCAAACTCTGTAAGAGGTTTCCCAACGATAATGGGAGGTTTACGATGTAAGTCGGCCCGTCATCTAACTCGGCTCGTCATAGAGGCTGGCTAGGGATTAGGCTTCTAGGACTCAGCCTAGGCAAGGACTGCCTGCTCGGCCTTACTGATGTCGGCCTATAAACATGGGCTTCTCGTTTGTGGGCCTCTCGGTATAGGTCCGTTAGGTACGATGGGCCTTGTGTCTGGGTTCCCATCTACCAAGTCGGTTTATGTCGTTCAGTGGCCTCCGAGTTACTATCTCGGCATGCCGAGTAGGAACTGTGCCCCTTGTACTGGCTCTGTGCTGCATTTATTGTTGATTGGACAGCCAGCCGCCAAAATCCTTACTTGGATATGCTGATCTCATCATAATTTATTGCAGGAGAAATCATTACTCCTCTTGGAAAGTGGTGTACATTAATTGTGCCTCCCTTACTACCAAAGTAAATCTTACACCCCTCATATTTTGGGGTTATATAAGGGCTGTTTCTTGATATCCCCTTCCTCCAAATTTCTTCCTTATCTGAAAACCTTCCAGAAATCTTCTTATGGCTCCCAAAAGAGTTTATGACGATGCCTTCCCAGAAGAGGTTAGTACGGATTCAGAAAATCGAACTGAGAACGATAATTCTTGGAGCAGCGACGATTCCATGTTCCTACCTAAGAAACGTTCATCTTTTCCGGCGGAAGAAACTCCGTCCGATAGTAATGGCGAATATTCGGAGCCGGACCCTGTCGATGAATTTTCTGACGACTCTAGTGCAGAAGAGTCAGAGGATGAGGACGGGGATGATGATGATGAAGATGATGAACCCGAACCCATCATTATTGATGAGTATGGGTACGATGGAGATGACGAGTGGGAAGAAGGCACTGAAGAACCAGATCAAGATTGTGACTTTTCATGATTCTTGAATTTAGCCTAATCTTGTAGCTTTTCTTTTTGATTTTGTAAAGGTCCATCCCCCGACCTCACTGTGGGGGTCTTTTCTTGTATATCTATATCAATGAAAACCAGCTTTTGCACTCTTAGCCTTTGCTTCTTTCAGAATTTCCAGAATATTTGTTTATGTGAAGCTTTGATGACTTTTGGCTAACTGTACTTCTTGTTTCAAGTCTGTATCAACAACTCGACCCTAGATGTCGGCCTTTAACAAGTGCCGACCACTTGGTTAGATCGGTGTAAGATACCTTAGTTTTCCCAAGCTTTGGCCTGGTCTTGATTAAAGCCGTGGTGTTACTGTGCTCACGTCGGTCTTATACTGGCAACCTCTCGGCCACTCACCATTCCCCAGATTCATGATGTCACGCAATAGTGATGTCACTGACTTTGGGCAGCGGAGAGTGAGTGACAAGACATTTGCTTTATGGGATAACCACTAGCCTTAATTGTAGGCAATGATGGTTTAGTGTGGTGACGTGTAAAATCCGCCCTTTGTCACGGGATTTTCGCGAGATTTCGGGCGAGCGGGAGTCAATTTCTCAGACCATTAATTGACCCACGAATTTCAAACGATTGAAATCCCTAGACCCCCTTTTTACCTTTTTACTCGAACCGTCAAAACTCTCACTCTAGGGTTTATCCACCAGACAACTAGCCGGCGATCCGGAGACTGTACGATTTCGGTTGGCGCTCACCGGCGATTCAGACTTTCTTCCTTCTTTCGCTCACACTTCGCCCCTTTCTTGCCGGAAGCATTTGACCAGGTATCACCCTGTTTCTTTTGTCCTTATATTTCTCTTTGCTTCTTTCCTTTTGCTCCGACAATTCTTGCTTCACACTATTCCGGTGCGGGTATGTCCATGGATGACTTTCTGTCGGCTCGCTTGGGCATTCACAGAAACAACCGTAGGATTTATCGGAGGCTCGATGGCCCTTGGCTTTTAGTGCCATTAAGTGAAATTAGATATTTTCTTGAAGTGCATCGGGCGTTCACCGGAATTGTGAAATGGCCGGTTGACAGTCGTCGCTTCGATCGTTTAGGAGTGATGAATCCCAACCTAATGATTGTTTCATCTTTGCCTGACCTTCTAACCCACATTGCCTCCCATTATATACTGAGTGAGGACGGGGTGCTCCCCCTGGCTTCAATGAATGGGGAGAGAGGGGTAAATCCAGCTCCTATCTTGATTTCTGATGTTAACCTCCCTCTTTCCTCTGCAGTTATGTCGGGGGAGAGCACTTCTGCCAGAATAGTTGATGAATTCCGAGACGATGTTCGCGAGGGGGGCCGAGGTCGAGGCCGTAGGAACCTTGGCCGTAGGGGAAATACTGCGGGCCCTTCCAAATCAAAACAACCCAAGGCCGGGGACGAGATGATAACTCATTTATATGATAGCTGCAGGATTTCTCGTGAGAATTATGACTTAGTGTATCAGCGTGCTTCCGCCCAGACCACTAATGAGGAAAGGGCAGCCTTTTACCTGAACCCTACTGAGGTGGCCTTCTTTTTTAAGCAGTTTGAGTTAGGACTACGCCTTCCCCTTGATCCCTTTATTTGTGAATTCCTGGAGGACTGGCAGGCTGTTCCGGCTATGCTAGGTGCTAACGCCGTTAGATATCTCACCTCTTTCATAGTTCTTTGCCGTAGCTTGTGTTTCGAGCCGTGTCCTTAGGCCTTCTACCAATTCTTTGAGGGTAGCTTTAATGAGACCACCCAGGTTTTAACTCTGAGGAGTAGGCAGAGGCGCCCAAAGATTATTGCTCCTATTTCGAGCTCGGTGAGTAAGGTGTCAGGCTGGAATAAACATGTCATTAAAGTTGAGAGCCGTCTTGGCTGGGAATTTCCCGTTCCAAACCACACTCCTATGGCGCCGGAAACTTGCTACAAAGCTCCCTGGAGCGACGCTTTAGTCCAACGGTTAACTGAGTTTGCCTCAGTTCAGCAACTGGAATGGTCAGCATTGGAGTCCAATCATGGCTATTACGTCCAGGTTGGTGTGATGCCGGGGCCGTGGGCTGGCGTTGAAGCGATGGTGACTGTTAATAGGGGTAACCGATTTCCTGATTGGGTTGTTCATCCCAACTTTGTCTTTTATCGGGACTGTAGGGTGTGCCAGACTCAAGACGAGCTGTGCTTGAAAGTTAGGGAAGTTGTAGGATGTATGCTTCCTAACCCTTTTTTATAATCTCGATTTATCATTTAGTCCTCATCTTATAATCTTGCTCCCATTCTTTTGTTGTAGATTTGACCATGGAAGAGGAGAGGGAGCTGGCGGAAGCGTATTCGTCTGATCCCAACAGACTTCTGAAGAGGAGGAGATTGAAGTCAAGAGCTTCTGGCCGCACAAGGAGGCATGCCGACATGGGCGCTCGGCATGAGGCTTTGTCTGTCAAAGATGCTGGTCCTCTGCCCACCGTTGATGTTGCTGCTGGGGGACGAGATATCGTACCGGCAGGCGACGCCGCGGCCGTAGCGGGTACTTCCATGCCGATCCAGACCGAGGCCGCCGTTTCTGAAGAGGCAGGGGAAGCGGACGGCGGTGATCACCTCGGTGAGAAAAGGGCTAGGGACGGTGGTGACGACTTGTCGGAGGAGCCTTCTCCCAAAAGACCTTCTTCTACTATTCCACCTACTGACACCCCGTTTCCGTTTTCCTCGGAGGAGATTGATGCTTTAATAGCGGATTTTTCAGACGTTCGTCCCTTGAAGAGCCTGGATGTTACTGCCCGGCAAGGTCCTATGCTGAGACTTGGTCGTCCAATTCTGGAGCGATCTTTTGATGCCGATCTTTTACGGGGTTTAGATTACATGCCGCCTATGTACGCCCATATGGCAGAACGCAAGGGGCTCATCATTGCCGAGGTAATTGTATTAACTTGTTTACTTTTTGATTGATCTCCCTTCTCGCAATTGATTTCAATTTTCTCGTTTAGCTTGCCACGCTCGCCAAGCATGAGGCGGCGTAATGGGCTGGAGTGGGCAAGAAGATGGCTGACCTGGAAGGTAGGGCATCCCGTGCTCAAGTAAATCTAGGCCAAACCGTGGAGTTGGTTAATAGAGCCCGCGAGAGTGCCAAACTGGCTCACGCCGAGAGGGTTAAAGCTGTCAAGGATGCCGAGGCCGAGGTAGAAAAACTGAAGGCAGCTGCTAGTCGGTTTGAAGAGGAGGCTAAGTCACTTTGGGATGAGCTTGAGAGAGAAAGAGAGAACACTGCTCTTCTGGCTAGGGAGAAGGAGGAGGTGGAGATCAAGTTTCAGCAACTGGAGGAGAGCATTCCGGCGAAGGAAAAGGCTGCTGTAACGAACTTTCAACAGACCGTTATGCCATCAATTATTGATGATCAAGTTAAGTCTACATATGTTGATGGATATACACACGCAGCTCGCCAATTCCAGATAGATCCCGAAGTGAACGTTCCCGTTGAGAAGTGGGCTCGTCTCTTACTGAATGATGCTTACGGTGTAGAAGCCCGTGCAGCACATTCTCTGATCCCTTATTCTGATAATACCCTTAAGTTGATCGCTCGGCAGGACGAGGCTGAAGGAAGGCCGGTTTGGAACGTTCCTCCTGTTGATCCCAACAACTTTCATGCTCTGGTGGAGCGTTTTCAGGAAGAGCTGGGCTCGGACGAAGAGGAAGAAGAGGAAGGTGATGAGGAGCAGCAAGCTCCGTGATGCTCTTTATTTGTTTTTGGAGGCACTTAGGCCGGTGGGGTCTCTTGATACATTGTTTTCACTGTAAGCCGGTTTGGCTTGAAACAATTTGTTTTTTGTTATCTTTTGTAAGAATTTGTTCAACTCGGTGCGAGGTGTAATCCCGATCTCCCAACCGTCAGGTAGTCAGGTGTTCTCATCATTTGATCAGGTTATTTCATCTCGGTTTGAGACGTCGACCTCGTCATGAGATGAGCCAATTAGGTTCCAACACAGGCCGTGGTCGCTTGCCATTATGGAAAGCCAAAATAGGCTTGTGTTCTTGCCGAGGTGGTTTACCGTTGAGTTCTGATGAACATCTGATGCCCGATTTTGATACGTTGAGTCTGATCGTTAGGACCAACTCAAGTCATCTTATGTGCTAGTTGTTAGAACTAGGCTTTTGGAAGTCATGCATGGGTGTGCTCGTCAACCTCGTTAGGGTGCTAGCTATTGAAACTAGGCTTTAGAAGTCATGCTTTAAGTATGCCCATCGACTTCGTTAGGTTGCTAGTTATTGGAGCTAGGCTTTAGAAGTTATGCATAAGTGTGCTCATCAACTTCGTTAGGGTGCCAGTGATTGAAACTAGGCTTTAGAAGTCATGCTTTAAGTGTGCTCATCGACTTCGTTAGGTGATCTCGGCGTTGTAAATAACACTAAGACCGTGTCATGTACTATAATCAAAGCTTGATGTAAATGAAATAAAGGAAATTTTATTGATAAAATCAAACTAAGACAACTAGATATCAACTATAGAAATCTAAAACTGAAAATTTGATAAAAAGAATAAATAGCTAACCGAGATGCTACTGATAGTACTTTCTCAAGTGCTCGGAATGCCATGGGTGTTTAAGATCTTTTCCTTCCGGAGTTTTGAGCATGTAGGTCCCTTCCTGTATAATGTGGGTGATGACGTAAGGGCCTTCCCAGTTTGGCGAGAGCTTATTCTGTTGTGACTTCAAGTGTGTCGACTCAATTTTTCTGAGTACCCAGTCACCGACTTCAAAGGTTCTCTTTTTTTACTTTGCTGTCATGGTAGGCCTTGGTTCTTTGCTTGTAATTGATCATTCTAAGTTGGGCGGTCAGCCTTTTTTCGTCGACTAGGTCTAGGTCCAGTAGTCGGTTGTACTCATTGACGACCTCGTCATAGTTGGTTACTCTGAAAGTCGGCAAGGCCATCTCGGCTGGTGCCATCGCTTCTGAACCATAAGTCATAGCAAAGGGTGTCTCCCCAGTTGGCCCCCGAGTGGTTGTACGGACGGCCCATAGAGCTAGGGGGAGTTCGTCCAGCCACTTTCCTTGACTGCCTTCCAAATTCTAGGTGAGTGCTCTTAAGACAAGTTTGTTGGCGGCCTCGGCTTGTCCATTGCCTTGAGGATGGCTGACCGACGACTTCTTGTGTTTGACTCCCAACCTATTCAACTCCTCGGTGAAGGCATCAGAGAATTGTAGGCCATTGTCTGTCACTATAGTGTGCGGCACGCCAAAACGGCACCATATGTAGTCATGGATAAAGTTGATGGCGTTCTCTTCAGTGATCTTTGCTAGCGGTTTCGCCTCTACCCACCTGGTGAAGTAATCGACCGCCACAATTACATATTTGTTGCTCCCTTTGGCTAATGGAAATGGTCCAATGATGTCGACTCCCCACATGTCGAATGGCCATGTCGGTATGACCAGGCTTTGCTCTACGGCAGGTACTTTGGGTAGGCCGGAGTAGCGTTGACATTTGTCACACCTTTTTACGTAGGCTTGGGCATCCTCCCTCATATTTGGCCAATAGTAGCCAAGTGTGATGATTTTTTCGGCAAGGGTTCTGGCCCCCGGGTGTCCCCCACAAACTCCCCCATGTAACTCGGCGAGGAGTTTCTTGGTGCTTTTTGGCGCAACACATCTTAGGAGGGGTCTAGAGAATGACCTTCTGTATAGGATGCCATTCCAGACCATGTATCTTGCCGTCTTCTTTTTGATCGATTTGGCCTCTAACTCGTCCTCAGGAAGTTTTCCCTTTTCCAAGTAGTCCTTGTAGTCGTCAATCCATGTCCTTTCCTCGTCATCTAGGAGCAAAATCTCCAGTCTCTCATAGGCAGGCTGGTCGGTGTAGATGATCAGGGGGTCCGAGTCCTCAGCTGTTGCCATCTTTGAAAGTAGATCGGCTTCCAGGTTGTATTCTCTACCGACTTGCCGTATATCCCAGAACTCAAAGTTCTTGGTCAGGTTTAGGACGAGGTCTTTGTATTTGGTCAGCATGTGGTTCTCGGTGTTGTATTCCCCTTTAACTTGGTTCACCACCAGTTGGGAGTCGCTGTATGCTACCAGTCTTGTTGCACCAAAGAACTTAGCTCTTTCAAGTCCCAGGATTAGGGCCTCATATTCAGCCTGATTGTTTGAGGCAGGGAACTTGAACCTGATAAAATCACGTGCAACATGCTCACCGGCGGGGCTAGTCAAGTAGACCCCGGCGCCGCTTCTTCTTGGGTAGTTGACCCGTCGGTGTATAGGACCCAACAGTCGGGCGGTAGTTCTTCCAAGGGCTCTCTATCCATAGGTAACTTCCTTTTTCGGGTGGTCACCGTGTGTTCGCTTGTAAAGGCGGTCTCGACTAAGAAGTCAGTAAGAGGTTGGGCCAGAAGAGTCTTCCTCGGCTTATAGGTTATATCGAACTCGGTCAGTTCGATCGACCAGTTAAGTAGGCGTCCTGAGCTATCCATCTTGTGAAGTATTTTTCTAAGAGGAGCATTGGTATAGACCGTGATGGGATGAGCCGAGAAGTAAGCTCGTAGTTTTCTGGCTGCAATTACCAAGGCATAAGCAATTTTCTCGGCATTGAAGTACCTGCTCTCGGTATCTGACAGTGCCTTGCTGACGTAGTAGACTGGCTTCTGGATACCGCTTCCTTCTCTGACTAGCACGGCTACTACGGCTCGGTCGGTTGCCGCTAAGAAGACGTACAATGCCTCACCCATGATCGGGCTGCTAAGTAGGGGTGGAGAGCCGAGATAGTCTTTTAGTTGCTGGAACGAGGTCGAGCACTCTGGCATCCAAGCAAAATCCTTTGTTCCCTTTAAGGCTTTGAAAAAGGGGAGGGATTTTTCTGCCGATTTAGCGATAAACCTACCGAGTGCTGCTACTCTCCCATTCAACCTTTGAACCTCTTTGACACAAGTCGGCTCCCTCATATCGATCAAGGCTTGGATATTTTACGGATTAGCCTCGATGCCTCGCTGAGAAACCATGAAACCTAGAAACTTGCCCGCGGTCACCCCGAAGACGCACTTGCTAGGATTGAGCTTCATATCGTTAGCTTTCAAGTTGTTAATGGTTTCTTTCAGATCTGGTATATGGCTGCCGATCTTGGTCTTGATCACCATGTCATCAATGTAGGCCTCCATGTTCCGTCCTATCTGAGTTTTGAAGACCTTGTTCACCATCCTCTGATACGTGGCCCCTGCATTCTTCAGACCGAAAGGCATCATGACGTAGCACTATACGCCGCCTGCAGCTTGAAAGGCCGTCCTTTCAATGTCGTCCTCGGCCATTTTGACTTGATGATAGCCAGAGTAGGCGTCCAAGAAACTGAGGGTTTGATGGCCGGCAATGGAGTCTACGAGTTTGTCAATCCTGGGAAGCGGGTAGCTATCTTTGGGACAGGCCTTGTTCAGGTCCGTAAAGTCCACGCACATCCTCCATTTGCCATTGTGCTTCTTTACCATGACTACGTTGGCAAGCCACTCGGGGTATGTCGCCTCTCTTATGATGCCGGCTTTGAGGAGTTTGTCGATCTCGGTCTCAATTGCTCTTTCCTTGTCGGTAGAGAAGACTCATCTTGTCTGCTTGACCGGTTTGAAGAACTTGTCGACCTCCAGTTTGTGGAGAGCAACAGCTTCCTTTACTCCCACCATGTCATCTATTTTCCAGGCAAATACGTCCAAATTGTTTTAGAGTAGGGAGATGAGCTCTTCTCGTTCTTGTTGGGAGAGTTGCTTCCCAATCTTTACTTTCTGATCTGGATAGTCTGTGTTGATGACGACCTCATCTAAATGATCCACTGGGTTGAATTCGGGGCCGTCTCTGAACTCTAGGGTCTCGACAATGATCTGCTTGACCTTCTCCTTGTCCTCCCCTTCCAAACTTAGGTTTTCCATGTCCAACAGTTTCTCGATCTCGGTTTCCATATCGGTTTCCATATCAGTCGGCTGTGTGGCCCCCGAGCTAGGGACGACGGCGAGAGCCAAGTTGTCCATAGCTGTGTTCATCGAGATGCAACCAAAGCCGTCTAAGCCGTAGGTAACCTTGGCCCTAGTTGGGACGTCGTTGTCAAAAATAACCCGCTCTTCAGGTTCGTCTTCAACATTCGCCAATATAACACCGATATGTGGCGTCGAGGTTGTAAATGTGGTTGATTTTGAAACCGTTATTCTTTTATCAGGAGTATCAATCTCCATCTTGGCCTTTACTTTCCTGGACTTCATCACATGCTCCAAAAAATCTCTCGGCGACCCTGGGACGCACCCAATTCCAGCTAGGGTGGGGAACTTCACCCTTTGGTGAGGGAGGGAGGCAACCAGACCCAACTTTCCTTGGCTGGGTGCACCTAGGATAGCATGGTAATTACTGTCTAGATCCATGACTATGAAGGTGACCGTGGCCGAGGTTTTGTAAGGGTGAGTGCCGACTTCCAAGAGTAAGTCGACGGTTCCTTTTGCATCGGCCTTATGATTAGTGAACCCTTCTAGCCTTCCATTATATGGGGTCAGCATTGTATCTGGAAGTTTCATCTCTTTAAAAGTGCGATAGTATAGCACATCCTTGGCCGCTCCGGAGTCTATGAGGAGCCTGTCCGACTCGCAATTATCAATGCGGCCTGTGATGACCAATGGTTGTTCTCTCATGGCACGGTTTCCCGCCAGCTCATTCGGAGAAAAACTGATCACTTCCTCCCTCTCATGGATCCAGGGAGCGATGTGGAAGACTTTACTTAGCTCGTAAATCTGCTCCTTGAGTTTCTTGTTCGATGGAATTTCCTCTCTGATCACGCCTATCAACCTAGCCCGAGGTGGTCTGTCGACCTGGTCATTGTTTTTGTCTTCTTCCCTTGGGCGTTTATTGTCTTTGGTCATGAACTGATTGAGCTTGCCTTGGTTGGCCCATTTCTGCAGAATCTTCTTCAGGGCAAAACAGTTCTCGGTGTCGTGACCGTTATCTCTGTGATAGGAGCAATACTTTGTGGTATCCCTTGGGTATTTCGGGTTGTCTTTTAGAGGCTTGGGGTTGGGGAGATCCACCAGATTTATGATCTCAGAGATCGGTTTATTGAATGTGGTGAATGTCTCGGTCCCCCTGGTCCTGTTTTTGCCCTTGCCGTTTCCCCCGTTGGTCCCCTGGGACGAGTTCCCGTTGTGTGACTTGTCATGATCTCGGTCTCGTTCCTTATGACCATATAACGTCTTTTTCTTCTCCTCGGCGATGGCCGTGGCATAAGCAACGTGGTACAACTCGGCTTTGGTGAGGGGCTCTCTGACCGACAATTCATAAGTTAGCTGCTCTGACCTATGTCCATTCGCGAAGCATACAATTATCTCCCTGTCGGTCAGGCGTTCCTCTATTGAGTCGGAAAGATCCCTAAACCGGTTGTAAAAACTCAGGGTGGACTCGTTCTTACTCTGGACTATGTTGGCTAGGTCAGACAACCTTTTCTTTCTAGCACCAGCAGTAGCAAAATATTCCAAAAATTGTGATTTCAACTTGGCAAAGGAATTGATGCTGCTTTTTTCAAGGTCCATGAACCAGGACCGAGCTGCCTTTGTTAAGGTGCTTGCAAAGGCCTTGCACAGCACGTCATCCTGATTGGACACTAGGGCCATGGTGGCCTCAAAGGCTTGGATGTGATCCAGACCATCGGCGTTGACGGAATATTTGTCCAGATGTGGGAGCTTTAACTGCGGATTTGGTGGTGCATCCTTAATCCTTTGCGCGAAAGGGCGCATAGCATCGTAGTCATTATTGGGCTTCCTGTGCCCCTGATTCATCTCAATGTTGTTGAGCCTTTTTCTAAGGTCGACAATGTCCCTTGTGCTGAATGCCGAGGTATGACTGGAGCTGACTATGCTTTGATCTCGGTGTCTCCTTTCACCTTGGGTTGGATCAAGGCGATGCCTTGGAGGAGTACGGCGAGGTGGAATGTGTTGGGGTGGATCCAACCGGGGTGGTGTGCGCCTTGGTGGATCCAGTCTGAGAGGTGAATGGCGTCGGGCGTCCCCACGACGTCTTTCCTCAATAATCCTCACTCCAGGGGATTCATCTTCTTGTTCTTCCCGACGGCGATTAATGTGGTCCCTCAGATCTTCATCTAGATTGGGTCTTCCTAACCGTCCGTCTTGGCGACTTACTCGGCTCCTGGGAGGCATATCCCGTCTACAATTTTGTGGGGGCTCCCTTCTGCTCACTCTGTCGTCCAGATTTGTCCCCCTCGTTCCAGAGGGCTGAAGTAGGTTAGCCAAGGAATTTTCAGGGTCAAGAACTAACAGGGCCCGCTGGGCTTCGGCCAGCTGTTGGAGTGTGTGAACGTTCTGTTGAAGCAACGTTCTCTTGTCCAATGGCGGCGGCAGTGATGGTCCTGCCCCATTGTTGCGGGATCCTGTCCGTTGGCGGCGCCTGTATTGGTTAACAACATTGGGGGCCGGACCCTTTGAACGGGTATGCATTCCTCCCCCTTGCGCGGGTGCTGTAGGTGGGAGCCTCTGATTCTGTGCAGCAGCGTTTGTGTTTTCGGGGGGCGGTGCGTCCCTTGTGGTTTCTTTAGAAGGGGTGGCTTCTCGCCCTTCAACCAATTCTCCTGCCATGGCTTGGAATTATCTGGCTAAAGAACTGACCAATCGATTTTCCCGGCAATGGAACCAAACTGATGACGCCAAAATCTGGTTGGATCAGCCTTCGTCTAGCGGTTCGGATAATCCCAGCGACAATTCTTGATAGCCGGATCTGCACACACGAAATAAACGTAAACTACACCGGGGCTTCACCGGTGAAGGCCCTCCGGTGTAAGAATAAGGATATGGGTGATTAGAAACAGAGAATCAATTGACTAGATTAGAGCCAAAAGTTCTTTACCTGTTTCCTGTGTAGAGGACCTGTTTATATATGCGTGGGTGTATGAGTTCTGACTTGCTAGGAAAGCCAGGAAGCCCGTGGTGATGTAGGACTCATATTCTTGGAGATAGACTCCTGATAAGGATGGATTAAGCCCTGTTATCGGATAGGAGAATTATCCTTGCTTAGATAAAGATCTTTACTGTTGGAGTTGTAATCAAACTCTGTAAGAGGTTTCCCAACGATAATGGGAGGTTTACGATGTAAGTCGGCCCGTCATCTAACTCGGCTCGTCATAGAGGCTGGCTAGGGATTAGGCTTCTAGGACTCGGCCTAGGCAAGGACTGCCTGCTCGGCCTTACTGATGTCGGCCTATTAACATGGGCTTCTCGTTTGTGGGCCTCTCGGTATAGGTCCGTTAGGTACGATGGGCCTTGTGTCTGGGTTCCCATCTACCAAGTCGTTTTATGTCGTTCAATACTATTAATATCAATTTTTAGATTCACATTAACATAATTATAAGTAGCATTTATAACTGCTCAAAGTTCCCTCGTAGTAACAACGAAAAAATGTATACTATCTTTCTGGGACGGAGGGAGTATAATACTGTAGTATTATGTTGGCTAAAAAAATTATAAATATCAACAATTTTCCCTCAAATTCCTTCAACTCTCTTTCTTTCTCTCTCTCTCTCTCTAAATAATAATATTAGGGGCGCCAATTTTTTCTCACAGAATCCTATGTGTAATAATTTAATTGATATTTTTAATTAGAGTGTGGCGGGTCCACTATCGATGCACCCAATAAAATACCGTCACCTCATTTTTTGAGCAAAATTTTGCGACTTATTTTATGCACCTAACATTGCTCCTCTCTAAATTCTTTATCACAATTTTCTTTAACTCGATTTCTTCTCTCTCTTCTACTTGACTGAGAATGAGGCTTATGTGTCGCATATGTAGCTTCAGTCATTCATGACATCTTACAATGATAATTGTATGATAAAGTAAATTATATATAAAACAAATGACTTTTAAACATGGGCAAAAACTTCGTAAGAAAAAGAGCCATGATGCTACATGAATCGTTGCTTGACCAGTCAATGCTCGAAGGATGATCCTAGTGCTCCAATTTGTCCTACACACACGAACAAACAACTAGCCGGGACTGTCTCCGGCTAACACCCTCTGCGTTAGAGTAAGTGTTTGATTTTAGAGAGAGAAAACGAGAATTGAAATGAGTAGAGTTTGTGTATGAGAAGTGTGTTATCTTTTCGGTAAAGAATGCTCTTCTATTTATAGGTGATGTCACATGTTATACGGTTGCGTCTTCGCCTAGTGACGTCATCCAGGAAAAATATGTAAAGCGTGATCTTTTGAGATGCAACGATTTTCATGTGACTATTTAGCCACGTAGATCATGGTTAAACAACACAATTAAGTCGTCGATATAGGTTCCGTGAAGGATGATCCTTCTAGTAGCATATATTTAGATTGAGCTCGCCAGTTTGAGGCCAACTTGTGTAAGATGGGCTGCTAGTACGGCTAGTGTATTAATGGGTTAAAACTTGTTAGATATGGCCTCTCGGTTGTGAGTCTAAGTCTTATTCTTGATTCGGCCCATTGGGCTTGGTTTGGCCTCTTGCCTTATATTAATTTATTCCGTTCAGTGCCCCCCTGACTTTCTAGATCGTCTAGACGGGCTAGGAACTAAAATCAATCCTCAGCTTGACTAGTATAACTACAGACATGGATTGATCATAACGGAACCATCATTGTTATAAACACTGTGATGTTTGAGTTTTTATTCAGACATGTATCTTTTTTACGGGACATTCTCCTTAGATGACGTTGTTTCAAATCATTAGAAAAACATCCATTATTGGGTAATCCGTCTAGAAAAATAATTTTTTCCCTTTATGTCTCAGGATAACTGGAAATATAAAATCCCCAAATTCATATTTTCAAAATTATCGGGATCTTGAAACCGTCATCGTCTCCAAACTTCCAAGTTCCAAACCTTTTTGCCATTAATTTTTCTCTCTGTTGCTTTAGATTGTTTTAGATCTCTTAATTTAAACATTAATCAGTGAATGAATTAATGATTGATTAATGTTCATTTAATGAATAATTTTTAAATTAAGAGAGATTTTTTGTTTTTTTATCAATAAATGGATTGGTACTATTCATAATTTTCATGGATTTCATGGAGAGGAGATTTCTTCCAAGCAATCCCTATTTCAAGCGACATTCCAACGTCGATCAATCAACTCGCTACAAAAATAATTCAGTATCCAGTCTTTTTTACATCTTAAATTCTTTGCCTTACATCTTAATGTATTGTTTGTTTTCTCTCCTTTGTCGAGAGTCATTCTCTTCTCCCCTTTGTTGGGAGCCTTTGCCTTGTCTCCTTGTTGAGAGCCTTTGTATTTTATTTCGATTCATTGTTGCAATACTTGTGATGTTTGGTTGGGCATTTTTTGCCTACCCAAATGCATTGCTTTGTTATGTCTTCAACGCCAGATTTTATCCGCTTGAGGGATTTCTGAAGACCATTGTTAAGCCGTGTCCATGTGTAACTTGGAGAAGCATTTGCGCGTTACAAGTCATTGTTCGTAAGGGCTTCAGTTGGAGATTTGGTTTAGGAATAGACGTTTCTAATCAAGATGTATCATGCTTTTTTATTGTGGTGGATAGATTATTGAAATTAGTGTTTTGTTTGCTTCAAAAATAAAATAAAATTTGGGATCTTTGTTCTAGAAGACAGAAGGTAGACGTTACTACTTCGATCACCATTGCAGAGAAGGTGTGAGGTTTTTGGGGAGGCAGAGTTTGTTCCACGTCGACCAGTGTATTCCAGATGATTTGTCAAGACCAAACCAAAGAAATCTGTTAAAGATGGATGACTTTTGTTGGTAAAAGACACACTGAGATATTATTACTCCCTCTATCCCCAAATATTTGTAATTTTAAGACTTCTCACACATATTAAGAGAAGCTATTAATAAATGTCAAATAGATTAAATTACCGTTTGAATATTTTAAGTACCTAATCAATTAAATGCTTTTATAATAGCAGTTACCTAATTAAAAAAAAAAAAAAATGCAAGCATTTGGGAAAAAAATAATAATTTTTTTTTTTTAAAAAAAAATTCCATTAGAACGGCATGTATTTTGAGATTTACTCCCTCTGTTCATGAAAGATAGTCCCTCTTTTTTCGTTATTACTACAAAGAAACTTTGAGCAATAATTGAAATTACTTTTAATTATTTTAATGAAAAATGAAAAATTGTTATTGATACACCTTTATAAATACTATTAATTTCAACTTTTAGATCCAAGTAGCCTTAATTATTGCTCAAACATCTTTCATAATAAAAAGACAAAAAAAAACTATCTTTCTGAAACATATAGAGTATGAAACAAGAGAAAAATGGATAGGGCAATGCTAAGCTTACAAAATAAAGGATACAAGATGTGGTGACGATATTTTATTGGCTACATCGATAGTGACCCGGTACACTCCAATTAAAAGCACCAACACATTTATGATACCTCATTTTGTAAGCCACATTTTGTGGCAATCTTTTGTAATTTTATTATTTCCCAAATGAGTAAACTGCTTTTCTGCCCCTCGTACTATGGCCCCAACATCAATTTGACACTCGTACTATTGAAACAATAGTTTTATTAGCAACATTAACCAATTTACTATTCAGTTGTTAAATTTTTTTAACGAACATTATTTTTTTAACGGGCATTAATTTATTTTAACAAAGATTAATAACTTAACGGAAATTTTTGAGGGAAAAATTGAAAACTCATCTTAACAAAACTAACTTTTGTTATCTCCATCATCTTCCCAAACCCAACATCCACCCCCACCCTTTCCCAGCCCAACACCGCCACCACCGCCCCCATCACCACCGCCACAAACCATCACAACCAGTCACCACTTCACCTAACCAACTCCACCATTTTCAATTCGCCATTCACCCAACACAACAAATACAGCAATAACAAAACAATCCAGATTCGATTTTTCCCTCAAAATAGGGTCGGCTTGCCGGTAACAATCGCCGCATGGTGCGCACTGCACCCAATTAACATCGCTCCCAGTGTCCAGAACCATGTAAACTTGAGTCACCGGATGACCGATTCCAACTCGGGAGAAGTAATCACCGCTTACCTGACTCGTTCCAGAAATCACCGGCACTTCCAATTCTTCAGCATTGAACTCAGTCTCCACAGGTTTGAGATCTGCCTTTGTAATGCCGTAAACCTCCAGATCTATCCGACTTTGCAGCGATTTAACTCGAATTGAGTCACGGCCGAGTCGAGCTAAAGTGAGTGATTTATAATCCTTGTGGGAACCTCTATGAACAGAAATTCGAGAATGTAGCTGTAGAGAAAGAGAAGAAGACAAGCTTTGTTCAAGCTGCTGGGTATTTGTTTCTAAAGAGGCTTGAGGGTGAATGTTGAGCGCATTCATGGCTTTGTCAATGGAAGCGGAAACATCTAGAACGGTGAATTTTGATGAGGTGAAGGGCGTTCGAGAGAGGGCAGAAGATGAAAATGCGAAAAGGGTAAGGATGAAAAATAGAAACCCAGTATTCGCCATTGTTGAAGAAAGATGGATTTGTGTGAATTGGGTGTGGAAGAGTTGATTTATAGTACAGTAAATTGAAGAGAGTCAGGTTGGATTGTTTTGTTGTTGTATTTCTTGTGTTGGGTGAATGGCAAATTGAAAATGGTGGAGTTGGTTAGGTGGAGTGGTGACTGGTTGTGATGGTTTGTGACGGTGGTGATGGGGGCGGTGGTGGCGGTGTTGGGCTGGGAAAGGGTGGGGGTGGATGTTGGGTTTGGGAAGATGATGGAGATAACAAAAGTTAGTTTTGTTAAGATGAGTTTTCAATTTTCCCTCAAAAATTTTCGTTAAGTTATTAATCTTTGTTAAAATAAATTAATGCCAGTTAAAAAAATAATGTTCGTTAAAAAAATTTAACAACTGAATAGTAAATTGGTTAATTTTGCTAATAAAACTATAGTACGCATCATACATTTGTTGTTTCAATAGTACGAGTGTCAAATTGATGTTGGGGCCATAGTACGAGGGGCAGAAAAGCAGTTTACTCTTTCCGAAATGGATAACCAAATCTCCCGAAATGCGAAGAAAACGACTTCGACAACAACTCATCTCTCTCTCACACACACACACGCACACTAACTAACTAGTTTGTTGGGGCAGTTAGAAGACAGACAAACTGAATCTATATAATTTAACCCAAGAAAGAATCCCTCCCTCCATTCTCAATCTGGTGAACTTTTACCCTCCCAAAACCCTGCAAAAATCCTTTCTTCCCCACGGCTGTACCCACACTCAGGTATTACCATTCAACTTTTCCTCCTCCTTTCTCACTCTCTGTTTCTCAATTTCGTATGTCAATTTTTCTTTCATTTACCTTATTCTTGATATGGTTTCTGTTTATCTCATCTTAATTTTCTGTAAAATCGATTTGTTTCATGTTACCATTAATGGCTCTTCAATTTCTTTAATGTTAGTCAATTGTAGTTGATGCACACTTTCTTTATATGAATGCGAGTTGAAATATCTTGATTCAAGAACTTCAATCTTGTAAAAGTGATTGTCAATGTTACTAAAGATTGTGCACTGCTTTTTGTGTATGATTACCCTAGAACTTCAGTCAGGCATTTTAGCAAACACGTTTTAGTCGAAGATGCCCTAGTTTTACAAGCACATTGTGTGTGTGTGTGTGTGATGATTTGGAGATAGATTAAGTCCATAGACTGGGACGTTCCTCCACTGCATATGCTACACACCCAATATTGCTTTTAAGCAACTTTTTGTTTAACTTTTTCTTTCTCCGTCTTAAGTTAGATTCAATTATTTTTCTGATATAGGAGTAGTTCTGCTGTTCCAGTTTGTGTATCCACGAATTGGTCAGAAGTCAGAGATTCAATTGTTATTCTCCCACGGCTTTACCCACTCTTAGGTACGTTGAACTCGTCTTCTTTCATTTTCCCTCTGTCTCTCAAGTTTGTATGTCAAAGTTTCATATGTATTTTATATTTTCAATCATTGACATTATTCTTGAAATGGTTTCTGTTTATGTGATCTTAATTTGCTAAATTTGTGTCATGTTGCACAATAATGGTTAGTTAGTTTCTTTAATGTTTAGGTCAGTTTTAGTTGATATCACACTTTCTTTATATCACTACAAGTTGAAATATCTCGATCCAAGAACTTCAATCTGGTAAAAGAGTTCATTAATTTTACGAAATATTGTGCTCCGCTCTTTGGTTATGATTACCATAGAACATCATTCAGGCCTTTTAGCAAACACATTTAAGTCAAGATTGTGTAGAGGGTGCCCTAGTTTTTCAAGCACATTGTCTACCCTCATCTTAGCTTTGGCTTTTGAACTCAAGTTCTTACATACGGAATCGATTTAACTCAATTCCTTCTCCAGCATCACAACCTTGAAGATTTCATCCCCATCAGACTGTTGGCTTTCAGTCAGTCACCGTCTTAGAAGAACCATCCCTTATTTGTTAAGGTAAAGGGTTGAAGTCTGAGGGGGTCTTTGAGCTGTAACAAAGCATGATTTTAAGAACCTAACAAACGACGAATAAAATTTATCAGGAAAAAGGCCTTATTTGTTTTCTGATTAACTGCTTTTATAGAATCTAAGTTCATATCCTTGCATGTTCCTTCCCTGCATATGGTAGAAGCCCAGTCTTTCTATTCGTAATTTCGATGCTACATCAAAATAACGGCATTTCCCTTAGTAATAGCTAATTAAAAGAGCTTGCCACAGGGTTTATTACTGGGATTCAGCTTCAGCAGAAGTTGCAGAGCTTCTTTGTTTTTGTGGTTTCTTCATCTCGAGTTAGATTTCAACTGTTCATTTTCAGATTATCATTTTCCAGTAAGTATTGCAGTATCTTGAACTGTGTTTGTTGCTTTCGTAGAAATTAATGTTAATGATTGTGCTCTGCATTTTGTCCATGATTACCCTAGAACTTCAGTCATGCATTTTAGCAACACATTTAAGTCAAGATTGTGCAGAGGATGCCCTAGTTTATCAGGCACATCGTCTACCCTCATGTTAGCGTTGGCTTTTCGGCTTAAGTTTTTACACTGAGATTCTATCTGATTATTGGTTCATATGATATATTACAAGGGTTTCCTTGTGTTCTTGTAATTCTTTTCACTAATAAATCTCCCCTGCATATGCTAGAAACACAGTATTGCTTTCTCGTTACTTATCGTGTAACTTTTTTCTTTCTCCATTTTCAGTTAGATTAATTTGTTGCTTTTGTAGAAATTAAGTTCACAGAGCTCTGAATTGAAGTCTTAAATAGATACTCCCTCCGTCCCAGTTTAATGTTCTTACTTTTTTGTTTGGTATGTCCCATTTTAAGGTTCTTAGTTGCTTTATTCCTTAAATGGCAAAGTATGAATAGTGTTTTGGACAATCTTGTCCTCATAAAGTTCATATATTCAAAAAGACCATCACTCACCCATCTACTTTTCACCCACTTGCTTTATGAATGGAGAATTATATCCTTCACACACTACTATTGTTGACTCAAATTTGTCTTGGTTTCTTAATAACCGCGTAAAGTCAAACTAAGAACCTTGCCTGGACGGAGGAGTATTAAAAACCATGGTGTGTATTCCTTTTTGTTTCACTTGGTTCTTGTTTTGCTTTGCTAAAATTTATGCTTTTTTTTTTTTTTTTAATAAAATTTCAGGATGGAGCGCTTAGAAGGTATTGCTGCTGATATTGGGCGAACTGCTGCATACACGGAACAACTAAAACAATCTGGTATGCGCGAAAAGAAGATAATGGCTGAAGTCAGAAAGAGGTATACTGAAGCCAGCGAAAAACATTTTGATTCTCTGGAAGGCATTGGGTAATTGAACTCTTCTTCCTCCATTCTCACCCTGTTTCTCAAGTTTGTATGTCAAATATGCAGATGTATTTCATATTTTCATTCATTGACGCTATACTTCAAATGGTTTTCGTTTATGTGATTGTAATTATCTGTAAATTGGATTGTTTCATGTTACCCATTATTATATAGTCAGTTTCTTTATATGACTGCGAGTTTAATTATCTTGATTCAAGAACTTCAATCTGGTAAAAGAACTCATTGATGTTACTAAAGATTGTGTTCTGCAAATTAGTAAACACGTTTTGTTCAAGATTGTGTAGAGGATGTCCTAGTTTGTCAGCACATTTTTTGCCCTCATGTTAGCTTTGACTTTTTGGCTTAAACACTTGGAATTGATTTAACTCAATTCCTTTACAATTACTAGCATCACCTTAACAGAGTCTCCTCATTGTCCAGGTAAGGGGGTCTTTGAGTTGTAACAAGTGTGATTTTGAAAACCTAACAAACTAAGATTTATTAGGAAAAAGAGCCTTATTTATGTTCTTGTTTACTGTATAGTGAAGGAACTTGCTTGTAGATCTCTTGCTAGTTTATTTATTGGCATGTGATCCTTAATGAAGTTAAGAATTAACGGGCTGATTACTTGCACTCCCAACTTTCTATCTGATTATTAGTTCGCATGTTTTATTACGAGTGTTTCCTTGTAATTTTTTTCATTAAAAAGATAGATCAAGTCTTTCTTTTGCGTAACTTGGGTGCAACTTTTTGTTTCAGGATGGGAAGTCAAGATCGATATAAACAAGTGGCGATGAGTGAACTGAAAAATCTAAAAGATGCTAGAATGAAGTGCTTGGATGCTGCTGAAAAGCATTATGATTCTCTGGAAGAACTCGAAGTCATGAGCGAAAGGTATAAGAGAGAGATAAGAAACTACGCAAAGTCGCTTAACCCAAAAGAGCTTACCTGTGAAACAGAAGATGATATATACAGGTTCTATTGTATCTCCATTCTTGCTGCGTATGAGGGGGATGCATTGATTCAAGAGGCAAAGGCAGGGAATGAGTGGCTTAAGCTGGTAAGAGAGCTGAAGATTCAGGCAAAAGTAGTAAAGCCTTCCGGTGAGCGGGCTCGGGTAAAGCTAACACAGCTCCACAGTGGCCAAGGCCAGCCATTGTCTTCCTCTCCGCAATCTCACAAACGGAGCCGTGGAGATGCGGGACATTGAGGACTGACATTGATTGAAGAAGAGCTAAGCGAGATGGAAGAAAATTGTAAAGGCGAAGTACTTAGGAACTCTATACAACAAGTAGCATTTCAGGTCTTACTCAGGTACTACTATTCAAAGTGATAATTAGGCCCCTAAGAATCATTTTTTCAGCTCAGTAACCTCAGATAGATTTCCCCCCCCCCCCTGTAAGTACTAGTTAGAACATAGCTGAATTGTTATCACAATCATCATGTGATAGTGCGGATTTTTTTAGTTTTCTGTTGAGTTCGTTATCAACGAAAGACTCATATACTTACATATATTCACGTAAACAGTAATCATTTGCTAGTTACTTTGGCTGGTTAGTAATCCTGTTTAGCCGTATTTCCAATTTTTCAGCTGTCCAAATTGCGTCCTGTATATATATATCCTTGTTACTTTGATGGGATATTATGAATTCTGCTGGTATGATCTGCAGTGCAGTTCATTGGCAGATGCGAAATGATACATGGGTATTGAAATGTTTATAGTTAACCATTTTCATATTGGCCAAGCTTAAGTTTCACATCATCGTGTGATACTGTGGATTGGTTTAGTTTTCTGTTGAGTTCGTTATGAACGAAAGACACATATACTTACGCATATACATATATTCACTTAAACAGTAATCATTTCCTTGTTACTTTGGTTGGTTTATAATCCTCAGTCGACTTTTGTTGGGGTTATTATGACTTCCACTGGTATGATCTGCAATGTAGTTCATTGGCAGATGCAAAACGATATACGGGTATTGAAATGCTTATAGTTAAGCCATTCTTACTGGCCAAGCTTAAGTTTTTACAATTTTTTGCAGTTGTTTTGTTATTCTTATTTGTCTGTAAATCCCAAAATTCCTTGTTCAAGTATGCTATCAGTGTTGCCTGATTTCTTTTGTCTACATTTGCTGCTTCTGCAATTTTTAATACTCTTACTCAGTGGTAGGGATGGCCAAACCGGACCGGAACCGGAACCGGAAAAGCCCGGAACCGGAGCGAACCGGGGAGAAAACCGGAACCGTGAGTCACGCGGTCCGGTTCAGGTTCAGGGGTACCAAAACCGGTGAACCGCCGGTTCTTTGAACCGGAACCGTGAACCGTTAACCGGAACCGGTGCAAAGAACCGGCCATTAGTGAATTTTGAATAACGCGTGTATGTACTGTGTTGTGTAGTGTGTGTGAGTGTCAGAAGAATAACGTGTGTGTTTGTGTGTGTGTGGTGTCATGTGTGTGTACTCACTACTCCCTCCCTACCCTAGAGGCTAGACCTAGTCACATTAATTTAGTCAGTAAGTAGTACTCCCTCCCCCTACCTAGTCTAGTCCCATCCCATCCCTTGTCTTTTCTTTTTTTTATGTCGGATGTGCAACAACAATGAACAAACATTGACAAGCCATTTTATACCCGTTAGAAATTTAATTTTTGACCGTTTATTCCCGTTAAGTAACGGGAATTTGACTAAATATGACCGTTTTGACTACTATTTTGGACGACTTTTCAGACTTCAAAAAATAAAAAAAAATATTTTTGTTATCCTAATTAAATTTCCTAACTATAAATACTATTTCCCTCTCCAAATAAATTACTTCATCAAAACTCAGTTATCTCTCTCAACTCTCTCAAACGAAAATAATCTGATTCAAGACTTTCAACCTTAGTTCCTGTCATCTTCATTTCTCTCTACGACATATTTTTTCCATCATGAGTAATTTCCTTAAAAAATTGACAAGCCACAAGAGTAAATCCGGTAAGGAGAAAGTCTCATCTTCATCACCCCAACCCCAAGCACCACCACGACCATCATTTGTTGATGATCCACCACGACGATCATGTGTTAATCCACAACGACCATCACTTGTTGATGATCCACCACGACGATCATGTGTTGATCGACCACGACCATCACTTGTTGATCAACCACGACCATCATTTGTTGATCAACCACGACTATCATTTGTTGATCCCGAAGGTCTCTATTTTGAAGGGGGAGCTGCGGGAGCAAATGAAAATTTGTGGGGGGAATGGAATGAAGGCGACGAAGAAGTTCCAAATTTTGCACCGTCACCACCACCACCATTTGAAGATGGTCCAAGTTCAACTCCAAATACTGAAGAAAGTGATGCCAATAATATGGAAGCGATAGCAATGGGAGGGCGTCGTCGTAAAGGAAGTAATATCCCGAGACCTCCTAAAGCCAAAAGACAAGAATCCGCAATTTTCACGAAACACTACAGAAAAATACCCGTCAATGATGGCACGGGTAGGAATTTCACGGCAATATGCAACTATTGTCCAAAGGGGAGTGAAACAACTTTTTCATTCTCTAAAGGGGGTGGATACGGTACTATGGATCGACATATAAGAAACCATCATCCTGGAGAATATGGCATAGATTCGAAGCAAGCACAATTGCAAGGATTTGTGCAACAACCCAATCAAGGTACGTGTTCTCAAACTTCTTCTAATTTATTTTCATATGATCATTTAAACCATAGGAAACAAATGGCTAAATTTGTTTGTGCGCAATCCCTTCCCTTTAGTTTTCCCGATAACGAAGACTATGAACAATTAATTAAGCTTTCTCTTAATCCTTCCGCTACGAAAGTAGCTCGTACAACCCTCACTCGTGATGTTAAAAGTTTAGTAGCAGAAATGAAATATGCTTTATTTGAGACATTTGGTCATTTGTCATCTAAGGTTTCTATTTGTTCTGACATATGGAGCGATAGCAAAATAAGACATTTTTATATGGGTGTAACATGCCATTGGATAGATGATTCTTGGAGAATTCAAAAGAGATTACTTGCATATCGAATATTTGATGAGGCACACACCGCGCATAATATAGCTCATATGTTACAAATAATTTTGAAAGAATATAATCTAGTTGAAAAGGTTTTTTCAATGTCTTTTGATAATGCTAGTGCTAATACCGTTAGTTTGTCCGAATTAATTTTAGTTTGTAAACCATCACTAGGTGGTCGATTTTTTCATATTAGATGTTTGTGTCATATTTTAAACTTGTGTGTCCAAGATGGTTTGCGTGCTTTGGATACTTCAATTACTTTAATTAAAGATGCGGTTCATACTATTATGAAAAATTCAAAAATCACAAGGCAATGGAGGCATTATTGCACAAGTCAAGGGAAAAAACCAAAAAAATTCCCAACGGATGTTCCAACGCGATGGAATTCTACCCATCATGTATTACAAGAAACTTGGAATTGGAGAAATGAAATTTGCATGTTCTTGGGATCCATTAACTATGGTGCAAATTTATATACTCAACAATGGGATGAATGTGAGACTATGATGAATTTGTTGACGAATTTCGAGATTGCAACCACGGCGTTATCCGGTACGTATTACCCCACTTCTAATTTAGTTCTTGATCATTGTCTAGAAATTTCTAGTGTATTTTTGAGTTTCAAAATGATATATTTCTTAAAGATGCGGTTTTAAGAATGCGATCAAAGTGGGTTAAATATTTGCTTGACATCCCCGATCTTTTTTTAATTGCTAAGTTATTAGATCCTAGAGTTAGAGAGGCGGGTTTAACAATTTTTTTGGAATATTATTATTCAAACTTTTATTTGTTAAATGACCCCAATTTTCCTAATGTTGGTCAAAAAGTTGCTAATGTTAGACAAGCATTTTTAGAAATTTTTGTGGAATACAAGTCAATATATGGTGATGCCACTCCAACTCCAAGTGCTACTACTAGTACTCATATTCAACCTTCCTCTACCACCACTTCATCACAAGCACGACCATCATTTGTTAAAAACTACTATGGAACTAGTGGACGATCTCGTACTACCGGGGCTAATGGAGAATTTGATAAATATTTAACCATTGATTTTGAAGATGAAGATGATTTTGATATTTTAAATTGGTGGGCTAGCAAAGCAAAAAAATTTCCTATCGTTGCTAGAATTGCAAAAGAAGTACTTGCTTGTCCCGCATCAACGGTTTCGGTGGAGCAAGCGTTTAGCATTGGTGGGAATATTGAGCATAATCGTCACAATTTATCATCCGATAGTTTCGAAGCTTGTAATTTGTTGAATGATTGGGTTGGAGCGGAAAAAAGAACGCAAGATGAGGCGCCAAAATATGTTTTAGACGAGTACTTTGATGAGACTAAATCGGGAAGCGATTAAGGTAAGTAAAATGTAATTTATTTTATTGTTATTGCATTTTCTTTTTATAGGTTAGTTAGAATTTAGATAAATATTTGTAATAAAAAGAGGTAAAGGCTCCTAATGTCTTCCCTTAATTATAAAAGGGCAAGGTTGGTTGTCCCCCTCATTGTAAATTTGCCTTTAATTAATAAAATTTAAAGGGTACCGTCCCTTTTTTCTTTTATATACTATCATTTGTTTTTTTTTCTATGTTTGTTTTTCAATATAATGTTGATTTATGTTTATTTTTTTAAAAAATAAATCACTTATGAAATAATTTTATTAATAGTATTAGTAGTCTAGTAGATAGAAAGAATCAAAGAAATAGAAAAAAAGAAGGTAAAAAACTAAAAAGCATTTTAAAATATTTATAATAAAAAACATTTTTCTATGTATACTGTATAGTATGATGGCTTTATCTTACTCCACTCAGTCTACTCCACACACTCACACTGTCACTGTCACAGTCACAGTCTGAGTCAGTACTCCAGCAGTCACCGTCGTCTTGTTATTGTCCACTCGTCATTTTTTTTTCCAGTCGGTTGAGTGAGTTGAGTTGAGTGAGAATTGAAAAAAAAAAAAAAAAAAAAAAGAACCGCCGAACCGGACCGGATCCGGGGTTAGGCCGGGCCGGTTAAGGGTCATCCATTTGCCAAACCGGAACCGGTTTTGGCCATCCCTACTCAGTGGTGAGGCTAGGGCAAAGGGAAGGGGGTCATTCGACTCCCTTGAATTTTGAAATGTGTCAATTTTAGTACCTTCAAAATTTTAGAAAATGACATTTACTACAAAAAATGATGAATTTATTCATTTTGACCCCCCTTAAATTTGAGAAAAAATTGCACTATTCGACCCCCTTGTATACTAAATTTGTAAACCTCAACAATAATACTTATCCCCAAGCAACCTTGACCCCCTTTTCGGAAAATCCTGGCTTCGCCACTGCTCTTACTCCCTCCGTCCCAGAGTATATGTCCACCTTTCCTTTTTAGTTTGTCTCAGAGTATATACTTTGGGACGGAGGGAGTACCATATATGGTTCTTGAGAGATTTCTTGGACTAATATGGCATACTTTTTGTTTCTCAAATCACTTTACATGCAGAATGCAGAGTATATGTCCACCTTTCCTTTTTGTTTCTTAAATCAATTTATAGCTTACCCTCACTAGGACGGGAGGAGGATATAAGGGGGCAGCCCTCTTTAGTTTTCAAAAATGTCAAATTTCTCTTTTACAGTTTTAGAAAATGTGATATTTTACCACAAAGTTGTAAATTTTGACAGTTTTCCACTTTCTATTAGAAAAATATTGCATTACATTATTTTATTCTCCCCCCCCCCCCTTTATATCAATTGTATACTCCATAACTGTTATAATTATCAATTTTTTCCTCCACAATATCAACAATCTTAGCTCCGCCACTGCTTGCTTCAATCCATCTTAGCATTGGGGTTCAGACAGCTACCCTCAACCGTCCAAGCGAATTCTAATTTAGTTTGTGTGCGGTAACTGTATGCCAATTACCAATAATTTAGATTTCATTCTTTTTGTAAATGGATGATTGTTGGTAAAAGACAGGATCAGAGGATATTAGAGGGCAATCTACCAAAATATGCCACGTACTTTCATTTTGGTTACAATTAATGCAACGTACCACAAGTTTACCACATAATTCAACGTACTTTGTAATTTTGTTCCAAACAATGCAACGTACTTTGTAGTACGTTGCATAATTTGAAACGAAAATTGCAAAGTACGTTGCATTGTTTGGTACAAAATTACAAAGTACGTTCTATTATGTGGTAAAATTGTGGTACGTTGCATAAATCGTAAACAAAAGTTTGGTACGTTGCATTTTTTTTTTTAGTTTTTCCGAGGATGTTATTACTCCCTCCAGGGACTGAGCTATACTAGGGCAAGGGAGGTCAATTGACCACCCTGAACTATGAGCAATTTCCTAACATACCCTTATAAATCAATTGTATACTCCATGAATGTTGCATGTTGTTAGGCCGAAATGCACGGCTTAGTTATAAAATACCGCAAGTGCACGGGTTGTAAGTAGTATAGTAATTGTGCAAGTACGGGTCGATCCCACGAGGACAAAGGACTAAATAAATATTTGCTTTTATGAATGCTTTAAAATAAAAGATTGATTGGGAAATTTTGTTCGAGTTTGTAGAGAAAGATTTAGAAAATAAATACCAAAACACTTTAAAATAAATTCTTTATAATTAGAAGACATTCCCAGGGTTGGAACTTTTAACAAAATATATTCAAGTAATGTAAATCATGTTTTTATAAAATTTAGTTCAAAACATAAAACAAGGATGATACGCTATTCATGTTACTCTATCATTGGTCAAGTTAAGTAGCAAATGTATTTTAAAACTGACACGACCTATCTTTCGAGGGTTCCGTTAATCAGTTAAAACCCTTTAAGTACATAAAATATCCACGTATTTCCACCGAAGGACCATCCCTAGATGATTAACCTACTTTCATGATTAATGGCATCTAGTTCTATTTATATTGTTCCATTAGTCAAGATTCCACTTTCGCTCCATCTCTTGACTAACTAGATTCATACAAATATGGTCGACATTCATAATTGTAGACGTGACAAAAAAATATAAAAGAATTGGTTTATGAAATGGTTTTAGAAAATAAGTTCAGACATGATAAACAATTTTTGAAAACATATTAAGTAAATTCCAACCCCAAGAACTAAAGAGGTTTTATTCACAAGTCAATTTTCTTATAACATTCATCAACGAAATAAAAATAAGTGATATATCTTTATTTGTCTATATTTTATTGTCTTACTCCCCTTTATTTAAATAATGTAATTCATCTATTTAACCCG
Source organism: Campanula takesimana (assembly GCA_026119855.1). Classification (NCBI taxonomy): domain Eukaryota; kingdom Viridiplantae; phylum Streptophyta; class Magnoliopsida; order Asterales; family Campanulaceae; genus Campanula; species Campanula takesimana. The sequence continues at coordinate 125,787 of JAOWBW010001065.1, forward strand.
TTTTCATTATCTTTTGGATGTAGGGACAGAAGAGATAGATTGGAGTAAATAGAAGGCTAAAAGTGGAGTTTTTGGAGTATAAAGTGTGCAGAATTTTTTTGGCCTAAGAAAAAGATGAATCAAGATGGAAAATAGAAGGCCAAAGACTACAAAAAAAAAAAACAATAAAGCCAACTATTTATTTCTTTTCTTCAATGAAGTGGAGGTTAGGAAAGCAAAAGGGCTAGTCATTTCCCTTTAAAAGACCCCAACACACATCCTCTCACTTCACCTCTGTTCTCTATCTTGTTTTCTTTTTATGTAATTTGCACTCTATCTACAATTGTGGTGGAGTTTTCAATGAAGATTTTCAATTCAATAAAGCAAGGCTAGGATCTTTTTCCAATTTAAGGGTTTGTAAGTTCAATTTATGATATTTGTGAGACTCTATGCTTAATATATTCTTGTTTTAATTCAAGTAATTCATAAGTTCATTGGTTTTATTTTTTATAGAACATACTCCCTCCGTCCCCATTTACATTACAAAAATAAAGTTTTGCACAAAAATTAAGAAAATGATTATAAAGTTGATGTGTTGTGAGTGTAGATAGTTGAGTGGGAGAGAGAAAGTGGGGTAGAGAAAAGTAAGTGGATAGTTGTTGTGAGTATGACAAGTGGGTCCCACTATTAGAAAAGTAATAAAAACTTTCTTTTTTGGGATTTTGTAAAGTAAATGGGGACACCCAAAATGGCAATTTTTGTAAGGTAAATAGGGACGGAGGGAGTACTAATTAGTGGAATTGACAACTCGTTCTAATTAGTGTTTTCCTACCGCTCACGAGTTCATCCGGGGAGGCTTGAATGAGTGAAATTGAGAGCAATAAGCTTAAATCTGTTGTGGAAACAAGTTTGGCAATATGAACTTATGATACTAATTTTAGTAGTTGTAGGCTATCCCGACTATTAGAATTAATTTCAACTATTTCCATGAGGACTTTATGCTACCATCGATCGATATGGAACCCTAGTGTGCCCTATTGGTTAGTGGTAAGATTGACCGAGTGCTAGGCTTGGCCAATTAAATTAGGGAAATTCAAATTTGTCTTGGCTATCCGGATAAATTTTAGGTGAATATTTGAATGAACAAGAAAATACTTGTTAGTCTGTGATCAATATCAAAATTGGATGTCACAACCCTTGAATTGGAAGTTTGCTTGTAGTTCATATAGACTTCTCTCGTATTGTTAATTTCTTAGTTTTAGTTACTCCTTAAATTGCTTCTCTTAGTTTAGAAATTTACTTCCTTTAACAGTTGTTTCTATTAGTTAGTTAGTTTAATCAAATCAAAACTCCCCACTTTCACTTTCTGTTATAGTCTTATTCTCCCCAAAGAAATTATTATGCGTTCCCTGTGGATACGATCCCTACTCATCACTATACTCGAATTTTAAAGTAGGAGAAATTTATTTTTGGCGGTTTAACGACCCACCAAATTTTGGCGCCGTTGCCGGGAACGGTGTTGATATAATTTCTTTTGGGAGAATTTGTTTAAAAGTAGAAAATAAAAGTTGTTTCAATGATTGTTATGCTTATTATTACTTATGTATTTCCTTGTTTTTCAGTGAAGGTTCTTCAATGATGGAAAGAATAATGTCGAGCATAACGACGTTAAAAAGTTGCGCTCTTGGGAGGCCGCCCAATGATTTTATTTCATGTTTTTGTGTTTTTGTTTAGTCATTAAGTAGGTTAAGTTAGTAAAAATTTCAAGAAGACTTGCTTTCACTAAGCGTGATCACGCTTTTTTCACTAAGCGTGATCACGCTTAGTGAAAAGCTGAGTCTGAGGTTCAAGTTAGGAATTTTCTCTTAAAATTTTCAAGAAGACAATGTTGAGTTAAGCGTGATCACGTTCAATTCAAAAGAGTCTTCTACTATTTTTTCACTTGTGTTCCAACTAAAATTTCAAGAAGACTATATTTCTTTAAGCGTGATCACGTCCTACTTTCATTGCTCTTCTAATTTTTTTTAAAGAATCTTAGTTTTCCAAAAAAAAAAAATGAAGTTTTATTTATTGCAATTTATTGTTTTTAATTTTTTACCTTTTCTTTCTTATTTTTTGGCAGGTACATAGATTCCAAAAGCTCATCATTTATTATGGAAATAAATGGAAGAAAAAGAAGTTACACAATCATTTTGGGAAAAAAAAAAAAAAGAGGGAACAAGAGCAGACGGTCAAAGAAAAAAAAAAAGAGTGCCGTCTTTCTCTCCCTCAAAAATCCGCACAGCTCTCTCTTAATCACAGGAGCCGCCGTCTTTCTTCCCTAGCGCAGCCTCCATCACAATCCTCCTTCACTGTCGCTGCTGTTTTTCCGGTGCTCCTACCCATCACCCATTCTATCACCTCCGGCAGCCATTAATTCCGGCACCCATTCCATTCACCCTCACCACTCAAGCAACCATTGATTCTTACGTTAATTCTTATCCCCCTCATCCCTGTTAAGGACTGCAGCAACATAATTCTTGGCATTCTATACACCACTCTTGTTGCAGCCATCTCCTCAAGCACAAATTTTTCAGGAAAGTTTTCTTTGCCTTTCTTTATTTTTTTAATTTCATTTTTGCTCCTCTATTTGTTTTTTTTCTTTTCTTTCCTTGATATTTCTTCATATACACATTGAGGACAATGTAGAATTTAGGTGTGGGGGTGTGTAAGACTTCACTTGCGATTTCTGTGCTTAATTTTTTTTCCAAAAATTGTTATGCAAGTAAGGGTAAAGTGTAACAACTCAAGAGGAGAAGGGTGTTGGCTTGTTTTCAATTGTACAATCATGTGTCTTATTAATCTTAAAGATAGATGGAATGTCATTGTGCGAGGTTAACACACAAATACACTTTATGTGAGTTTTTGGGCCATAGAGAAACACCTCAATTATGCTCTCTTTTTCTTTGTTGTGTGTGATCAAGCATAATGTGTTCATTCTAGAACTTGCTTTTGATGCGGGTTGAGACATTTTTGAGCTTAGCACTTTTGAAAAGGTACTATAGGATTATCCTTTTGTTGGCCTTCATTTGTATACCTACCCTTTATACCCCCTAGTGAGCCTCGTTGAGCTTGTTTTATTTCTTTTGTAATTATACCTGTCAAAGAAAGTTGTGTCTATTCTGTGGTTCCCTCTTTTGAACCCTCTTGTCAAGAGATATGAAAAAGAATTGCATTTGAAGGATTTTGGTCAAGATGGGATTTTTGGTTAAATGGATAGAAACAAGAGAGATTGGAAACATTTTGGTTTGGGAGCATGAAGATAGTATTGGTAGCTTATGTATATATTTTCTTTTTCCGTTTTGTTTCACAAAAAAAAAGAGATTTTTTTTTTTTGGAAGAATTGTGATTGTTTGAGAAGCTCCCTAGATATATTCGTTTCATTTGTTGTTGGGAGTTTGAAATGAGAAATGTGGAATTTTCACGAGAGGTGAATTGGTGAATGGTTGTGTGATTCGTACTTGTGGTTTGAAAAGTTTCATTTTGGAGAAAGAGTTTCAATGGTAGTCTCTTAATGTAGATACTCCCTTATTGTGTTCGATTGATGTTTTTTTCATTTATGGGATATCATCTTGTGATAATGTAAAGAATCATTTTCTTGGCCTTATGGAAAAGTCTGGGGAATGTTCTGTCGTGTTCAAAATTTTGGTGGAGGATTTGTAGAATTGGTTTGTGAATGGTTTTTCGGGAAGGAGGATTCTTGAATGGTATGCATTTGGACATTATCTTTTTCATATCTTCTTGACATGTACACCTAAATTTCCCTTCCATCATACCTATACCCATAGTCCCGTTACAACCTTGCAAGGTCCCTAAGTGCATAAGTTCATTCATTTTTCGTGGAGACCTTGGCTTATTATCAAGCTTATGGTAATGGTGCACTATGCTTTGATATAGAGTGCTTAAACACGTCCCCTCAAATACTTAGAGCGAATGAGTGATTTATTTTTTCTCCCTTTCGTGAGGTGTTAAACTTGTCACAATGGCATTCCATACATTGTTAAGGCTAATGGGAAGTATTATTGTAGAATGGAAGCAATCCATGATCCTTGTCTTTGAGAGTCGTTGACTTAATCTCCCATGTGCATAATGATTTTTGAAAATAAATTAGGGTCAGAGATTTGTAAGTCAAGATAGGGAAAAAGCAAATACTTTTGGGACATACTTGAGGGCAAGTATGGTTTTGGTGTGGGGGAATTTGATATATCTTTATTTGTCTATATTTTATTGTCTTATTTCCCATTATTTAAATAATGTAATTCATCTATTTAACCCGTTTTCGTTATCTTTTGGATGTAGGGACAGAAGAGATAGATTGGAGTAAATAGAAGGCTAAAAGTGGAGTTTTTGGAGTATAAAGTGTGCAGGATTTTTTTGGCCTAAGAAAATGATGAATCAAGATGGAAAATAGAAGGCCAAAGACTAAAAAAAAAAAAACAATAAAGCCAACTATTTATTTCTTTTCTTCAATGAAGTGGAGGTTAGGAAAGCAAAAGGGCTAGTCATTTCCCTTTAAAAGACCCCAACACACATCCTCTCACTTCACCTATGTTCTCTATCTTGTTTTCTTTTTATGTAATTTGCACACTATCTACAATTGTGGTGGAGTTTTCTGATGCAGCACGGAAGCGAAAGTATTCGTGTTTAGCGCACTAAACACAATAATTCACAAGCAATGAATCCTCAAACACAATAACCTTGGAATCCACCAAGAAAGAGAAATAAATCTCCAAGAACAAAAGTTCAATTGATAAAATAAAGTTGTAACCCTAACACAATGAAACTAAAGTATTTATACTACTAACAAAACCCTACTATACTCCTAACAAAATAATAAAACCTAGCTAGACAAATAATACCCAAACTACCCTAGCTATTCCGCGCCGAAATTAAAAGACGTAAACTGAAATTCTCTGATAGCCGCCGGGCACGGTCGTGCCTTAAGGATGGCACGGTCGTGCCATTGCTGTCGAACTCCCATTATTTCCTCCAGATTTCTGCACGGTCGAGCTTGAATCTTTGCACGACCGTGCGCTGCCTATACCCGGGCGGATCTGCTTGTCAATACGTGCTCAAACCTTCCTACATCAGTCACCCCTTCTTCAAAAGAACTCGTCCCCGAGTTCATCTCCGAAGCTTGGAAAGTTCTGTCCCACTTGAATAAATATTTTGAGTAGATCGACTCCTTAAGCACGATTCGATGCAAAACAAATTTTCCACAATAAATAATTAAACCTTCATTATTTGATTCTCGAATTGTTGCCTTTGAAACTGAATCTGCAACCAGGGACATAAAATAATTACTACTCTTCTCTCCATTGAAACCTTCGTTCAATATTTGTAGATCCTAATTCGCGGATTTGACTGCAACTAATTCTTATCTGTTTGAATCTGAACCTTCCCCTTCAATCGGCTCGACGCGATGGAGATTTCCCCCGCACCGTTCTTCTTGAGCAAAATTTTTGTTATTCTGCAACAAAACCTCGAACTGAACCCGACGTTCTTCTTCAGCACGTTCATAGACTGAAGATCTACGCGCTTCCAATTTCTGAATTTTGGCAGTGTAGTGATCGGCTTTGTCAGCATAAAATTTGGCTTCCATCCTATGTCGCTGCCTAAGCACTCGCTCCCTTGCTGCTCGATTCAGATCTCTGATTAATTTATATTTCTGCACACGTCGATCATGCTTGTCCGCTTCGTCGAGTTCTTCTTCCTCTAACGCTAGAAAATATTTTTCCAGTTGTCGCTCACGATCCAATCGAAGACAAATTTCATGAATAACCTCGTCATCAGATCTGGAACTGGAATCCCCTTCATCCCGATTTTCTGTCCCTTGAGGACGTCGAACTGGATCTTGAACTTGATTAACCCTGTCTCTCTCACCCCTACGGTTCTGATTAACATTCTGACCCTGTTGAGCGGTTGCCAACGCAGCGATCTGCGTTGATAAAACAGCGATAACGTTGGTGATAGCGGTGGTCATACCCTCGATATCACCTTTTGTTGCTCCTTGATCCCCCATAACGAATCAGTGATGCAAAAGACAGGATATGGCCCACTCTGATACCAACTGACGCAGCACGGAAGCGACAGTATTCGTGTTTAGCGCACTAAACACAAGAATTCACAAGCAATGAATCCTCAAGAACACAAATCTGGAATCCACCAGAAAATAAGAAAAACTCTTAACAATTGCAAAGCAATCAAAATTTTATTTAATAAAGTCTAATTTTCGGAATACAACTTTAGGCCTATTTTATAGTGCCCATAAAACTTGAAATACAATCCTAAACCTTCTAGAATTACTCCTAACCTATATAGTAACCTAATAGGACTTAAAAACTAGTAAATTGACTCAAAATCTATCCTAGAATCCTCTAAAATTAACCTACTAAAATTTATGACGAAAATACAAATAAAATAATAAAAGATAAGAAAATAATTAATATCCCGTCCTACATCATTTTCAATGAAGATTTTCAATTCAATAAAGCAAGGCTAGGATCTTTTTCCAATTTAAGGGTTTGTAAGTTCAATTTATGATATTTGTGAGACTCTATGCTTAATATATTCTTGTTTTAATTCAAGTAATTCATAAGTTCATTGGTTTTATATTTTATGGAACATACTAATTAGTGGAATTGACAACTCGTTCTATTTAGTGTTTTCCTACCGCTCACGAGTTCATCCGGGGAGGCTTGAATGAGTGAAATTGAGAGCAATAAGCTTAAATTTGTTGTGGAAACAAGTTTGGCAATATGAACTTATGATACTAATTTTAGTAGTTGTAGGCTATCCCGACTATTAGAATTAGTTTCAACTATTTCCATGAGGACTTTATGCTACCATCGATCGATATGGAACCCTAGTGTGCCCAATTGGTTAGTGGTAAGATTGACCGAGTGCTAGGCTTGGCCAATTAAATTAGGGAAATTCAAATTTATCTTGGCTATCCGGATAAATTTTAGTTGAATACTTGAATGAACAAGAAAATACTTGTTAGTCTGTGATCAATATCAAAATTGGATGTCACAACCCTTGAATTTTCATCTAGACTTCTCTCGTATTGTTAATTTCTTAGTTTTAGTTACTCCTTAAATTGCTTCTCTTAGTTTAGAATTTTACTTCCTTTAACAGTTGTTCCTATTAGTTAGTTAGTTTAATCAAATCAAAACTCCCCACTTTCACTTTCTGTTATAGTCTTATTCTCCCCAAAGAAATTATTCTGCGTTCCCTGTGGTTACGATCCATACTCATCACTATACTCGAATTTTAAAGTAGGAGAAATTTATTTTTGTCGGTTTAACGACCCACCAATAAGCATGAAATATAGATAAAGATAGAGAACATTTATTCTTGCAGTGATGAACGGAATTGGAAAACTTGAGGATAACTTCAATATATTACTTCAACTTTTGGAATTTGTACAAGAACACTTCTATGATTCTTCAATTATGAATCATAAATAATGTTATAAATTTTCTAGAGTGATTTTACAATAAATTCTGGATGATTTCTAAGCCTGAAATGGCTTCTTTAAATAGGCAATGGGGTGAAGAGGGGTGTCTCTTCCCGGTTTCAACCCCAAAAGGCACTTCTGGGAACACACTGATTCAACACAGCCGAAGTTGGGTCCGGCCGGGTGTTGTTATTGGTCCAGGCGGGCTTGGTCTCCAGCTTAGTGAATTTGGACAAGGTCCGGCCGGGATTGAAGAAGGGTCCGACCGGATTTGTGCTGAGATCCGACCGGGTATGAAGAAGGGTCCTGGCGGACCATGGCTTGGCGCGGTCGAGCTTTGCAGATTGCACGGCTGTGCTGGAATGGTGTTTGGCTACTTTTTTTGTCGATATAAATGGCACGGCCGTGCCAACTTTCAAGCGCGGTCGTGCCAACCCTAAAATCAGTTTTTTTTCATTCCTTTTTCTTCTCAAATTGTTCCGTCTTCAACCCTTTTGCTCCGGTCCATTATATGAGCCATATTTTGACCTAAAAACCTGTTTCTACCACAAAATAATACCGAGCATCATATCCGTATAAAATATGTAAATGATGATAAAAAGACTAAATATATTAAATAAAGCTAGGAATTAAAAATAAAAAGTATATTAAAATATATTATAAATGACTATAAAATAGTCGTTTATCAACTCCCCCACACTAAAACCTTGCTTGTCCTCGAGCAAGTTAGAATTTGGAAATAGGGAGGAGAAGAATAAATGACCATAAAAGAAATAAAATGCTCTCTTTAGAATAGCGTATTGCCTTGATAAAAATTCCTCAAACTTATTTTTCCGTCCCCTTTATAATTTAAGAACTTTGCGAAATAGAACCTAGGCTTATATTGGGAAATAGATAGAAAATTATAAGATAAATATATCAAGAATAAGATTTATCAAATCAAAGCATATTGAAATAACCAAATAAACTTTTGGATCACAAGTATGGTTTTGAAATAAATTCACTCTTTAGAGTGCTTTGTGAATAATTGCTTCATGCTTGGTATTCTGTAAGGACATGGTTTGCAACACAAGTCATTTAGACTTCCATTCATAATGTTATGATTATAATGTTAATTATAAAGTATAGTTTATAATGAAATGTGTAGAATTCCTGGATATATATTACCTAATTGTGATGGGCAAAAGGGTAATTTATTATCATAAAGCTTGAAAGGGTGTGGTCCCTAAATGAAATGTCACCAAGTCTACTATATAAAGGGCATTCCATCAACCCTTAAGACTACTCCATTATTCATTAGTACTCTCTCCATAAATCTTCATTAAGTGTTAAAGAAGTAAAGAGGAAAGACATTTATCATTTAGAAGATCATCTCCCTACATCTTCATCATCCTTAATCTCCCTTCAAGACACAATAATGGATTCAACAGGTATACATTTATTACATGCTTCCACTTCATCTTTCCTCTTTCTCTTACTTAAATATGAGTGTGGCATTCAGGGATTAAAAATTGTTCTATCAATTGGTATCAGAGCCCCGCTCATTATTTAGTTTGAGTTTGAGTTCTTGTATTAAGAAAAAGCATTAAACCGCTTTAACTATGATTCATTTTCCCTGTTGAATATTAAGGTTTTTGATGTCGATTAGGGACTCTAATTCGTTAATAGAGTGCTGATGATCTTCATCTAAATTAAGTAAATGGTTTGAAAAGTTTTGTTCTTTAAAATGGTTCATGTGAGACTATCCCTTAAAAGCATGGTTTATGTTGTAATGAACATACCATGTGGATCTACTCACTTGATTCCACTAATTTAAGGCAAGATTATCCCTAAATAACATGGTTTTATGTTTTAAGGACATACCATGGGGATCTACTTGCAATTCATTGATTTTGGGAAAGTTTAAACAAAATTCAGAAGTGCAGAATTCGCCTTGCTCGGCCGAGTCCTTTGTTCTGCTCGGCCGAGCATATGAAAAGGCGCGAACTGCTCGGCCGAGTCCTTTGTTTTGCTCGGCCGAGCAGATGAACAGGCGCCAAAATTGACATAAACCGGTTGGATCTTTGGTCGAGTCCGTTTCGGTTCTCTTGATAATCCGGTCGGGTTTTTGGCTATGCCCGGTCGGACCAAGACTTGCACGGCCGAGCGTTGGGATTTGCTCGGCCGCGCATTGTATGTCAACAAAGGCAAAATGTTCTGATTAAAAGTGCTCGGCCGTGTCCTCTGTTCTGCTCGGCCGAGCAGATCTATTTTCAAACAATCTGATTTAAAGTGCTCGAACGAGCACTTCCCTTGACTCGGCCGAGCAGTCACTGTTCACAGATTTTTGGAAAAATTATTATTTTCTGTACAACTTTTGTTTCCCTTGGGCAAAACATTAATTTTTCAAACCTTAAAGCCCTGATTAATTATATGCTTAAATAATTTTATTCATTGTTTAAATAATATTATCACCCAAGTGATTAACGTTATTTAAATGCAAAATTATTAAAGTGTTGAATGTTTGAGTTAATATGTGAATGACTTGAATTTTCCAAAGAAGATCTTGACATTTGACTAAACTTAGGCATTCATGTGGTAACAAATAAAATGAACATTAGGATATTTTCTTAGGTACTTATGTCGGCCCAAAGGAAGATTAAGTATTTATTAAAATATAAGTTCAAATTACTTGTTATCTAAGGCAATCATTTATGAGTCAACTCGCAATCCAAAGATTAGTTTTGATGTCATGTTGATTGTCTTATTGATGGATTTCGTTGATATAATTAATCATTTTTTATTTTTTTAGTTTCTTATTCATGTTTTGTTTTCATTCTTTTTTGTTCTCACAACTCAACAGATTTACTTATTGCTTCATCCGTGATTACTGCTATGAGTACTTTACCGATGCTTAACGGGACTAATTTTAAAACTTGGAAAAATAAATTAATGATGATCTTAGGCTATATGGACATAGATCACGCATTAAGGGAACCGTTTCCTCTTCCTCTTTCTGATATAAGCACTCAAGAAGATTGCTTAAATAATGAGAAGTGGGAACGCTCCAACCGCGTGAGCCTAATGATCATGAATATAGTTGTCCCGGAGACCATTTTGGACGGTGTCACCAAGGACGTTGATGCTAAAACATTCCTTGATATGATTGAGGGATGTTTGGCATCTACCTCTTCTCATGGGACAAAGAGAAAAGGGAAGGAAATTGCGGTTGCAAGTAAAAAGAAGCCTAAGAGATCATCCAATGATCATAAAGAAAATAAATGCTTCTTTTGCAAGGACCTTACACACATGAAGTTCGACTGCCCTAAGTATCACGCTTGGCGTGCTAAGAAAGGTATGTCATTTGGTCTTGTTTGTATTAAGGCTAAATTTGGTTTCATTTCCTACATATACATAGTGGTTGAATTATGTTACAACAACTCACATAATGAATGTCTATGTAGGATTGCCTGAGTTACCGAAAAACCAGTGAAGATGAGAGAATCATCTATATGGGAGCTGGGAATCCGGTTGAAGTTTTAGGTATAAAGACTCTTTTTCAATTATTGTTAAGTACTAAGTATTGTTTGTATGAATAATACATTTGTTGTACCGTCATTTAGACGGAATTTAATATATATATCACAATATTGAATAAAGAAGGTTATTTTGTTCATTTTTGTGACTTTTATTTTAAATTCCAAGGTTGTTGGTACTAGTACTTTGTCAAGTGTTCTTTATTTACTTGACATTATTCAAACAATAAATGTGTCCCTTAATAATGAAACCAAAACTAGAAAGCAAGAGTTATCAAGTAAAGTTTATATTTTATTAAAGCATAGGCATTTGGGTCATATTTTCAAGAGGAAAATTGATAAGCTTATGTTAAAGGAAAATCTTAAACAAACTTGATAATTTGAAAATACTTTTGCATTAAAAGCCTTAAAGTAAATTTACAAACATTATAGTATTCTCGAGAGTATCAAGTGTCTCAATGAACTAATGCATTCGGATGTTTGTAGGCCATTAATTATTCCTTCATGGAAAAGGTCAATAATAGTTATTATGTTCAAAATGACTAACTCTTAGTTTGAATACATTTATTTGCTTCATAAAATATTGAGTTTGGACGTTGTAAAAGTCTTATAAAGACAAAGTTGGAAATCAACTTTGAAGACTATTAAGAACATTAGGGTCATTCATGATGGTGTATACATCTTTGGAATGATTGTTAAAAGGAACAATGTCTAGGTCCTTTTTTACTCGCTATTTTGAAAGAGTGTGGGATTATCTCTCTCTACATTGAGCCGGGTACGCCTAGCATGAATATTTTAATAGAGACATATTGAAATCCTTAAGGATATGGTAATAAGTATGTTTTATACTTCTCTTACCTCACTCATTATGGGCGATACGTTAAAGCCGCAACCTTTATTCTCATTAAAGCTCCCTCTAAGGCTACTAATATAAACCCTTAATGATTTAAGGACGCGTTCCTTATTCTTCCTTAAATCATATTCATTTATGGGGTTGTCTAGCATAAGGATAGACTTTATAAGTCTACTAAGGACAAGTTAGACGTAAGATTATTAGTAGTTATTCATGGGGTAAGCCGAGAGAACTAGGGGATATATAAATTTTACAACCCGAAAGTTAGAACGTTTTGAAAAACGAGAATTGCTAGGTTCTTCTAAGGATGTTGAATTTAGTGAGAGAATTTGGAGTAATATTTTGAATTTGAAAAGGAAGAGGAATTCATTTGTATGGAATCCATTTATATACCACTTCCCATAGTTCCAATTGGATATCAAGTTTTGAACTTGACATTCAAGAAGAACATATAATTCAAAATAAATATGATTTCCCTATAAGGAAATTCAACAACCTCAAAATTAGTAAGAACCGGTGCCCTTATAGAGATCAAATAGAGTAAGAAGGAATGCAATTCCGGATATTCATTAAGTGTATCTTGTCGAGAATAAATGACACTTAGGTATAGTGGGAGATAATCTATTTATCTTCCATAAAACCATCAATAGTCCTAATTCTCATAAGAAGATTAATGCCATTAATAAAGAGTTACAATCTTTTGAAAGATAACAACGTTTGGATCTTATTTCATTACATAAGGATGTGAAACCTATAAATGGGTCTCTAAAACCTAAAAGGATTCACAAAGTAATGTTGAAAGATATAAAGCCCATCCAGTTGCTAAAGAATTTAACTCATAAGAAAGGTATTGATTATAAAGAAAGAAACACTTTTCCGGTATCTTTTAAAAGCTCCTTAGGATCATTATGGCACTAGTAGCACCTTTGATCTTAAGTTTCATTAAATGGATATTAGAGAAAACCTTTCTTAATGGAGACATTAAGGAAACTATCTATATGGAGAAATTCATTTATGAACTTAAGTAAAACTTCTCATTAATGGTATTTAGAATTTAACCAAGTTATTCTTTCATTTGTTTTGAAATGAATCTTGGTAAATATTAAGTATACCATAAGTTCAGTGGGAGTAAATTTATAATTTTGGTCTTATATGTGGATGATATTTTGCTTGCTAGTAATGATATGAACTTTATTAAGGAAACTAAGAAATTTCTTATTTGAAATGAAAGATCTTGGTAAGGCATCTTTGTATTAAGAATCCAAATTCACCGTGATCTCTCACGATATGTTTTAGGATTATCACAAAAGGCCATATGGAAAGGTATTACAAAAGGTTTAGCATGCAAAACTGTAAACCACATGACACCCCTAATTTTAAAGGAGACATTCTTAGTCTCAAACAATGTCCTAAAGGAAAATTTTGAATCCAAGTATATGGAAAATTCCCTCTTTGCATCAGCAGTAGGAAGCTTAATGTATACGTAAATCTTACATTTAACGTTAGGATGCTTTGTCAATACCAAAGCAATCCGGAAAGAACATTAAGTAGCAGCCAAAAGAATGATAGAAGTATTTACAAACACTAAAGAACTACATGCCTATGTTTTGAAGTCGGATCATCTTGAGATCATTAGGTATTCCGACATTAGTTAAATATATGGCTACATATGTTTTAATGGACTGTGATTTGTCAAAACAAGTGTCGAGAGACCAATTAAGAAATGACTATCAGGTAGCAGTTCTGTACTCTAACAAGAGTTTATGGATTTAGACATTAATTATCTTGTTATAAAGAAAATAGTACAACATGAACGAAAGGGATACAACTTATAGAAACAAACTCTATTTAGAGGATCCATTTATGAAAGAGTTATCATCTTCAGTGTTTCACGAGCATGTTGCTCATATGGGTGTAACAACTTTTGATAACATTTAGTATAGTGGGAGTTTGTGTTGTTCTTTCATTAATTGTTCTATTAATTAAAGTTTTGATCTCATTTGGTTAAGTTGGACTAGTTGGAAGAATATGTATATATTCATTATGATTCCATGCTACACATCTATACTTTTGATCTATGTCATTTAGTTGGATTTGTATACGTGATTATTGTGGGTTTAGTTGCGAATCAATTACAACGACTGCCCCTTTAGTCCTATACTTGTATGGCTAATGGACGAGATTGTTATAAATGACAATAAAGTGCGCACATAAGGGTTGTCATTTGTGTTATATTCATAATTTAAAGGAATGACTTTGTTTTGCAACCCAAGTGGGAGATTGTAAGGACATGGTTTGCAACACAAGTCATTTAGACTTCCATTCATAATGTTATGATTATAATGTTAATTATAAAGTATAGTTTATAATGAAATGTGTAGAATTCCTGGATATATATTACCTAATTGTGATGGGCAAAAGGGTAATTTATTATCATAAAGCTTGAAAGGGTGTGGTCCCTAAATGAAATGTCACCAAGTCTACTATATAAAGGGCATTCCATCAACCCTTAAGACTACTCCATTATTCATTAGTACTCTCTCCATAAATCTTCATTAAGTGTTAAAGAAGTAAAGAGGAAAGACATTTATCATTTAGAAGATCATCTCCCTACATCTTCATCATCCTTAATCTCCCTTCAAGACACAATAATGGATTCAACAGGTATACATTTATTACATGCTTCCGCTTCATCTTTCCTCTTTCTCTTACTTAAATATGAGTGTGGCATTCAGGGATTAAAAATTGTTCTATCATATTCATCATTTATCAATGACTTTTATTCCTTAACTAAGATACTCATAATTTGTTATGCACCTTGAATCACAAAAATGGAGGCGGAGGATGGTGGTGGAAAAGGCTTTGATTATTTTTATTTGTTAGTGGCAATTGAGTTTCTTGATTTGAATTGTCACACTCTATAATGATTTATTCATTTAGTTATTCGAGTGGATAATTCACAAGAGGGATTAGTTGATTAATAGCCTTGAAAGTGGAAATGGAAAGATGGTTTTAGGTGAAGGTTTTTGTGATTCAACAAATGCATAACAATCATCCATGTCTTAAAAAGGAGTAAAAATAAAGGCTTTTATGATGTATAAACAAGAATGTTTTCAAAATTTTCACAAGTAATTGTAACCTAACTTAAATGACCCAAAAATTCATTAATAAAAGTAATGCTTGTACTTAATAAAGTTTATAAATTTTTTACTTATACTTAGATTTTTTCATTTATTCCCAATATATTCCTAACTTCTTTTTATCAAAAAAAAAATTTAAAGGATAAAAGTTTATAAAAAAATAGATAGGAAAAAGTTTTATAAAGACAATTTTTATAATGATAATAAGAGATTTTTTTTTATTTTTTTGAAAATAAAAAGGAAGAGATTCTACCCCCCATACTTAAATCAAACATTGTCCTCAATGTTTTAAAATAGGACAACTAAAAAGATTTTTAGGTAAAAAGTCTTTGGGGTTTGATAGAGAGGGAGATAGAAAAAGAAGAAGAAAAATAAGATATATAAAAAAAATAAAACAAAAACAAAAATAAATAAATAGGATTTGAAATAATCCATCGGTTACCATCCCGATGATGCTTGTTTAAGGTCATTAGTTCGACCCCTTTCTTATAACTGGAATGGGCAAGTAATGGTATTGTAATTGCCTATTGTCCTTGACAATCCGCCATTCCATGCCCATTGGAATGATTGAGCTTCTGCGGTCGATGCACGTACGCCACCCCGGTTTGCTCGCCCTTTTTGGTACCTTTCTCTTTGGCACGGAATTTTCAACCTTGTTATATTTAGTAAGGTACTCATTTTTAACTTCACCCTCCTTGCTCAAAGATTCTAGCATGTTAATACCGGATCAAGGGTTCTTAAGATTAGGATTCTTCAATAATTTAAATTTTACTTTCTCATTCCCTACGTTTAATGAAAGGCTACCATTTTTAACATCAATTATTGCCCCTGCGGTGGCAAGAAATGGTCTACCTAGGATAACGGGAATGTTATTGTCTTCTTCCATCTCAAGAACTAAAAAGTCGACCGGGATGATTAATTTCCCGACTTGACAATGGATGTCTTCCATTATACCTACCGGTTTCTTAATGGAACGGTCCGCTAATTGCAAAGATATGGTGATGGGTTTGAGTTCCCCCACACCTATTTTCTTACTAATTGATAGTGGAATGAGGCTTACGCTCGCCCCAAGATCTAACATGGCATTATCGACGCTAAAATTACCTATGTTGCACGGGATAGAGAAAGTGCCGGGATCTTTCAATTTTTGTGGTATTTTTCTTTGTAAAACGGCACTTACCCCTTCCGTTAGTGAAACAGTCTCAAACTCCTCTAATCTCCTCTTATTTGAAATAATTTCTTTTAAAAAAAAATTGTAAGAGGTCATTTGTTTTAAAACATCAATAAAAGGAACATTGATGAAAATTGATTTTAAAACTTCTAAAAATTTTAAAAATTGTTTGTCAAGATTTTCCCTCGCCAACCTTTGAGGGTAAGGTATTGGCGGATCAAAATTCCTAGAAGGTATTGGGGAGTCCATCCCCTTCTCAACTTCCTTATTAGTTTTAAAAATTTGAGGAGTTTGACTATGGTTTTTTGGCTAAGGTTTTCTTCTTTTTCACTCCCGCTGGTTATCGCATTAGCTTGCTCATTAGGCCTTTGCGTTTGACCGGGAAGGCTCCCTTATGGTCTAGACGAAGCATTGGCTTGTTGAGCAATTTGGTTCTCTAGCATTTTACTAGGTGCGGCTAGATTATCGAACCTACTATTTAATGCCTTTAAACTTTCCATTACTTCATTGTTGATCTTATCTTGAGTATTTTTATTTTGGACCATGAAGTCCATTATAAGATCTAACTTAGATTTAGGGGGAGGGAAATAATTATTATTGTTGAAATTTGGTGTGAATCCCGGAGGTTGAACATTTATATTGGCCACGGGATTCACATTAAGATTTTCAAACTTTTTTAGAATCATGTCAACCTTAGAAGAGAGGAGAGTAACAGCATCAATATTATACTTACCTGGAGTCCCTTGTGGTTGCTCCCTCTCGTTTAACCATTGATAATGGTTCAATGCTATGTTCTCGATCAAGTCGTATGCCTCGTCCACCGTCTTATTCATCAATGCTCTTCCTGCTGTGGCATCTATGGTCTCCCTTGTCTTGAGTGTGAGACCGTTGTCAAATGTATGAACTATCAACCACCTTTCAAGCCCGTGGTGTGGGCACATCCTCAGGAGCTCCTTGTAACGCTCCCACGCATCACAGAGCGATTCAGTTCCGCTCTGACCGAAATTTGTAATCTTGGTACAGATTTGAGTGGTCTTGCTAGGTGGGAAGAAGCGTCCAAGAAAAGCTTCTTGAACTTGGTCCCATGTTGTTAATGAGTTGTGAGGGACCGAGTTCAACCACTGCCTCGCCTTATCCCTAAGTGAGAAAGGGAAAAGGTGCATTCTAATAGCCTCCGGTGTGATACCGAGAATTCGGGTGGTGTCACAGTACTCCAAAAAGGATTGGATGTGAAGGTGGGGATCTTCAAGTGTCGAGCCTCTAAATTGGTTGCTCATAACCATGTGTAAAAGTTGAGGTTTGATCTCAAAATGGGCTGCATCGGCTTTTGGTACGAAAATGGGTGTCCTAGTACCCGGGGTACTCGGGTTAACGAAATCCCGTAGGGTTCTAGGTGGTGGTATAACGGGATCTCCTTCTCCGTTCTGTGCCATCTCTTCTTCAAGTACTTTTCTTAGTCTCCTTAACCTTTCGTGAAAGGTTCGTTCAGGTTCCGGATCAAACTTTTCTAGAGAGATCCGAGCTCTTTTCATATACTCCGAGAGTACCTAAGAAAAAATGACAACAAATCTTCGGAAGAGATTGTTAAATAAAAAATAAAAATATAAAGTATAAAGCAAAAAAAATTAAAAATAGTAAACCGTTGTCCCCGGCAACGGCGCCAAAAACTTGTTAGGCCGAAATGCACGGCTTAGTTATAAAATACCTCAAGTGCACGGGTTGTAAGTACTATAGTAATTGTGCAAGTACGGGTCGATCCCACGAGGACAAAGGACTAAATAAATATTTGCTTTTATGAATACTTTAAAATAAAAGATTGATTGGGAAATTTTGTTCGAGTTTGCAAAGAAAGATTTAGAAAATAAATACCAAAACACTTTAAAATAAATTCCTAATAATTAGAAGACATTCCCAGGGTTAGAACTTTTAACAAAATATATTCAAGTAATGTAAATCATGTTTTTATAAAATTTAGTTCAAAACATAAAACAAGGATGATACGCTATTCATGTTACTCTCTCATTGGTCAAGTTAAGTAGCAAATGTATTTTAAAACCGACACGGTCTATCTTTTGAGGGTTCCGTTAGTCAGCTAAAACCCTTTAAGTACATAAAATATCCACGTATTTCCATCGAAGGACCATCCCTAGATGATTAACCTACTTTCGTGATTAATGGCATCTAGTTCTATTTATATGGTTCCATTAGTCAAGATTCCACTTTCGCTCCATCTCTTGACTAACTAAGATTCATACAAATATGGTCGACATTCATAATTGTAGACGTGACAAAATAATATAAAATAATTGGTTTATTAAATGGTTTTAGAAAATAAGTTCAGACATGATAAACAATTTTTGAAAACATATTAAGTAAATTCCAACCCCAAGAACTAAAGAGATTTTATTCACAAGTCATTTTTCTTATAACATTCATCAACGAAATAAAAATAAGCATGAAATATAGATAAAGATAGAGAACACTTATTCTTGCAGTGATGAACGAAATTGGAAAACTTGAGGATAACTTCAATATATTACTTCAACTTCTTGAATTTGTACAGGAACATTTCTATGATTCTTCAATGATGAATCATACATAATGTTATAAATTTTCTAGAGTGATTTTACAATAAATTCTGGATGATTTCTAAGGCTGAAATGGCTTCTTTAAATAGGCAATGGGGTGAAGAGGGGTGTCTTTTCCCGGTTTCAACCCCAAAAGGAACTTCTGGAAACACACTGATTCAACACAGCCGAAGTTGGGTCCGGCCGGGTGTTGTTATTGGTCCGGGCGGGCTTGGACTCCAGCTTAGTGAATTTGGACAAGGTCTGGCCGGGTTTGAAGAAGGGTCCGACCGGATTTGTGCTGAGATCCGACCGGGTATGAAGAAGGGTCCGGGCGGACCATGGCTTGGCGCGGTCGAGCTTTGCAGATTGCACGGCCGTGCTGGAATGGTGTTTGGCAACTTTTTTTGTCGATACAAATGGCACGGTCGTGCCAACTTTCAAGCGTGGTCGTGCCAACCCTAAAATCAGTTTTTTTTTTTCACTCCTTTTTCTTCTCAAATTGTTCCGTCTTCAACCCCTTTGCTCCGGTCCATTATATGAGCCATATTTTGACCTAAAAACCTGTTTCTACCACAAAATAATACCGAGCATCATATCCGTATAAAATATGTAAATAGTGATAAAAAAAAAACAATAAAGCTAGGAATTAAAGATAAAAAGTATATTAAAATATATTATAAATGACTATAAAATAGTCGTTTATCTACATGCAACATTGAACCCCCTGGTTTATTGTGAAATTAAATATGAAACCACTAAATTTTGGAAATGGATACGTATATCTTATTTTACTCAATTAAATACTCCCTCCATCCCAAACTTATCGCTACTTATTTCTGTTTTGGACGTACCATACTTATTCCTACTTACCTAACATGCTCAATTTTCTCTCTCCTACCTACTCACAACAACTATCCAATAACTTATTTTCTCTCTCCCGTCCACTCACAACACTTACTTTTCCAACATATTTTCTTAATCCCCATACATTCTTATTTAGTAGAAATAAGTATGGGACGGAAGGAGTATCTAAAAAATCAAATGAAAAGGTTGTATTATAACCTTTGAAATTAAATTAATTATGAGAAGGTGAAAATGAACATATTCATATTCATGTACTCCCTCTAACTCAAAACAAAGTAAACATTTACTTGAGAACAAAAATTAAGGAAATACTCTTCCGTTTCATAACTATGTGTATAAATTTCCTTTTTAGGCGTCCTATTGTCACACTTTTCCAAAATGGTAAAGAATTTACTATTCCTCCCACTCATTCTCTCTCCTACTTTACTTTTATACTCACAAGTCACAACACCAATCAAACTATTATTTCCTAACTCACTTTCTCTCTTTTACTTCACTTTTCACACTCACAACAACTGTCCACTACTATTCATCCCTTAATTTTCGTGCACAACTCATTTTGTGCACATAGTTATGGGTGGAGGGAGTTTATTAGAAATGTAGGTATTGTGAGTGGGAAAGAAAAAGTGGAGTAATGAATAATAATTATATAGTTGTTGTGAGTGAACGGAGAGACAAAGTGGAGTATTGTAGACACCCCGATCTCGCACCCCCTAATCCAAACCCTTAAATTGGTCTAAACCCGACAATCGACCTAAAACGTTAAATTTGGCGGTTTAGGACTATCGACCGCCTTATCGGTGCATCGGATGGAAAAACTGAGTCTGAATTCATGATCAGGGCTTAAAACCGAGTAAATAGACTTATCCTTCATAAATCGAGTGTCGGGACCCCACAGCGGGGCCCGCGCCCTTAAAAAAACCTTTAACCGAACATCTTATGCATTTAAAATTATATTTATACTATACCTTACTTATTAACATATTTTATATATTTTATATATGCCGGTGGAACCAGAAAAATATTTTGAGCAACTTTCATGTTCGGCCCACAGACAACTGGAACACTGGTGCGCGCACGACTACTCTCATTCCTTCTATATAACACACTCAATTCTCACATATTCCCCGATGTGGGATTGGGGATATCCCAATCTCCCCCACTCAAACCCTTACCGTCCCTGGCAAGGTCAGTTAATACCCAGATCGTACCCCCGGGCTAGACCGCAAGCTTTAAGTCCGGGGTTCCGCTATGATACCCTTTATAACGACCCGAGCCCGCAAGTCTGACCCGTTACACAAGTACCACGCAATTGGCTCAATGAATACAACACAGGCCACCAAAAAATCTATGGACGTATTGGTGCTCAACGGTAGTGACACGCCCCAAGTCCCGGGATTCCCTAATAGAACCTCGAACCTGGTGCGCGTAACTAACAAGAAACAAGAATCTAACGGGAAACAGGAACAATACCTGTTAAAAACAAAACTGACAGGATATATATACTCAAGAGTAGGGAGCTAAGATAGCTCACACGAGTTCTAGACCAAGAAAATTAAAACCAAACAAGGTTACATACAGCGGAAGACATGCCTAGCAAATAAGCTGGCATCAAGAACTGTCTATGGACAACAAATACTACCCCAATACAAGCCCAGAGTTTAATTAACTCATACAAGATCGTCCTTACCAAAATATAAAAGGACACTAACTTCGAACAAGAATATCCTGCTGAGTAAGTTTCCAGCTAAGTCGAGCCTCACTGCGTACTATCCCCTGCTTTCCTGTGGGGGGAAACAATTAAACAAATAAAGGGTGAGATAAATCTCAGTAAGCTATTAACATGCAACTATATGTCATGTTATCATGCAATACAAGTAGATACTCAACTAAACATATATCAAGTATCATTAAGTAACAAGTATAGGAGAGGCTAAGCCAACTCAACAAGTAATCAAGATCAAGATATGATCAGGTAACAAGTAATCAAGTAGTGTGAGAGGCTAGACCAGCTCACAAGATGCACATAGGCCTATCACGCATTGTACCTGAATCCTTCCTTATTTCTCCCAAGAATACCATTTGTTGTCGATGCTTTTCTAGCTGAGGACAACCAAGAACAGGAACAAGAGACTGCTGTGCAGTATATAAGAAGACCTGGTAACCAGTGTCATCCACAATAACAAGATCCACGTGGTGTTCAGTACAGTCGCATTCACTTAGGTCAGGCTTATTGCTCTAACCAGTGAAGCTATGCCCTTACTATGGCCGGTAGTAAGGGGTCGGGCGGAAATACATAGGGACCCGATTGTCACTTAAACCCCAGCTCTCGCGACAAGCGTGAACCTATATATTTTCGAACAAGCAAGGAGAACCAGCTGGACTCACACAAGAAGGTACAAGTAGATATTTACTTGAACTACGGAAACAGAACTCAGTCCCTTATTAGTGGACTACTCTTTATGCACCATGTAATCATGTATCATGTGCTCACGAGAATATGCACCATGTAATTATGTATCATGTGCTCACGAGAATATAAGTATCCATACGCAATTATTGCGAATACAAACCAAGATAACACTGGCACATAAGGTGTCCATGTAACACGATCAATCCAAGTAAGAGTCCATTTATAACAGACTTCAGTCAAGTAGTAGGGTATATCACTCTGTCACATGCCAAGTTGCACGTACATATTCATATCACGTTTAACACATTAAAGTGTCTATCACGATACCCTTACTATCAAGTAGAGCCCAACACCTTAGACTCTAAACACGTAGTAGAATAGGTCACCTTGTACCTAGACACAGTCATACTTCACGTATATATATCGTTAGTAATCGAATACATTTTCTAACACATATTGTGTTCTGTAATCATTCTTATTAATTTAAATCGTAGTATTCACGATTATATGAATTATCTTCATATTACACTAGTCCCAATTTTCTTTAGGAACTCATTTCAAGACAAGATATCAAGTTCAGGTATACAGTAGGGTTAATCATTCTCTAACTAGTTTCATAACCCAATTCTTTGGTTATTCATGTCATGAATCAAATAATCAAGAAGCTACATTCTATCAAGTAGCTACATGCAAGATTTTCATTTACACATCAAGAATCTTTCAAGTTTATTACCATACTCATGTAATGGTTTCCAAGACATTCAAGACA
Organism: Campanula takesimana; assembly: GCA_026119855.1. Lineage (NCBI taxonomy): Eukaryota > Viridiplantae > Streptophyta > Magnoliopsida > Asterales > Campanulaceae > Campanula > Campanula takesimana. The sequence goes on from JAOWBW010001065.1 coordinate 148,559, forward strand.
GTCAAGACTTTTACAAGATTTTATCATCCTGTATCCAAGTTCTCAATCCATTTTCTTGGATGGTTAAACATGTACACGAGTTAATTAACTTATACTTAAGTTATCAATCTAACTCTTTGGTTATTTAAGACAAGTACAAGATTTACTCATCTTATATTCACGTTTTAATTAAGAAAATGAGCTATACATCTCCCAATCAAGTTCACGATCCTATTCCTAGGATATTCAAGTTCAAGACATCAGTTGGTGTCCTTTAGGTACACAAACATTAGCTACGAGAGGGGAAACTAATCCAAGATTCGTGGACTAGCTCAACGGGAAACAAGCTTCAAGTAATCAAGAAGTCACATTGTTATCAAGCAACTATGTGCGATGTTTGCACATACAAGTCAAGAATATTTCTTATTCACGTTAATGCTTGTTCTGAGCACTTTCGAGTTTACACCTTACCCATATATTGGTGTCAAGGCATATACAAGATTTATTAATCTTATATTCACGTTTTAATCCCTTTTCTTTGGATATTCAAGTCATGTACAAGATTTTATTGTCTTATACTTCAAGTTTTATTCCAATCTTTGGACATTCAATCATGTATAAGAGTTCTACACTTTACTCTTACCAATTTTCAATCCTATTCTTAGGATGTTCAAGTTCAAAACATTGTTTTATACCCCTAAGGTGCACAATCCTTACTAGGACATCTTATCCTAAGGCTATATGCCTTAACAAGGGTTATTTCCAACTTATACAATCATTAAACAAGTTTTACAATTTTTCAGGACATATGGGCGGCCGCACAAAATGGTGTGGGCGGTCGCCCAAAATCAGGCTTTCCATGAACAAAATACTTCAGATAGATGGGCGGTCGCCCAAGTCCCAAAAATGCCAAAAATCCGAATTCTTTCCCAGGTTAAATAATTTTCCATCCCAAGCGTAGGAGTATAATTTTTATCAATATATTATCAAACCCAGGAGTATAATAACAAGCCTAACTCACTCATTTCAATTATACTTTCTTATTTTAACAGAGACTTTTATACTTATAAATTCTCCGTCCCAAATGTAGGAGTATAAACCCACTAACACTTTCTAACATTCAAGAGTGCATTTTAACATGCCCAGAACACTTCTATAGGGACACTTTATTAATTTATCCCCGTCCCATAAGTAATAGAATAATCTTCTTTTATTCCCAATTAAATATTTCACCGTCCCAAAAGTATAAATACAATTTTATATTATACTAATATACCCATTTAGAGATACTTCCATTCATTTCCCCGTACCACAAATAATGGTACAATTTTTCTAATAATATTTAAATCAAGTTACTATTTCTCCGTCTCACGAATAGGAGTATAAATTTGCTTTACTTTTCCAAGTCATTACTCCCAGGTTCTCAAAGTTATTCCTTCTTAATTTCATACGAATATTCCCTTCGTACCAATTTAACAAGTATCACAAAAATTGCTCAAAACACAATTTTAACAAGAACAAGTACCGGGAATAACATATATGCATGTTATTACAAGTAAGGGGGAGTCAATAACTTACCTAGTCAAAAATTAAGTTGACCCAAATTAATTTCTGATCGGTCTGGAACGCTCTATTCAACGCCACGAATATTTATCCGGGACCAGAATCACGAACGGAGGGATAATTAAGCTCGAGGAGTCGAGAATAGGAAGAATCCTAAACTTATCTTTTTACCCAGAGAGAGTGTACGAGAAAGTTTGAGAAAATAATCTTTCTCAAAGAAAGCAACTGGGAAGATATACTTGTAATTATCCAAGAATTGCAACTAGGCCCCTCAAGTTCTAACTTTGACAAAAAGACCCCTAAACTTTCAACTTTGACATTTAACCACCTTAATTTTCTAAAGTAATTAAACAATTAACTCAAATAAAATAGCATATAAATATGCTAGTCAAGAATTTAACAAGCATGTCAAGAATTTAACAAATAAGTTAAATATTTAACGAGATTAAGGATGGGCGTTACATCCTCCCCACCTTAAAGAAAATTCGTCCTCGAATTTTTACTAGATCAAGATTATAACATATATAATCAACAAGTATGACTCGATCACATCAAGAATATACACATATACTCGTTATTAAGTATTACACATATACCCACAAATATTTTATGCAATCACGATACATCAATCATGACAATAAGACACAATAAAGTCATGCAGACTCGATTAGTCAATCCACTATATCGGTGAAACTTGACATATCCACTAGAAATAATAGGACTGGTCATATCCTCCATATCACTGTAATACTGGTCAAATCCACTAGGCAATCTCAGATACTGAAGTCATGGTTATCCATCGTTTCAATATTCAGAACTGACTTTACGTATATCAATCCATCGAAAAAAAAAAAAAATCCATCGAAAGATGTAGCTCTCAGTGTCGAATAATTAACGATAGAGCTGCCCTCGAAATTCATTAATGAATCTCTAACAAGATCAAGAAAATCTCAAGAACACACGTACCTTGGTTGTTTCCACTAATAGGTCAACACAGATACTCAATTCAGACATCCACTACAAGGTAGATATATCCTCTATCAAGAAATTCTCAAGTTGAATCTTCAACTGGTTTAACTCAATCGAGGTCAAGAACATTAATCCACTCAGCACTGTATTCGCACTGTAACAACTCAAGACAATCCAAGTTTCTCATCAAGAATGGATACATCCATCTGGTTTGGTATAGAAATTCCACTATCAATCACATAGGTTAATACCCAGTACAATCTCAAGAACCCTTTCTAGACTTTCAATGCAGAACATAAAAGGTTATGCATAAAACTATCATGCTCACATAAATAGTCAAGCATACTAGCAGAGAATTAATTACCATCTATTATGGTAAACAAGATTGGCCTAACACATAGAAAGCCAAATCATAACACGTAAGAGCCAAGCCATAACACGTATCACATCAATGTCCCATTTAGGTAACATGACCAAGTTAACATAGAACGTATAGGGTGTTATCACCCCCACTTCTATCAAGCTCTTATACATAACGATATCAAGCATGTAGTCTCTTACTAGAGAATATACTTCTACGTAATTCACGAGATAAGGACAAGCATGCATATATAGCACGAAACAATGTCCACAAGACAAGATAGATACGCCTAAGTCTTTAAAGACTCGCGCTCTCGATTCTCAAACCATCTAATCCAATTGGATCAACACTATTAATACCAGTCCTATGCCTGGTATAACAACAAGTAACGAAGCACTCGGCGTCGAAAACACACCCAAGACTAACCCAACCTAGGCCATAGACCCTATCCAGGTTTAGAGCTAAACCATAGCTCTGATACCACACCGACACGCCCCAAGTCCCGGGATTCCCTAATAGAACCTCGAACCTGGTGCGCGTAACTAACAAGAAACAAGAATCTAACGGGAAACAGGAACAATACCTGTTAAAAACAAAACTGACAGCATATATATAACACACGAGTTCTAGACCAAGAAAATTAAAACCAAACAAGGTTACATACAGCGGAAGACATGCCTAGCAAATAAGCTGGCATCAAGAACTGTCTAGGGACAACAAATACTACCCCAATACAAGCCCAGAGTTTAATTAACTCATACAAGATCGTCCTTACCAAAATATAAAAGGACACTAACTTCGAACAAGAATATCCTGCTGAGTAAGTTTCCAGCTAAGTCGAGCCTCACTGCGTACTATCCCCTGCTTTCCTGGGGGGGGGGGAACAATTAAACAAATAAAGGGTGAGATAAATCTCAGTAAGCTATTAACATGCAACTATATGTCATGTTATCATGCAATACAAGTAGATACTCAACTAAACATATATCAAGTATCATTAAGTAACAAGTATAGGAGAGGCTAAGCCAACTCAACAAGTAATCAAGCTCAAGATATGATCAGGTAACAAGTAATCAAGTAGTGTGAGAGGCTAGACCAGCTCACAAGATGCACATAGGCCTATCACGCATTGTACCTGAATCCTTCCTTATTTCTCCCAAGAATACCATTTGTTGTCGATGCTTTTCTAGCTGAGGACAACTAAGAACAGGAACAAGAGACTGCTGTGCAGTATATAAGAAGACCTGGTAACCAGTGTCATCCACAATAACAAGATCCACGTGGTGTTCAGTACAATCGCATTCACTTAGGTCAGGCTTATTGCTCTAACCAGTGAAGCTATGCCCTTACTATGGCCGGTAGTAAGGGGTCGGGCGGAAATACATAGGGACCCGATTGTCACTTAAACCCCAGCTCTCGCGACAAGCGTGAACCTATATATTTTCGAACAAGCAAGGAGAACCAGCTGGACTCACACAAGAAGGTACAAGTAGATATTTACTTGAACTACGGAAACAGAACTCAGTCCCTTATTAGTGGACTACTCTTTATGCACCATGTAATCATGTATCATGTGCTCACGAGAATATGTACCATGTAATTATGTATCATGTGCTCACGAGAATATAAGTATCCATACGCAATTATTGCGAATACAAACCAAGATAACACTGGCACATAAGGTGTCCATGTAACACGATCAATCCAAGTAAGAGTCCATTTATAACAGACTTCAGTCAAGTAGTAGGGTATATCACTCTGTCACATGCCAAGTTGCACGTACATATTCATATCACGTTTAACACATTAAAGTGTCTATCACGATACCCTTACTATCAAGTAGAGCCCAACACCTTAGACTCTAAACACGTAGTAGAATAGGTCACCTTGTACCTAGACACAGTCATACTTCACGTATATGTATCGTTAGTAATCGAATACATTTTCTAACACATATTGTGTTCTGTAATCATTCTTATTAATTTAAATCGTAGTATTCACGATTATATGAATTATCTTCATATTACACTAGTCCCTATTTTCTTTAGGAACTCATTTCAAGACAAGATATCAAGTTCAGGTATACAGTAGGGTTAATCATTCTCTAACTAGTTTCATAACCCAATTCTTTGGTTATTCATGTCATGAATCAAATAATCAAGAAGCTACATTCTATCAAGTAGCTACATGCAAGATTTTCATTTACACATCAAGAATCTTTCAAGTTTATTACCATACTCATGTAATGGTTTCCAAGACATTCAAGACAGTCAAGACTTTTACAAGATTTTATCATCCTGTATCCAAGTTCTCAATCCATTTTCTTGGATGGTTAAACATGTACAAGAGTTAATTAACTTATACTTAAGTTATCAATCTAACTCTTTGGTTATTTAAGACAAGTACAAGATTTACTCATCTTATATTCACGTTTTAATTAAGAAAATGAGCTATACATCTCCCAATCAAGTTCACGATCCTATTCCTAGGATATTCAAGTTCAAGACATCAGTTGGTGTCCTTTAGGTACACAAACATTAGCTACGAGAGGGGAAACTAATCCAAGATTCGTGGACTAGCTCAACGGGAAACAAGCTTCAAGTAATCAAGAAGTCACATTGTTATCAAGCAACTATGTGCGATGTTTGCACATACAAGTCAAGAATATTTCTTATTCACGTTAATGCTTGTTCTGAGCACTTTCGAGTTTACACCTTACCCATATATTGGTGTCAAGGCATATACAAGATTTATTAATCTTATATTCACGTTTTAATCCCTTTTCTTTGGATATTCAAGTCATGTACAAGATTTTATTGTCTTATACTTCAAGTTTTATTCCAATCTTTGGACATTCAATCATGTATAAGAGTTCTACACTTTACTCTTACCAATTTTCAATCCTATTCTTAGGATGTTCAAGTTCAAAACATTGTTTTATACCCCTAAGGTGCACAATCCTTACTAGGACATCTTATCCTAAGGCTATATGCCTTAACAAGGGTTATTTCCAACTTATACAATCATTAAACAAGTTTTACAATTTTTCAGGACATATGGGCGGCCGCACAAAATGGTGTGGGCGGTCGCCCAAAATCAGGCTTTCCACGAACAAAATACTTCAGATAGATGGGCGGTCGCCCAGCCCAAAATGGGCGGTCGCCCAAGTCCCAAAAATGCCAAAATCCGAATTCTTTCCCAGGTTAAATAATTTTCCATCCCAAGCGTAGGAGTATAATTTTTATCAATATATTATCAAACCCAGGAGTATAATAACAAGCCTAACTCACTCATTTCAATTATACTTTCTTATTTTAACAGAGACTTTTATACTTATAAATTCTCCGTCCCAAATGTAGGAGTATAAACCCACTAACACTTTCTAACATTCAAGAGTGCATTTTAACATGCCCAGAACACTTCTATAGGGACACTTTATTAATTTATCCCCGTCCCATAAGTAATAGAATAATCTTCTTTTATTCCCAATTAAATATTTCACCGACCCAAAAGTATAAGTACAATTTTATATTATACTAATATACCCATTTAGAGATACTTCCATTCATTTTCCCGTACCACAAATAATGGTACAATTTTTCTAATAATATTTAAATCAAGTTACTATTTCTCCGTCTCACGAATAGGAGTATAAATTTTCTTTACTTTTTTACTTTTCCAAGTCATTACTCCCAGGTTCTCAAAGTTATTCCTTCTTAATTTCATACGAATACTCCCTTCGTACCAATTTAACAAGTATCACAAAAATTGCTCAAAACACAATTTTAACAAGAACAAGTACCGGGAATAACATATATGCATGTTATTACAAGTAAGGGGGAGTCAATAACTTACCTAGTCAAAAATTAAGTTGACCCAAATTAATTTCTGATCGGTCTGGAACGCTCTATTCAACGCCACGAATATTTATCCGGGACCAGAATCACGAACGGAGGGATAATTAACCTCGAGGAGTCGAGAATAGGAAGAATCCTAAACTTATCTTTTTACCCAGAGAGAGTGTACGAGAAAGTTTGAGAAAATAATCTTTCTCAAAGAAAGCAACTGGGAAGATATACTTGTAATTATCCAAGAATTGCAAATAGGCCCCTCAAGTTCTAACTTTGACAAAAAGACCCCTAAATTTTCAACTTTGACATTTAACCACCTTAATTTTCTAAAGTAATTAAACAATTAACTCAAATAAAATAGCATATAAATATGCTAGTCAATAATTTAACAAGCATGTCAAGAATTTAACAAATAAGTTAAATATTTAACGAGATTAAGGATGGGCGTTACAGGTAGTATAGTGGATGCTTATATATCACAATCAAAGCTCATATCTTTTCGATGTGGGATGGGGGTATTACAAACACCCCAACTTAAATCCTTGCCGTCCTCGGCAAGGCCTAAACAATACCCAGATCGTACCCCAGACTAGCCCACATGATTTAAGTCTGGGGTTTCGCTCTGATACCATTTGTAACGACCCGAGCCCGAATGCCCGACCCGCCACATAGGTACCACACACTAGCCCACCAAGCATCTCCTCAATTGGGTTAACCACAGTCCATCACATGCCTCTAAAAGTCCAAAGGATGATTTATGCTTAGTAGGAGTGTATGAGCCTTCTATATATCCCACTCAATTCCCACATATTTCTAATGTGGGATAGGGAATATCACAATCTCCCCCACTCAAACCCTTGCCGTCCCTGGCAAGGTCAATCATTACCTAGATCGTACCCCCGGGCTAGGCCGCATGCTTTAAGTCCGGGGTTCCACTCTGATACCATTTGTAACGACTCGATCCCGAAAGCCCCACCCGCTACATAGGTACCACACATTAGCCCACCAAGCATCTCCTCAATTGGGACCACAACATATCACAGGTCTCCAAAATTCTAATAGATGATTTGATGCTTGGTAGGAGTGTATGGGCCTTCAATATAGCACACTCAATTCCCACATATTTCCGATCTGGGATGGGGGATATCACACCACTCTTACAACACTCAAACACCTCAAACAACTCAATCAAACCTACTCTCAAACTCAAAACTCAATCAAACCCAAGTACTCTTCAAACGTTTCAAACATTCGAAACTCAAATAAAAAAAAGTCTTCCCATGACAAGACAAAGTAAGCACATCCTCCCCCTCCATCCTCCCCCTCCTAACTAGGTAATCTCTCCGAAATGTAAGTGATTTGGATGTTTGTATAAGGGTCTAGCCACTAGTCATGTAAATGATGTTATGGATGTTAAGATCTGAAGTTTATCATATTTACATGGGTTTATGATAATCATGTGTTCATTTCTTGGTCAAGTTTTGAGTCATTCATTCATAAATCTCCATCTTGTTTCCAAAGGCCATAAATCTGCCCTCTTTTGCCATTTTCATGTACATTCATACTTTGAATGATATTTTATGCAAAAGAACTCTTGGATAATGTTTTTAACATGATAAAGTATGAGTTCCCTGAGTTTCAAGGACTAGTTTTGAGTTTAAGTCATGTTTTGAGGTTTATATTTTTGTGCTCTAACAGTCCATGTAATATGCTCAAATGAAGAATTTTCATGTATTTAAAACTCCATCTTAAAATGACTTCTGGGATTGGGTCGAAACATGAAAGTTTCTCCTTATGTGTTAAAGTTCGTGCTCGTCAAGTTTCACATCCATATCTCATGTCTAGCCTAGGTTTTCATATAGATGTGCTGTTCTGTTTATCCTTCTCTACACTATGTTGTGTTTTTTCACTTGAAACTCTATCAAAACCAGCTTTTTGGACTGAAGTCAAAACAAGATATTTGTTCCTAACAAACCAAGAATTTTTTGATATTTTTGAAATATTTTTGCAACTTAGAAAAGTTCTATTTTTGCTCCTTGGTTTCAAGCTTTGATTTCCAGAATCTGCATTCTCAGTCTCTGATATCAAAATGTCAGAGACCTTTTGGACCAATTAAACTCATCTTCTGAATCTAAAACTTGGGGTAATTTATGTTTGGGATGTGGTCTTAAACTTTCATTCTTTGTGTTTTCCCATAATCATGAGTTATAAAGTAGTAAATTGGTGCTGAATGTGTGAAAGTCATGATTTTCATGTGCTGAATGCTTTTGTTATTCTGGTTCTTGTTATTGTTTGAGTCTAAAACACTAATAAAAAAATTCGGCAAAAATTCACAAAAGCTCCCTAACATTCAGGGAGTAAGTCCCAATTTTTAGTTTTGGATTTCGATAAATTTAGGACAGGTGCATTAGCTCGGGAACGGAGAATAGCGTCTGACTCAATGACTAAACCCATGACGCGGACATTTATTCATTTAAGGGATTTATCTCCCTTTTGTATATAATATGTATAAATACCCAAATGTACTTAATCCCCTCCCCTTTGAATGTTTTCTTTTCTTAATATGTTCAAAACCATTTTCGAAAATCGATTTGGAAATCCGCCTAAACAGATTCCCGGTCGTGATTCAAAATGAACGTACTTAGCCTAGGAGACACCCTTGTATATAAATAGACATTTTTTAGTTAAGGCATGAAAACCATTTTTTAAACAAGTCATTAAAAAATGAAGCGTAGGCGGATGTATGTTAGAGACCGAAAGGGCGAGCGGAGTGCCCAACACCTTCTCCTCTCGTAACTTAGCCCCCGAACCCACTTCTTTTCAAAACAAAAGGTTTTATTTCTATTTTTCCTAAAATAAAATGAGGTGGCGACTCTTCTTTTGAAAAAGCAAAGGAGGGTAACCATTATGAGAATTCGAGCGCGATTAGGTTCGAGGCGCGGGCTCTCACAAGTATATATTTTCCTTCTTGGGAAAATAGTATTTTCCATTGGGACACTCAAAATAGCGAAATTGGTATTACCTCTGTCCCAAAATAAATTAATTTTGAATATTTATTTTGAAACAACAAGAATATTTGTGGGGCTTGGACTCTAGAGCCTCTGAGCTCAGATTCAAACCCAAAATAAGAAAAGCGAGATACAAAATTCCTCATACACCCCTCGCCAGCAAAAAGATGCAAGAAGAATAAAATGCCCTCATATCTCCTCCCACCATTACTTTTTTGGTCAAATCATAGTCAACTCTTATAACTTACACATAATTAACATATAAGAGTAAAAAAAACAACACTTTTTTATTTTTATAAATAAATAAATAATATTATTTGGTCAAATTTAGTCAAACTCAGTCAAAAAACAATCAAACTCTTATAACTGACACATAATATAACATATAAGAGTCGAAAATTTTCACTTTTTTCATTTTTTAGGAAACAATGATAATATTATTTGGTCAAATTTGGTCAAACTCGGTCAAACAACAATCAAACTCTTATAACTGACACATAAATAATAATAAGAGTAAAAAAATATTCACTTTTTTCTTTTTTTTTAGAAAATAATAATATTATTTGGTAAAAGTTGGTCAAACTCTGCCAAACAGCAGTCAAACTCTTCTAACATACACATAATTAACATATAAGAGTTGAAAATTTTCATTTTTTTAGAAAAAAATGAAAATATTATTTGGTCAACTTTGGTCAACTTTGGTCAAACTCAGTCAAACAGCAGTCAAACTTTTATAACTGACATATAAAAAACATATAAGAGTAAATAAATTCATTATTTTTTTATTTTTTAAAATAATAGTTTTATTTGGTTAAACTCTGTCAAACTCTTATAACGAACACATAATTAATACTCCCTCCGTCCCAGACCAATGGGCGCAGTTTGATTTTCTTGGTCAACTGGGTCAATCTTTAACCATAATTTTATGAGTATTTAAATATCTCTGTACAATTCTAAAAATTGGTAATGATAGTATTTCTAATAGTGAAACAATAACAATTTTTAGAATTTCATAGATATATAGATATTCATAAAATTGTGGTCAAAGATCGATCTAGTTGACCAAAAAAATCAAAATGCGCCCATTGGTCTGGGACAGAGAGGGAGTATTTAAGACTCAAAAAAAAAAATCATTTTTTCAATTTTTTTAAATAATAATATTATTGGGTCAATTTTGGTCAAATTCGGTCAAACAAAAATCAAATTTTTATAACTGACACATAATTAACATGTAAGAGTCGAAAATTTTCATTTTTTCATTTTTTTAGAAAAAAAATTATAATATTATTTGGTCAAATTTGGTTAAACTCGGTCAAACATCAATCAAACTCTTATAACTGACATAATTAACATATAAGAGTCGAAAATTTTCATTTTTTTCATTTTTCAATAGAAAAATAAAAATTTTATTTGGTCAAATTTGGTCAAACTTGGTCAAACAGCAGTCAAACTCTTACAACTAACAGATAATTAACATAAAAGAATTAAAAAAATTTACTCTTTTCATTATTTTAAAATAATAATAATATTATTATTTGGTCAAATTTGGTCAAACTCAATCAAACATCAGTCAAACTCTTATAACTAACACATAATAAACATATAAGAGTCGAAAATCACTTTTATCCATTTTTTAGAAAACAATAATAATTTTATTTGGTCAAACTCGGTCAAACAGCAGTCAAACTCTTATAACTGACACATAATTAACATATAAGAGTCGAATTTTTTTACATTTTTCATTTTTTAAAAAAATAATAATTATATTTGTCAAATTTGGTTAAATTCGGTCAACTAGCAGTGAAACTCTTATAACTTACATATAATTAACATATAAGAGTAAAAAAATCACTTTGTTCATTTTTTTTTTGAAAAAATAATAATAATATTATGTGGTCAAATTTGGTAAAGCAGCAGTCAAACTCTTATACCATACACATAATTAACATAAAAGAGTTGAAAATTTTCATTTTTATCATTTTTTAGAAAAAAATAATAATATTATTTGGTCAAACTCGGTCAAACAGGAGTCAAACTTTTATAATTGAGACATAATTAACATATAAGAGTACAAAAAACTTCACTTTTTTATTTTTTTTTAGAAAAAAATAATAATATTATTTTGTCAAATTGGTTAAAATTGGTCAAACAACAATCATACTCTTATAATTGAGACACAATAAACATATAAGAGTAAAAAAAAAATCATTTTTTTTCCATTTTTTGAGAAAATAATAATATTAATTTTGTCAAAATTGGTTAAAATCTGTCAGACATCAATCAAACTCTTATAACTGAGACATAATAAACATATAAGAGTAAAAAAAATTCATTTTTTTTTCATTTTTTAGAAAATAATAATATTATTTGGTCAAACTCGGTTACACAGCAGTCAAACTCTTATAACAGACACATAATTAACATATAAGAGTAAAAAAATCACTTTCTTCATTTTTCTAGGAAAAAAAAAACATTATTTGGTCAAATTAGGTCAAACTCGGTCAAACAGTAGTCATTATAACATACACATACTTTTATAACTGACACATAATAAACATATAAGAGTCGAAAATTTTCACTTTTTTCATTTTTTTTAAAAAAATAATAATAATAGTATTTGGTCAATTTTGGTCAAACTCGGTCAAACATTAGTCAAACTTTTATAACTGACACATAATAAACATATAAGAGTCGAAAATTTTCACTTTTTTCATTTTTTTATAATATTAATAATAATAATAATAATAATATTAATTGGTCAAATTTGGTCAAACTCTATCAAACTCTTATAACTAACATATAAGACCTGTCCACCACTTATAATTAAAGTATAATAGTCTTGTTTTTTCATTTTTCTAACTATTAATAAAAAAACTAATATTACTTAGTCAAACTCGGTCAAACTCTTATAATTAGTGTATAAAACCAATTATTCTATTACAATAGTCATTCTTCATATTTTTTTCACAAAATAAATTAAAAATAATAATATTTTATTAATGTTGACTTTCATATTTGGTTAAACATCAGTCAACTCTTATAACTGACACATAAGACATGTCTGCTCTCTTATAATTAACATAAAAGAGTACAAAAAAAATTCACTTCTTTCATTTTTTAGAAAGAAAAATAAATATTATTTGGTCAAATTCGGTCAAACTCGATCAAACTTTTATAATTAACGTATAAGACAAATTCTCCTCTTATAATTGAAGTATAAGAGTTATTTTTTTTTTTACAAAATCAATTAACAGTAAATTATATTTTATTAACGTTGATTTTAATATTTGGTAAAACAGCAGTCAACTCTTATAACTGACACATATGGCCCGTCCAACACTTATAATTAACATATAAGAGTCAAATTATATCAATATTTTTCAATCTTATAAGAAAAAAAGTTAATATTATTTGGTCGAATTCGGTCAAACTCTTATAATTGAAGTATAAGACCAGTTTACCTCTAATAAACTTATATATAAGACTTGATAAAATCTTTCATCAAAAGTAAACAAGTCATTTTTTTACATTTTTTTCTTATTTTTTTAAATCAATTTTTTTATTAAATATAAGACCAAATAAAATCTTAGAAAAGTAATAGTTTATGAAACTTACATTATTCTAATGAAAATTTGTAGGTTGATATTAAATTTTAAGATTTTAACATTATGATTAATATCTTTCAAAAAGAAAAAAAAAATAGTATGATTAATCTATCATAATTTTTTTCCTTCAAAATTCATCCACTGACCATGGAACCAAAATGAAATCACCTTTTCTGTATTCCTTTAGACTTCAAATTGTCAAATCAAAATTGTTAGATAACAATGGCTACGAGATTTAGGAAGCACTCACACAGTGCAACACTTAGAATTGTTGAGAGGATCGAACTATGTGCATAGGCCCAATCCAATATATTCAGATCCATATTTAGCCTTAGTCAAAGATACCGGAAACTGCAGATTTGGCCGGATAATATACCTCCTTGATTTGATTGGTGCAACTCATCTTCATTATTTACACTTTCCACCCCTATTCTCTCTCTTCCGTTTAATTAGCAGATCTTCAAAATCCTTCAACATCCCAACCCAATTTCTCTCGTTAATCCTATATCCATACACAAAAGCACAGACTGCTCAATGTTTATTGCTTTCTAAGTAACCACAATATATTCAAAGAAGCAGGTCTTGAAATTGAATGCAAAAGGCACTATTTTTCGCAAATCAACACCCAGATTGCAAATCAGCACCCACACAATACTTGAAACCATCAAATCTAAACCTAATGTCGTATCTCTGATTTGGATGACTGTTACTCAAAATAATAATGGGCACAGAGAGTGCAATGACATGAATTTTTGGATAGGTTTTCAGAGAAAGAAGAAGGACAGATCTGACGGTTGCCGGCAGTATGGAGTCAGATCTGCACTATCGGAGAGGAGAGGATGACCACCACCAAACCACGGTATCGTCGGATTCATATCTTGACAGATCTGAAAAAATTTGGAGCGGCGACGGCGACAATAATTGAGAAAGAAGAGGTAGTAAAGGTACAGGCGCTGAAGCCTGACCGGAGGGAGAGAGAAGATGAGGCTGACTAGATCTGGCCAGGTCTAGTGAGGTAGCGCCACCGGAGAGATGGACATCTAGGGCATGTCGAGAGGCAGGGACAAGGTGGAGAGTATGGAGAAGACTGTAGGAGTGTCGTTGTCGGAGAAGGAGAGAAGCCGGCGTTTCGGAGATAGAGAGGGTTAGAGAGAGAGAGAGCGGTTGAGAGAGAACTGTGTGTGCGTGTGTCTCGTGAATTAGGGGAGGGGATAGGTGGTCAGGATTTTGTTTGAGGGGTGGGGTAATTTCGGTATATACGTGTTTAATTTGACCAGTCAATGGAGGCTAGGGGTGTATAGGGAATTTGGATCTCGGCCCAACTCCTTGGTATTTTGTTTAGGCTGAGATTTATGTGTAATGAAATCTCACACTAGGGGCCCTTGGGGAAAAATTCAAATATTTTGTTTTGGGACGTGTAATATGACTTTAACATGATTACAGTAATTAATAGTCCTCATTATGTTCATATGTTAACATTCCTATAGCAATTTTGAATTTGGAGGCCATTTATTTCAGACAAAAATTTGTGTGAGAACACTATGACCCGTCTCATAGTAGAGACGGGTCATGGATCCGAGTTATTAGTGTGTTTTTTACCCAGGGCCCGGGGGCAATTTTTTTTAGTTTTAAAATTTTTATTTTGGTGTTTTTTTTGGTTTGCCAAAAGTAATAGATACTATAATTAAATGTAACAAACATGTTACTTATATGTAACATTTTGTATACATAAAAGTAATACATATATATACAGAAAAGTAAAAGTGTTTTTTTATGTTTTCCTTATTTGCCAAAAGTAATACTTAATGTAACGAACGTGTTACTTATATGTAACAGTGTTTATGCATAATTGTAACACATATGTATAGAAAAGTAAAAATTCAACCCTTTACACTTTAGAACTAAAAACACTTGTGTTAGTAACATTGTAAAAATAAGAAAATAACAATTTTTATAAATGAATGTTACATTTTACTTGTATAATAACATTGTAAAACAATTATGTTTACTTGTATAATAGTATATCCATATGTTTTCAAATAATAAGTTGCAAGGAGTTCAATTAATCATGATACATGTAAAAATATTACATTATCTATAAAAATCTGTTACAATTTCGTATACTAAAGTGTTACATTTTCTTGTATAAATAATTACATTCAAGTATATAAGTTGTTATTTTTCAAATGTTGCCTTTTTTCAAAAAATAAAATAAAAATACTCAAAAACAAAATTATGCAAAAACACTACTCCCTCCGTCTCGGTTTAAGGTTTTTAGTTTGACTTTTGTAATTTTCAGTCATTCTTGACATCTTACAATAATAATTGTATGACAAAGTAAATTATTTATATTAAAAAAACACGACTTTTAAACGGGCAAAAACTGCTTAAGAAAAATAGCCATGATGCTACATGAATAGTTGCTTGACCAGTCAACGCCGAAAGGACGATCCTAGTGCTCCAATTTGTCATGCACACACGAACAAACAACTAGCCATGTTTACCTCCAGCTAAAGCCCTCAAGCGTGAGAGTAAGTGTTTGATTTTAGAGAGACAAAACAAGAATTAAAATTAGCAGAGTTTGGGTATGAGAAGTGTGCTATCTTTTCGGCAAAGAATGCCCTTCTATTTATAGGTGATGTCACATCTTATACTCGCGCGTCTTGGATCTGGCGCCTGGTGACGTCAGGCGGGAAAAATATGTAAAGTGTGATCTTTTGAGATGTAACGATTTCCATGTGACTATTTGGCCACGTAGATCGTGGTTAACCAACACAATTAGGTCGTCAATATAGGTTCGGTGAAGGTCAATCCTTCTAGTAGCAAATATTTAGATTGAGCTCGCCATTTTGAGGTCGAGTTTGTGTAAGATGGGCCGCTAGTACGGCTAGTGTCTTAATGGGTTAAAACTTAGCCTCTCGGTTGTGGGCCTAAGCCTTATTCTTGATTCGGCCCATTGGGCTATTAAGACATGGTTTGGCCTCTTGGGCTTATATTAATTCATTTCGTTTAGTGGCCCCCGACTTCTCGATCGTCTAGACGGGCTAGGAAGTAAAAGACTTTTTTGCCCTATATTAATTCATTCCGTTCAGACACGTGTCATTTTGATGTAACATTCTCCTTAGATGACGTTATTTCAAATCATTAGAAAATCGTCCATTATTGGGTCATCCGTCTAGAAAAAGAGTTTTGACAAATTCTTGGGTAGGACGGCCGCATGGCGTGCGGCGGGTCTGGCCCATGGGCCGACCCGCCCTGCACGGCTCCTTCCCCCTCTCCCTGAGTGACAGGTGTCCTAAAAAAAAAAAACCTATTAACTTTAAAATGCTATATCTTGAGATTTATAACTCAAAATTTTTTTTTTAAAATACCGTTGTGTTCGTCTCGACGAGACGAATAAAAATACATAGGTCATGATATGGTTTGATTTTTTTTTTTTAAAAACATTTTTTTACACATAAAAAAGTTTGAGGTGCTTGCCAGCTGAAATGTAACACTCTGTTGTTCTGATAAAAGTAACATTTTCATCTTCAAAAAGTAACACTTTTTCTACTGTCAAATGTAACATCAATTTTACAAAAAAAAAAAAAAAATGGGTTTGCATTTCAATTGTTACTTTCTCAATAAAAAATTGTTACATTTCATATATAATGTTACATTAAGGAATATAAACTGTTACAATTGAGAAAAAAAAATGTTACATTCATTTTTTATAAAATGTAACATTAGTTTAGTTGTCAATCCTATGTTATTTTCGGAGAAAAAAAATGTTACATTTGAAAAAATGAGTGTTACATTCCCTTATAAAAAGTGTTACATTAATTTAGTTGTCAATCTTTATGTTATCTTTATCTATTGTAGCAAAATTGTGGTACATTTTTTTTAAAAAAAATGTTACATTTTGAATAAAAAAGTGTTACATTTTATTATAATAAGTGTTACTTTTGTTGGGAGGAAAAAAAGTATGGGTGGTACATTTGAAAAAAGAATGTTATATTCTTTTATAAAAAGTGTTACATTAATTTAGTCGTTAATTTTTATATTATCTTTAATCTATTGCATCAAAATTATGGTACATTTTTGAAAAAAAAAAGTGTTACATTTGAAAAACAAAAGTGTTACATTTCGTTATAAGAAGTGTTACTTTTGGTTAGTGAGTTGAACTCTTCTTCCTTCATTTTCACTCTGTCTCTCAAGTTTGTATGTCAAAGTTTCATATGTATTTTATATTTGCTGTAAAATAGATTTGTGTCATGTTACACATTAATGGTTAGTCAGTTTCCGTCAATTTTAGTTGAAATATCTTGATCCAAGAACTTGAATCTGGTAAAACAGTTCATTAATGTTACTAAATATTGTGCTCCGCTCTTTGTTTATGATTACCATAGAACAGCATTCATGCATTTTAGCAAACACGTTTTAAGTTCTGTTTTGTGGATCTTGTGGCAGTTTTTGATTGGCATGTGATCCGTAATAAAGTTAGAAATAATGTGCATTGTTATGAGCTGATTACTTTCACTAAGATTCTATCTGATTATTGGTTCATATGTTATATTACAAGGGTTTCCTTGTGTTCTTGTAATTCTTTTCACTAAAAAATCTCCCCTGAATATATGCTAGAAACACAGTCTTGCTTTTGCGTAACTTGTGGTGATACTTTTTTCTTTCTCCATTCTCAGTTAGATTCATTCATTTTTCCGATATAGGAAAAACAAAATTAATTTGTTACAATTCTGTAATCAAATCCAAGAAAAGAAAACCATAAAAGCCAACAAAGAATCCTTTCCTCCATTCTCAGTTTGTTGCTTTTTTGTAGAAATTAAGTTCACAGAGCTCTGAATTGAAGTCCTAAATAGATATTATTGTTTGCCTTTTCTAAAATTTATGCTTTTTTTTCCCTAAAATTTCAGGATGGAACGCTTAGACGATATTGCTGCTGATATTGGGCGAATTGCTGCATACACGGAACAATTAAAACAATCTGGTATGCGCGAAAAGAAGATAATGGCTGAAGTCAGAAAGAGGTTTAATGAAGCCAGCGAAAAATATTATGATTCTCTGGAAGGACCGGAAGGCATGACAGATTGGTGATTGAAGAACTTCAATTTGGCAAAAGAACTCATTGATGTTACTAAAGATTGTGTTCTGCTTTTTGTTTATGATAACCATAGAACTTCATTCGGGCAAATTAGTGAACACGTATATGTCAAGATTGGGTAGAGGATGTCCTAGTTTGTCAGCATATTTTTTGCCCTCATGTTAGCTTTGACTTTTTGGCTTAAACACTTGGATTTGATTTGATTTAACTCAACTCCTTTACTAGCATTACCACCTCGAAGATTTCATCACCTTAACAGAACCCCCTCGTTGTCCAGGTAAGGGGGATCTTTGAGTTGTAACAAGTGTGATTTTAAAAACCTAACAATCTAAGGTTTATTAGGAAAAAGAGCCTTACTTATGTTCTTGTTTACTGTGAAGGAACTTGCTTGTAGATCTTGTGGTAGTTTATTTATTGGCATCTGATCCTTAATGAAGTTAAGAATTGATGGGCTGATTACTTACACTCCCAACTTTCTATCTGATTAATTGTTCGCATGTTATGTTACGAGTGTCCTTGTAACTTTTTTCATTAAAAAGATAGATCAACTCTTTCTTTTGCGTAACTTGGGTGCAACTTTTTGTTTCTCCATCCTGAGTTAGATTCACGAATTGGGCAGAAGTCAATGATTCATATTGCTGTATTGACAACTTTATCTTGTTGCTTCGCAAGTAATCCTAGTATGATGTGTGCATTCCATCACCATATATATTTAACTCTATGTTTTTTTCTAAAATTTCAGGTTGGGAAGTCAAGATAGATATAAACAAGTGGCGATGCGTGAACTGAAAAATCTAAAAGATGCTAGAAAGAAGTGGTTGGATGCTAGTGGAAAGCATTATGAGTCTCTGGAAGCACTCGAATCCATGAGAGAAAAGTATAAGGGAAAGATAAGAAACTACGTGAAGTCGTTTAACCCAAAAGAGATTAAATGTGAAACAGAAGCTGATATCTATAAGTTCTATTGTCTCTCCATTGTTGCTGAGTACAAGGGGGATGCATTGATTCCAGAGGAAAAGGCAGGGAGTGAGTGGTTTAAGCATGTAAGGGAGCTGAAGCTTCACGCAAAACTATTAAGGCCTTCCGGTGAGCGGGTTCGGGTTGAGGAATCTGTGGTTAGGCAGCCACAGCTCCACAGTGGCCAAGACCAGCCATCGTCATCGTCTATGCCACCACCACCATCAATGCCATCTACAGCTGCAGCCACCACCATTGCCTCCACAGCTGCCCCCTCATCACCGCCTCCACGGCTGCAAGCTCCCGACTCTCCTAACACTATGAGCAAGAATGAAAACCTCACTCGACAAAAACTTCTGGACCATCACACCTTCATGTGATAGTGTGCGGATCATTTTAGTTTTCCTATGGAGTTCATTATGAGAGAAAGACACGTATACTTACGCAGATACATATATTCACGTAAACAATAATCATTTGCTAGTTAATTTGGTTGGTTAATAATCCTGCAAGATCTTTTTATGACTGGCATTGTTGGTGACAGCAAATCATCTGGTTCTACACAAATGCATATCATTTGCTCTAATCTACCTAGTATCTTGAACAACTTCAATACCAACTACTTCTGCTTGTTACTTTTGGAGACCTATATTACATAGGCTATATACACACACAAACACACAGACACAGAGATAACATTGTAAAGCATATTGCTTCATCTGACATGCACTCGGCAAACATCTTCTCAAGATTGCAAATATGCAACCAAAATTACATACAGTTAAGAAATTACGGTTGATATTGTTATAACATTTGACATCCCAAAAGAAACGAAGTCCTTGCCAAATGGAATCGCTTTTGAAAACAAAGAAACAATTATTGTGTAACCATAACTTAGATCCCATCTTCAACGTGTGGACATGCTTCACGCCTCCCTTGCTGTTGGGAATTTAGTGGTACTGTTAGTAACCGGTCTGAAAATGAGTTATACAGGCATCTCAGGAAGTATAAGGACTTTATAAGAACTCATAACCTGCAAAGGACTTAACACGGATCTCCAGAAAATCCCGGATATCAAGATAAACGCGTCTAATCGGACTATTATTGAAGATAAACACAGATTAGGGTTTTCCAGAGTCCAGATCCAACAACTGTCTTGGGAACCACGCAAAACAGAAAGACCGTCCAAGCGGCCACATCCGACCCCGGTCGGGCGGCCACATTGTCCATCTCCCGGAAAATATAAATAGGGGTCCTCCCATAAGTATTTCGACACATAATTCTCTCCCTAGAGTTCCAGAATCAAAACTGACGAAGAAACTCTTAGTTTAAACTTTTCTGGCAATCCCGAAGTTCTAACGAATCTTCTCGAAGATTCAAAATCCACAAGTATCCTAGGCTCAGATCAAAAAGTTACAAAAATCCACTCCATTTGCATAATTCCACCTAAACCCTAACCCATATCAAAATTCCATCAAAACCCAAAGTCTCATTGACCCAATCAACAATAATGTCTAAATACCAATTTTACCCCTGACCCAAAATAAAAGCCCCTTCTTCTTCTCTCTCTCTCTCTCTCTCTCCCCCCTAAGTTTTATTTCACCCCCTCTCTCTCTAAAACACACACACACACACACACACAAAACAATTGATTCTCTCTCTCAAACCGTCTCTGGCGACGGTTACGGCTATGGAGACCCGTGAAGACTGCCTCCCGCCTCTCTCTGCTGTCACTTTCTCACTTGTGCCGCTATATCTTTTAACTCCGACGTCTTTTTGAACCTAGATTTGAGCCTGATCTGACAAAACCGTAGGCTGCGCACAACTCAATCTCCATCTCCATTTCCAGTGGCTTGTCTTCTCTCCTCCGACCTAGTACGTCTTCGGATCTGTGAAATTCACGGTCATTACTAGAGAGTGGTAATTCAATATAATCGTACAATCTCTCTATGAGCACCAGACTTGAACAAGCGGTAGGACTGAAGATAGAGGGGCGTGTTTTGGTTGCAGATGACGCCAAAAATTTTGATGCACAATTATTGGAGGGTATGATAACTTGTGTTAGATATAAATTAGAAATGTGAAGATGAATAAATAAATAACTCTTATACCTTAGGTATAAGAGATGAACTAGTCTTATACCTAAGTATATGACATAAGGCATAAGATGTACGCGCAGTCTTATATCTTAAAAATGTGAAGATGAATAAAAAAATAACTCTTATACCTTAGGTATAATAGTAAAGTATGAGACTTTTCAATGATATTTTAAAAAATATTGAAAAATTCCAAAAAAAAATATCTGAGAGGAGAATTGGGCTTATACATCAACTATAAGAATTTGACTGGGATTTGACCAAATAAAATTACATTTTTTATTAATAATGGAAAAAGGTGAAAAACATGACTCTTACTCCCTCCGTTTCATGTCACTTGAGACCAAAAAAATTTGGCCCACGAATTAAGGAAAAGTAAGAGAGAGAAATAGTGGGATGAGGTGTTTGTGAGTATGAAAAATTAAATAAGAGAGATGTTAGAGCAAGAATGATTTTGAAGATGAAGTTGCAGCATCAGCAGGTGAAGATCCGGGCGGGTATCAAGGAAGGTGCAGGCGGACAGGACTAGGTCCGGGCGGACCCATAGTAAGACCCGGGCGGACCCAGAGTAAGACCCGGGCGGATCTTGTCCTAGACCCGGGCAGACCAAGCTATTCCGAGGAATTCCGGATTTCGGCACTGTTCTGTATTGCGTGGAAAGTAAATCAAGTCATTTAGGGATTTGGTTTAGGACTCCTTATGTCTTCTGGTTTAGGTCTCTAGCCTATAAATACTAGCCATAAACTAGTATTTTTCTGTGCTTGATTTAATTGACATGGAGAGAGAGAGATCAGTAATTCTAGTTCTAGGGATTTGCATAGCTAGGAACTTTGTGATCAAAATTCATGCAAACATAGATTAGTGTGATTATCCTCATATAATTGTTTCTCCGTCATAATAATATCTGTTTCCCTTTACCCGTGGAGGTAGCCAATAGAGATTGGTGAACCACGTATATTCTGTGTTGATTTGTGTTCATTATTATTTATCTATTGGTTCTGATTTACTAATAAGTGGTATCAGAGCTCTGGTGGCACCTGAGTCTGGTTAGTAAAGAAAGATCAGGGCATTCCACTGCGGTAGAAAGAGATGGATTCCGGGATGGACAAGAAAATCAACAAGTCTGACGGGAAGAACAGATATATTATCTGATAGAAGATTATGCATCGGGCGTGCAGATCGCGGGGAGAAAAAAAAAGTGCAGATCGCGTGCAGAAAACGTTCAGTTCGCGTGCAGTCTTGGTGCGGGTCGCGTGCAGTTTTAGTACAGTTCACGTGCAGTCTTGGTGCGGGTCGCATGCAGTTTTGGTGCAGATCGCGTGCAGTTTTTTTCCGTGCAGTCCGCGTGCAGTGTTCGTGCAGAAATCTGTGCTAGAAATAGCAAATCTAGTAGATATGAATCTGAAAGTTCGTCTGGTGTTCGTTGGTGATCCAAGAACGCATCTAGAACGTTTCGGTGTCTAGTATCTACATCTGAAGACGGAGATTTGAAGCTAGGGTTCTGTGATCAGAAGTTAGCTATCTGGTATAATCTGAAGATCTAACATCCGTTGCAGTCTATTCTAGTGATCTAGAAGTAGATACAAAATATGTGTTGCCCGAGGCAATAATCTGGTTAGATTTCAGAGTTGTACATCTGACTCCGCGTCTGAAGAATTCTGAGTCAGCTGCAGCGATAGCAAGCAGTGACAATCTGAATGAGGATGGATATCATGCCCTAGTGACTGAAGAAGAAGCGTGCAAGGAAGTTGCATGGGTTCGAGATTCAGGAGTTTTTTATCGTATGTGTTCGCGCAAGGAGCAGTTTACAACGTACGAGCAGAAGGATGGAGACCGTATTTATATGGCTAATGGATCTATCTGCAAAGTAGTTGGCATGGGCTCTGTAAGGGTGAGAACTTCTAGTGATAAATACCTCACATTGAACAAGGTGAGACACATTCCACAAGTAGCAAAGAATCTGGTATCACTTAGTCGGTTCGACAAGAAGGGATACAGTTTCAAAGGTGAAGGTGAAGTTCTGGATGTCTACAAAGGTTCGGATGTGTATCTGAAATGCGGAAGAAAAGATTCCTTGTGTATCCTCCAAGGTTCTGAGATTGGTGAGGGTGTTGACGAGCAGGTGGAGCAGCGTTTTACTCTAGGCCGGAGTGAACTGGGCAAGCCACAGCTAGAAGATCAACACACACCAGTTTTGTCAGTCATGGTTGGCAAGATCCAATGTCGACTGGATGTGCCACGTCTTAATGACTGTTAATTGCCCGTTGGGGTGATTCTGGGTGTTCGTAGGATACATTGCATGCAGAAAATCTGATTGTCCAGAGGACAAAGTTGTTTGCCTGGTGAGGCAAATTCTGAGTGTCTTGAAGATACATGGCGCGCGCGAAAAATATGGTTGTCCGGAGGACAAATCTAATGTCTTTGACGAAAGACAGACTGAGGCAAATGTTGAAAAATCTAGTACGAGGGATGTGGCTCAAAGTGGAGGCTATGTCGGAAGCTCGTGCATCTGAATTGTTTGGGGAGATTCAAAATCAAGGTGGAGATTGTTAGATCAAGAATGATTTTGAAGATGAAGTTGCAGCAGCAGGTGAAGATCCGGGTGGGTACCAAGGAAGGTGCGGGCGGACAGGACTAGGTTCGGGCGGACCCATAGTAATACCCGGGCGGACCCAGAGTAAGACCCGGGCGGATCTTGTCCTAGACCCGGGCGGACCAAGCTATTCTGAGGAATTCCCGATTTCGGCACTGTTCTGTATTGCGTGGAAAGTAAATCAATTCATTTAGGGATTTGGTTTAGGACTCCTTCTGTCTTCTGGTTTAGGACTCTAGCCTATAAATACTAGCCATAAACTAGTATTTTTCTGTGCTTGATTCAATTTACATGGAGAGAGAGATCAGTAATTCTAGTTCTAGGGATTTGCATAGCTAGGAACTTTGTGATCAAAGTTCATGCAAACATAGATTAGTGTGATTATCCTCATGTAATTGTTTCTCCCCATAATAATATCTGTTTCCCTTTGCCCGTGGAGGTAGCCAATAGAGATTGGTGAACCACGTATATTCTGTGTTGATTTGTGTTCATTATTATTTATCTCTTGGGTCTGATTTACTAACAAGAGAGAATGAGTGGGAGGAATAGTAAGTTGATTAGTGTTGTGAGTGTAAAAGTATAGTAGGAGAGAGAATGAGTGGGGGAAATAGTAAAGATTCTTTACCATTTTCGGCAGTCTCAAGTAATGTGAAACGGACGAAAAGAGAAATAATTCTCAAGTAACATGAAACGGAGGGAGTATGCTTTAATTATAAGAGGCGAACATGCATTATATGTCAGTTATAAGAGCTGACTGAATTTTGATTAAATAATATTATCTATTTTTTCTTTTAAAAAAAATGAAAAAATGTAATTTTTTTTTTTACTTTTATACTTAAACTATAAGAGATATAAAAAAGACTCTTTATTAAAACATAGAGAAATTGGAAAAAGATGACTCTTATACTTTAATTATAAGAGGAGAATTGGTCTTGTACGTCAGTTATGAGAGTTTGACCGGATTTGGCCAAATAATATTATTTTTTTTATTAAAAAATGGAAAGAGTGAAAAAAAAAGACTCTTATTCTTTATTATTAGAAGAGAACTTGTCTTATATGTCATATATGAGAGTTAGACCGGATTTGACCAAATAACATTCATTTTTTTAATTAAAAAATGGAAAAAGTGAAAAAAAAACGACTCTTATACTTTAGTTATAAGAAGAGAACTGGTCTTATACGTCAATCAATGTTCTAAAAGACTCCCGTCTAGGCCGCCTAAGCGCTAGGCGTTCATGAAGCGCCTAAGTCCCGCCTAAGATATTATAACTATTTCTGAAATCTCAGCCCCGCCTAAGTCCGCTTAGACCTCGCCCAGGCGCTAGGCCCTGCTGCGGCGCCTAGCGACCGCCTAGCGCTTTTTAGAACCTTGACGTCAATTATAAGAGTTTGACCGGATTTGACCAAGTAATATTATTTATTTTTTATTAAAAAATGGAAAAAGTGAAAACAAAAAAAGACTCTTATACTTTATTTATTATAGGAGAACTGGTCTTGTACGTCAGTTATGAGAGTTTAACCGGATTTGACCAAATAATATTATTTTTTTATTAGAAAATGGAAAAAGTGAATAAAAATGACTCTTAAACTTTAATTATAAGAGGAGAACTGGTCTTGCACGTCTATTATGAGAGTTTGATCGGATTTGACGAAATAATTAATTTTTTTATTATTAATAAATAGAAAAAATGAAAAAAATAATAATAAAAAAACGACTCTTATTCTTTAATTATTAAAAGAGAACTGGTCTTATTCATCAGTTATGAGAGTTTTCCGGATTTGACCAAATAATATTAAATTAGTTTTTATTAATAAATGGAAAAGTGAACATAGGAGAATGGCTGGCTCAGTGGTTAAGGTTTAGCGACACATTGTTGGTTCCAAGTTCAACTCTCACACTCTTCACACTTTAATGGTATTTACTTTTATTTTTTTTGGAATTGGTGAACATAGCTGGATCAATAAAAGGACGAAAACCGGAACCGTTTGTAACACGGGCCGGTTCCGGTTTATCCCCTCCGAAAACCGTGAACCGGCGGTTCTGAACCGCCATGAACCGCCTAGACCGAACCGGAACCGTTAGAAAAACCATTAGATTTCTAACGGTTTCATCAGAATTAACCGTTACTAACGGAAAGTTGACAAGAAAAGTTGAGTTTTGACTGAATTTTTAGCCAATTCAGTGAATAAAAATAATAAAAATTTGTTGAATATATAAAAGAAAAAGAGGGACAGATCTCTTCAATTTTTTAAACATTTTTTCTATACCTTTTCATAAAAAAAAAAATCGGAAAAAAAATATTATTATAATTGTTTTTTCTGTTAAAAATAATACATTTTTTCTTTAAAAAAAAATGTGGACCGGCGGTTCCGAACCGTGAACCGGTGATTCTGAACCGTAACCGTAACCGTAACCGTAACCGAAAGAGAAATGGTTCGGATACGGTTCAAGCTTTTCCGGAACCGGAACCGTAACCGCAACCGTGTTTGGTCATCCCTAACGGGATAGGAGTGGAATAGTAGAGGGTATTTATGTCCTTTAACTAGCTATGGGTTTATATGTTAAGAGGAGAGGTAAAGGGCAAATATGTCAACTTAAGGTCTAATGAAGGCATTCCTTGGTTTGTGTAAATTGAGCTAAAACAGAACTACTTTTTTTTTTGCTTCCTCTACATTAATAAAATTTAATATAATTAATTATTGCTTTGGAAAAACTTACCCGTGAGAAACTTGCCATATACAAGAATATACAAAAATTCTCAAAATACCCTTTAAACTTATCTTCTCCCTCATTAAAAGAAAAATGCATGCATATCTTTATTATTTTTTTCAATAACAAAATAACAAGACAATTAAAAATGACCAAATAAACAAACCACTTTTAATTAAAATTGCCCCCAGTGTGCATTACAAGAATATAATAAACAGGAGAAATATGTATACATCATTTTTTTTTTTTTTGCCTAATCTTTGTGGCTGGGAACTGGGAAGTTAGCTTTGATTTTCTCCGACATTCTTCTCTTCGTGGCAATGGCCATGTTGATCTCCTTTGTTCCTCATTCAACCCATTCCGTGATCTTCAATTTTTTTTTGGAATTTTTCCCCTAGGGCCCTGGGGCGAGATTTTATTACACATAAACCCTAGCCCAGACCAAATGCCAGATAAAGGCTTCACCCGAGATCAAAATTCCACCGACACCCCTAACTTCATTTAGCTTCCTTTGACTGGTCAAACATAACACCTACATACCCAAACTACCCCTAACCCCAACAAAACCCTCCTCTCTCCTCCCTCCTCTCACGTTCGCCCAGTTCTCTCTCATGCGCACACAGACACACACACACACACACTCTCTCTCTTTCTCACATCTCTCTCCTGCCCACCGTATCTCCATCCTCCGACCGGCGACTCTCCTCCGGCTAACAAATCTCCGACATCGGCGGCTCTCTCTGTCAAATCCATCAGTCTTTTACTCATCGCCGGCGTCAGATCTGGCTCCACTCGTTAGATCTGAAGTTTCAATCCTTTCTCTCTCTCCAGTCCACTGGCGACAATCACCGGCAACGGTGACTGACCACGCCGTTCATTCGTCACACACCAGCGACTTCTCCGGCGCCGTCATCACCGAGTTCTGGAGTAGTTGCTGCCCTGATGTTGATACGCCGGCGAAGAAATCACCGTCTTCGATCTCCGACGATGTTGATCTTGCTGCATCTCTGCTTCACCATCATCGTCGACGCCGTCAGATTTGGACCAGATCTGTTCAGATCCGTCCTCCGTTGCTCGTCCTTGTTCTCAGTTTGTCATCTATCGCTTCTTTCTCTTCATTTCTTTCCAGATATCTGGTTCAAATCTCTGATATTTTCTCCAATAAAAATATTTGTGTGTTTGTTTTGAATTTATCAATAGGAAATGTTTATTGTTTGAGTTGAAAAATAGTACTCCAGATTTGTGTTGTAATGTCTTCATGTTTTATGAGACTTTCAAATTTATGATTGCAGCCATTTTTTTGTTAAAATTGTAATTTTGTAGTTGATGTTAATTTACTTGAGTTTTTTGTTACTTTTGGTTTAAAATAATCTTATAGTTAAATCATAAAAGGTGAATTTGTCTCATATATCAATTATAAGAGTTTGACATTTTTCTAAAAAAATAAAAAACGTGAATTTTTTTACTCTTATATGTTAATTATGTTAATTACGAGTAATATATAAGACTCTACACTATTAATATATAAGACTTTTTGCTCGAACAAGACTGAAAAGTCTCATGAACATGGTCTGAACCTGATCATAGGACTAAAGTCTTATTGAACCTGTTCATAAGACTTTGCTCTTATGAATAATAATGTGTATTATAAGAGCTATTTTCTGTCTCATTAAAACATGTTCATTTGAACATGTGTTCATAAGACTAAAAGTCTTATTGAAGCTGTTCATAAGACTTTTCAATCTCATTAAAACATGTTCATAAGACTTTTGACTCTTATATTTTAATTATGTGTCAGTTATAAGAGTTTGACTGTTGTTTGACCAAGTTTGACCAAATCTGTCCAAAAAATTTATTAGTTTTTTGTAAAAAAATGAAAAAAGTATTTTTTGTAACTCTTATATGATAATTATGTTTAAGTAATAAGTTTGACTAAATTTGACCAACAAATTTTGTTATCTTTTTTTGTAAAAAAATGGAAAAAGTGATTTTTTTTTTACTCTTATGTGTTAGTTATAAGAGTTTGACTGTTGTTTGACCAAGTTTGACCAAATTTGACTAAATTTTTTAATTATTTTTGTGTAAAAAATGAAAAAAGTAATTTTTGTAACTCTTATATGATAATTATGTGTTAGTTATAAGAGTTTGACTGCTATTTGACCAAGTTTGACCAAAAAATTATTATTTTTTGTAAAAAAATGGAAAAAGTTAAAAATTTGACTCATAGGTGTTAGTTATAAGAGTTTGACTGAAGTTTAACCAATTTGACCCAAAAAAATAATTTTTTTTTGTAAAAGAATGAAAAAAGTAATTTTTTAAACTCTTATATGATAATTATGTGTAAGTTATAAGAGTTGACTAAAATTTGACCAAAAAAATAAAGTTGGAAAGAGATATGAGGGTATTTTAGTCTTCTTACATAATTTTGCTAGTGAAGGGTGTATGAGGAATTTTTCATCTGGATTTTCCTTATTTGGGTTTGAATCTGGGCTCAGGGGCCCTAGAGTCCAAGGCCCTTTTTTTTTCCCATAATATTTTTTTCCTCATATTAAATTATTATTTTTCTTATTTGAAAATATTTTCCGGAAGATGTTTTACGGAAATCATTTTCCGGAAGATGTTTTACGGAAACAAACGGAGCCATTCCCAAGTTGATACTAGAGTTAAAGGACAAAATTAGGCAAAAGGTCTTTGGATTAACAAAATTATTTACAAAATTATCCTTCAGTTATGCATCGGGTATGTAGATTGTGATTGCTTGCGATTATTTCTTTGATGAATCTGGAGATATTGGGGAGCTTTTAATGGTGTTCATCTTTCAATTTTACTCACTTAAAAATCCATATATATTATCATTAGGCTTAATATGGTGACATGGTGAGATTTTCCAGTATCTTGGTGATCAGAATTAGTTTTGTATTTATATTATTCGCTTATGTTGGTGTAACATGGTAGACAATGTCCCTGAAATATGCTATTTTTATCTTTGGTTAAACTATAATTTTATTTTATTTTTTAAAAAATAATCCAGTTATTATTATTTGAAGTGGGAATGAGGAGTGTGTTTGGTTATGTTCATTCAGTGATGTTAATATTTCAGGGATATATAGTGTATATGTATGATTAGTTTGTCAATTGGATGCTTTGAATACCCTTTTTTCTTAATTTGTTTAGAAGGAACTTCAATCATAATGTTTCAATTGGATGTTTTGAATACCCTTTTTACCCCCTCACTCTGATTTCTGGCTACGTTCCTAACTCTATCCGTCTCAAAATATTTATGGTTTTAGCATTTCTCATACATATTAGGAGAAGCAATTAATAAATGTCAAATAGACTAAATTACTCTTTGAATAATTCAAGTACCGAATCAATTAAATGTTTTTACAATTACAACTACTTAATAATAAATAAAGATAGTTTAAGCAAAATTTTCAAAGTTTTATGGAAATTGTAAAACTGCATGTATTTGGAAACAAAAAAAATTCTCTTCAAACTTCAAGGAGCAATGCTAGGGGCACAAAATAAAGTCACAAAATTTTGCTCACAAGATGAGGTGACGATATTTTATTGGTTGCATCGATAATGGACCCGCACCTAGGATTTTGTGAACAAGTTTTGTGACTTTTTTGTGTCCCTAGTATTATTCAACTTCAAGTATTTGAGACGGTGGGAGCAATGAATAATACTAGGGGCACAAAAACTTGCTCACAAAATCCTAGGTGTAATGATTCTAGTGGTGTTTTTAATTAGAGTGTGGCGGGTCCATTATCGATGCAACCAATAAAATATCGCCACCTCATTTTGTGAGCAAGATTTTGTGACCTTATTTTGTGCCCTTAGCATTGCTCGAGAGTAATATATTTAACAGATATCAAACAGAAGAAAAATGGATATAACCAAATCTCCCAAAATGTGAACAACACAACTCAGCTAACCAAATGTTTTCCGCTAACGACTTCGACAACAACTCATCACACACACACACACACACACACACACACACTAACTGAATCTTTATTAAACCCAAAACAGAAAACCATAAAACCCAAGAAAGAATCCCTCCCTCCATTCTCAATCTGGTGAACTCCATTCTTTTTACCCTGCAAAAATCCCTTCTTCCCCACGGCTTTACCCACACTCAGGTATTACCATTCAACTCTTCCTCCTCCATTCTCACTCTCTGTTTCTCAATTTCGTATGTCAATTTTTCTTTCATTTACCTTATTCTTGATATGGTTTCTGTTTATCTGATCTTAATTTTCTGTAAAATCGATTTGTTTCATGTTACCATTAATGGCTCTTCAATTTCTTTAATGTTAGTCAATTGTAGTTGATGCACACTTTCTTTATATGAATGCGAGTTGAAATATCTTGATTCAAGAACTTCAATCTTGTAAAAGTGATTGTCAATGTTACTAAAGATTGTGCTCTGCTTTTTGTGTATGATTACCCTAGAACTTCAGTCAGGCATTTTAGCAAACACGTTTTAGTCGAAGATGCCCTAGTTTTACAAGCACATTGTGTGTGTGTGTGTGTGATGATTTGGAGATAGATTAAGTCCATAGACTGGGACGTTCCTCCACTGCATATGCTACACACCCAATATTGCTTTTAAGTAACTTTTTGTTTAACTTTTTCTTTCTCCGTCTTAAGTTAGATTCAATTGTTTTTCTGATATAGGAGTAGTTCTGCTGTTCCAGTTTGTGTATCCACGAATTGGTCAGAAGTCAGAGATTCAATTGTTATTCCCCCACGGCTTTACCCACTCTTAGGTACGTTGAACTCGTCTTCTTTCATTTTCCCTCTGTCTCTCAAGTTTGTATGTCAAAGTTTCATATGTATTTTATATTTTCAATCATTGACATTATTCTTGAAATGGTTTCTGTTTATGTGATCTTAATTTGCTAAATTTGTGTCATGTTGCACAATAATGGTTAGTGAGTTTCTTTAATGTTTAGGTCAGTTTTAGTTGATAACTTTCTTATATCACTACAAGTTGAAATATCTCGATCCAAGAACTTCAATCTGGTAAAAGAGTTCATTAATGTTAACTGCGCTCCGCTCTTTGTTTATGACAACCATAGAACTTCATTCATGCATTTTCAACTCATTTCTTACATATGGAATTGTTTTAACTCAATTCCTTCTCCAGCATCACCACCTTGAAGATTTCAACACCATCTCAGTCACATCCCCTCTTTCTCCATGTATGGGATTGATGTGGGGGTCTTTGAGTTGTAACAAGCATGATTTTAAGAACCCAACAAACTAAGATTTATTTGGAAAACGGTCTGTGTGTATTTTCTTATTTACTGTTTATGATAGAATCTAAGTTACGTTTAATTTGTCGTGAAGGAATTTGCCCTTGGACCTTGTCGCATTTTTTTGATTGGCTGATTACTTACCCTCTAAAGTCCTATCTAATTATTGATTCATATATTACTCCCTCCTTCCCAAAATGGATGTCCAAAAACTATTTCAAATTTACTCTTGGTCAAGAGCAAATTTGAAAAGCTTTTGGACATTCATTTTGGGACGGAGGTAGTATACTACAAGGTTTTCCTTATCTTCTTGTAAAGTTTTTCTTTAAAAGATAGATTGAGTCCATATCCTGGGATGTTCCTCCCCTGCATCTGCTAGAAACCCTGTCTTGCTTTTGCATACCTCTTCGTATACTTTTTTATTTCTCCATTCTGAGTTAGATTTAACTGTTTTTCCTATATAGGAGTAGTTTTGGTATGTATGTCCACGAAATGGTCAGAAGTCAATTATTCATACTGCTGATTTTCAAGTAATCCTAGTATAATGTGAATGTTCTGACACGTCTTTATTATCTTTATTGTAGAAACAAGAAATGGAATATCATAACTGTGACTACCACGATCGATGGACTACAGAAGTTTGGTTACTTTTAACTCTGATTTGCAATGCCAGTGGTGCCATCCTCGCATTTACCCGTACAGAAAACTTTCCCATGTCCTGGTTTATTACTGTGCTCTTTATAATAGTGTATCGACTAGTCTTTATCAGTGGACGAATGCCTATCATCATAGACCTGGCCTTTTCCTTGTTCCTTCAGTACGTTTCTTCATTCGGAGACTTTGGCTGGAAACTAGCTTGTACAATTCCAATTCTGACCCTCGTTGTCATCTTCATTTCTGTCTACTTGAAGCCTTTGATTGAAAAATACAAGGCCCTGAAAGAGGTTCAACCAGATTCAATCCCACTTGTTAACCTTCTATATCCTCTTTCACCCGTGTCCTTTTTATTGGCCTCCTGGCTAACTTTCTTTCTGAATGGGTTTTTCTTGTACGTGATCTGGTTTTATCCGCCCCTCGACGATCTTTATTGCTTTATTCAAGAAGGTATTGGGATTTTCTTGGTTTTCGAGAGCATGATTTTCTTGTCGTGTTACAAGCAATTGAAAGCAATGACAGCTGCTCAAAGAGCTTCAGGTGGGACCACTCGCAGTGCTAGAAGAAGAGCTAAGCGAGATGGAAGAAAATTGTAAGAACGAAGTACTTTGGAACTCTATACAACAATTAGCATTTCAGATCTAACTCTATACAACAATTAGCATTTCAGATCTTACTCAGGTACGATTCAAAGAGATAGTTAGGCCCCTAAGAATCATTTTTTCAGCTCAGTAACCTCGGCTAGAAATTTTTCGCTGTAAATACTAGTCAAAACATAGCTGATTGTTATCTCATATTCATGCTACTGTGGATCATTTTAGTTTTCCTATGGAGTTTGTTATGAACGAAAGACACATATACTTACGCATATTCACGTAAGCAGTAATCTGCAATTTTTCAGCCGTCCAAATTGCGTCCTGTATATCCTCGTCGAGATTTGTTTGATGGGGGTTATTATGAATTCTTTTTGTATCATCTGCAAATGCAGTTCATTGCCAGATGGAAACGATATACAGGCATTGAAATGTTATAGTTAACCATTTTCATATTGGCCAAGCTCAAGTTTTTTTACGATTTATTCGCAGTTATTTTGTTATTCTTCTTGTTTGTCAGTAAGTCGATCCCAAAAATCCTATTTCGAGCATGTTATTTATGTTGTCTGAATTCTTTTATCTACATTTGCTGCTTCTGCAATGTTTATCATTTATGGTTTTTGAGAGATTTCTTGGACTAATATGGCATACTTTTGTTTCTTAGAACACTTTACATGCATAGTTCAGAGAAACCCCACTGGCCACTTGTGTGTTTTTAAGTCTCCATCCGTCCCGAAATGAATGCTTGTTTTCTTGAAAATTTTGTTTTAAAATGAATGTTTGTAAATAACTTTGTCCGTGTAAATGATATTTTATTGATTTTTTTTTTTTTTTTAGTTTCTTTATAAACATGAAAAAACTAAAAGTTTAAAAGTGTATAAAAAGAATTATTAAACATTTTTTTTTCTAGTTTCTTTATACCCGGTAATTGTATTTGCGATTTTCATGTTATTTATAAGGCCCATTTTGGTCAATTTAATCCGTTCGTTATAAAACAAATAAACCGCAGCATATTTTATTTGCTTAGAAAAAAATTGCCTCAGCTTAGCTTAAGTTCCATTTACTCCCCCATCCTCCGTACCAGAATAAATGTCATATATTTGATTTTTCGATCAACTTGGTTTAAATTTGATTAAAATTTAACAATATAATCATCTATTTATGAAATTCTAAAAATTATATTTGATTCTTCATTAAAATTACTATCCACAACAATTTTCTTAATTTCATTTTTGAATACTCCCTCCGTCCCAAAACGTTTGACTATTCAAACTTTTTAAGGGTGTGAACACTTGCTTCACTAGCCATGTTGTGTGTACGCATATTTAAGCCTAAATTGTTAAAATGGGAAGAACTTTTTGGGACAATGAGAAATGGCAAATGAGAAAATCATTTTAAGACGGAAGGAGTAATTAAATTGTGTGATTTGGGGGTTAAATTAAATAAAGGGGGAAGGAGAAAGTAATTTTATTTTCTTATGTTTATTGACGCAATACGGGCGTGTGAATTGGTGAGTTGGGCCACTGGAGTTGAGAATGAGGATTACTTGTTGCATATGCAATTTTCAATTATTCATGACATCTCAAAATAGGTATTGCATGATTAGGAAAAATAAAAATAAATAAATAAACAACACTTTCAGTTGGCTAAAAACTAAAGTAACTTTTGCTATAGAGCATTATGAAATTTGTTTGTCTATTTTTGGGCTTCTAATAGTCTTAAAGACAATACTCCATCCGTCTCATTTCAAATTGCAAAATTTGTCATTTTGAGTGTTTTACTTTAAATTGTAAAACCTTAAAATGGAAAGTTTTTAATACTTGTTAATTAGTGGGACCCATTTCTCATACTCACATCAATTAACCCACTTACATTTCCCCACCCCACTTTCTCTTTCATACTCAACTATTTACACTTACAACACATCACATTTTTCAAGTTTTTCTTAATTTTGATGCACAATTTTTTTTTTTTTTGAGCAAACGAGAAAGCAATTTTATTCACAAGTTAAAAAGAGATGGCACACCACATAGACTGGAGGCTCACCCCAAATAACAATAGCAGTTGCATTGCTTAACTTACAACAACAATATTTTCGATCCAAATCTTGAGACAATCGAATTCCACTCCAAGTAAAACTTGGACACTGCCTTAATCCGGCATTTAAGAAATCTTCTCTCTGGTAATATTTTGCGCTTAGCCCTTGATATACAGAATTCGGGTTGACGACGAACCGCCCACCAGATATCTCAAAATCTGTGAACCATCGTTGTGCAGTAAGACCAACGACATCCACTTCATTGTGCGAAAATGCAATCGTCATCATTTCAAGACGAAAAAAAAAACAAACAGAAAACAAAGAAACACAAGCTCTCACAGAGGAGAGAAAACAACGGCTCTCACTATGGAGAGAAAACAACAGCTCTCACAGAAGAGAGAAATTTATTATACTTCAAAAGGGAAAAAGTGGAAAAATAAATCAACAACACAATTTTTGTAATCTCAACTGAGATTACAAAATTGTGTTGTTGAATGCGTACAACAGGAATGCGCACCAAAGAAATTAAGAAAAAATTGTGTTGTTGAAGAATTGAGAATAGAAGAAGACAAACAATTTTCCAAGGAAGAACATGAAAGAAAACAGTTAAGTTGAGAGAGAGAAGTTGCAGACTTCTGAGAGTTGATGCACAACTTAGTTTTTGAAATTTAAAATAGGACAGACGGAGTATCGCGCAAGTTAAACATATCTTGGTTCACGTTTACCCATATCTCTCACACTTTTCTACCAAATCATTACAAAACTTGAAAAATAAATCCCATTGCAAGCGGTTTAAGTGGTTAGGAAAATATACTACTCCTTCCCTCCGTCCCGATTTAAGATTTTTAGTGTAACTTTGAACGCTTATTAAGGAATCAAGGAATCAAGGCAAACTTAAGTCAAGAATAGTAGTGGGTGGATGATATAATTGTCAATTCATAAAGCAAGTGAGTGAAAAATAGATGAGTAAGTGATGGGCTTTTTATAATATATGAACTTTTATGAGGACAAAAATGTCCAAACACTATTCATCATTTGCCATTTAAAAAATAAAGCAACTAAGAACTTTAAACTGAGACATATCAAAAAAGAAAGTAAGCACCTTAAACTGAGACGACTGAGGGAGTACTAGGTTTGTCACACACCCTCTGCTAGATTATTTAATAGCATTTGTATTTAAGTTAAATTTTCTATCGTTGTGAAAAGCCTTCTTATCACCTTATATTAGTGCTACTAATTTAAGATTATTTTCTTTCCAAAAAAATATATATTATGTTTTCTTATAATTATACAAGTATTTGATGAATAAAGTTGTTTAAAAACTATTCATCATTATCATTTGATATTTTAAAAAATGTAAATTTTATTTTGAAATGTAAAAAAGAAAAAATAAGACTCTTTTTATTATTATTAGACAGATTTCGATCTGCCCGTAAGAGCTAACCATTGGCTTTCTCAACGAAGTTCGTCTTATAAGTGAGACCGTCTCACATAAATTTTTGTATTATACTATATGATGAAGGCAAGGTTCTAAAAAGTGTTAGGCGGATGCTAGGCGGCAGATACGGGCCTAGCGCCTAAGGGTCTAGGCGGGGCCTAAGCGGGGCGTGGATAAGTTATACTCCCTCCGTCCCACCCGACTTAGGATTCTTGGTCAAACAATTTATAGTTTGACCAAATATTTGAAGAAATATAATGATGCTAATAAAAATTTAAAACTTGTTATTGTATCACGATTAATAATAAACTAAATAACTATTTTTAGATTTTCATTAAGATAATTATTTTTGTTCCAATTGTTGGTTAAAGTATAAATTGCTTGAACAAGAATACTAAGTTGGGGGGGACAGAGGGAGTATAGCATATGAAAATTATAAATGTATTCCTCCATTCACCACATAAAAATAAGGTCAAGTCAAATTCAGCCATGTGTTATTTGTTTTCATTTTCAATGCTTGTAAAACGATGTTGTTTAGGTTAACCAAAAAGATAAAATAAAAGGGCAAAACTGCACCAAAAATCACTCAACTATGACCTGTTTGGGTATTTGGTCACTAAACTAATTTCCTTTTGAAACAACACATCCAACTTATTTATTTTTGCATCCATAGTCACTACTATCACTAACCCCGTCAGTTTTTTCCCGTTAAATGGTCATGCGCGACGCATGTGATCGAATTTTAAAGGGTATTTTAGGTAGTTCATGCTCCACTAACAATTAAAGGTTAGATTTATTCAAAATGAGCCCCTGATCTATTGAGAATTCCAGCCACGTACCCCCTCCCTTTCCCCATCTACGGTAATTTCCCCAATCTCCGGTCACCGACGAATCTGGGTGGGCCAATTTCACTTTCCCGGACTGAATTTCTTCCCAAAGCTTCGCCCTAATTTCAAATGCTTCTTTAGCCGACTTCAGAATCCCGGAAACCCTGTCTTTCCCACTAATATTTACAACGTTATCATCAAAATTCAAAGTCGATAAAGCCTTGTACTCCCGAATTCTTCTGTCGGGCGTCGAATAATTGGAAACCTTGGTTAATGGACGAATTGGGGCTTCATTTTCTCCCAATTCCTCTTCGCTATCGAGCGGCAACGGCTTCGGCAAGCCGTCATAGAAGAAGCCGTTGAAACCCTCTTGACTTACAGTTCTGAAGACAACAGGAACTTCTAAACTAACCAAAAGTATATACAAAAGCCCTACACCCATAAAAATATGGATCAATCTTTGTCTATTTAGTGACTTGAACATGTCGAATTTAACTTTCTTCATTCTCAATTCCACCCAAAACGAAAAAAAAAAAAAACCCCTAAATTTAAAGAAAAACCCAGAAAGAAATGTGATTTCTTAAAATCATGAAAAAGACCCGAGTTTCTAAAGTGAAACCTAGCTCCGTAATCGGAATTGAAACCCAAAAAAGACAACCGGAGCTCTTGACAAAGAAAGAAAGAGAAACAGAAAGAAATGTGATTTCTTAAAATCATGGTGGTAGGTTTGACAGTGATGGTGAGTTGGGGTGGTGGTGTTTATAAAAAATAAATAACAAAAATAAATATCAATAGCTAAAGTGAAGAAAAAGTTCAGTGATGGACATGAGAAAATAAATATCAATAGATCAGGGGCTCATTTTGAATAAATCTAACCTTTAATTGTTAGTGGAGCATGAACTACCTAAAATACCCTTTAAAATTCGATCACATGTGTCGCGCATGACCATTTAACGGGAAAAAACTGAAGGGTTAGTGATAGTGACTATGGATGCAAAAATAAATAAGTTGGATGTGTTGTTTCAAAAGGAAATTAGTTTAGTGACCAAATACCCAAACAAGTCATAGTTGAGTGATTTTTGGTGCAGTTTTGCCAAATAAAAATAATAATTATCCCGCCTAAGCCAGCCTAGACCTGCCTAATCCCGCCTAAATCTCCTCAGACTGCCTGATCCGCCTAAAACCGCCTAAACCACCTAACGCTTAGATTGACCGCCTAATGGAAAATCGCGGTGCCTGACACTGCACGGAGGGGTACTGAAACAAGGCTAAAGAGTTGTGAGAAAAAGATTTTTTTTTTTTTTAGATACATGATTCGATCATTCCATGGTTACAAAAATAAAAAGCTTTAGTATTACGCTCTTAATTAGTTGAAAGACCAACAATCACATGCTTGATACTCCCTCTCTCTCTCTCTGGGATGTTTGTCCCAGTTCAACATTTTATGTTCAACATAAATGAACATTGATTAAACATTGATTTTGATCTAATTATTTTACTGAAATTCTAAAAATTGTAACTGATAAATCATTATCTATAAGTAACAATTTTTAAAATTTCATTGTGATCATTAGATTGATACCAATACTTGGCTAAAGCTCATTTATGTTAACCATAAAAAAATAAAATGAGACAAAATTTCTGAAATAAAGGCATGGAGTATATCAGTTACTCCCTCCGTTTCAAAATAGATGTCGTTTTGGGAGTTAAATTTTGTCTCAAAATACTTGTCGTTTCACTATTTTCGAAGCTTTTTTATTGGTATATACCAATTATACCCTTAATAATGATAGTGAACTATCTCTTACCTAACCATTTAATTACATAAGTAGTTGAATTAATTTAGGGGTATTTGAGACTTTTTCATATGCATTAATGACATTTTTTAATACATGTGAAACACTCCAAAACGACATCTATTTTGAGTCGGAGGGAGTATTGCTTAAATATATCACATGCAAGTTTTAATCAATAAACAAGTGTTCCTTATGTCCCTAAAGAAACAATGAGACAGCATTTGGAGTATAAGTCAATATTAACCACTTTCACATAATATTAAGATAGTTGTTAAATTATTTTAATTATCTTAAATTTATAGCAAAATGGTTATAATCACTAAAACATAATCATAATAATGCCTATAAGATATTCACTTATTTTCTATATATAAAAAATAATTAATTAAAATTATTTTAGAAAAAAGAGTATCAAGTACACTTGCTTATAATTTTTTTTTTTATTTAAGACCATAATCTATGTTTTTTTTTTGTCTATAAATAAGATAGGAAATGGGCAGAATGAGTCGGACTTCTTTTTTTCTTTTTCTTTTCTTTTTTTTTCTTTTTTCTAGCAAATAACTTGTGATATAAGCAGAGATTAAGTGCGGTAGGCACTTCACACATGAAAGAGGTTCTTCAAACATTAAAAAATATTCAAATTTGTCGAAATTGTCTTGAAAATCAATATGCTACATCATTAATGATTCTAAGGACTTGAGATGCATAGATGCTCCATCAAGTAAAACATGTCTTGAAAATAAACTGCTAAACATAAGATTTAACGTTGAGAATCCGGACTTCTTAGCACGGCCTCATCCCAGCTTGTACATTCTTTTAATATCTTTTGTTGAATTTGTTTCTATTAATATCTTTTATATCTAACCAATTGTATTATTATCGATATATAAGTTGTTCATTAAAAAAAAATCAATTTCAGTGGTGTAGCCTCTCAAATACATTTCAAATAAATTCAAATTGGGTAACGTCAAAGTATAGACCAATTTTCAAGGATCTAAATTTAGATTTTTACAATATAATTCCTTGAGAGAACGAAATTAAAAGACAAATCTATAATTCTTCATAACCCATAAATAATACTAATTTCCCAGCCCGAATCCATCAAATCAACTGGAGGTCTGAACAAACAACCCAACTACGCAAATGTTTTTCCATCCATCCATTTTTTTTTTTGACAACGTCCACGCCATAGGCGAGGAGAGGGATCGAACCCTAGCGCTCACCGAAGTCCTTCGGTGACTTTTCCATCCATTCTTAAAGGAGTAAAAACTAACTAACTAACTAACTAACTAACTAACTAACTAACTAGTTTGATGCTGCAGTTAGAAAACAGACAAACTGAATCTATATAAAACCCCAAGAATGAATTCCATAAAACCCAAGAAAAGAAAACCATAAAACCCAAGAAAGAATTCCTTCCTCCATTCTCAATCTGGTGAACACCATTTCTTTATCCTCCCCCTAAACCCTGCAAAAAACCCTTCTTCCCCCACGGTTTTACCCACTTTCTGGTACGATGAACTCTTCTTCCCCCATTATCACTCTGTTTTTCAAGTTCATATGTCAAATTTTCGTATGGGTTTCATATTTTCATTCATTGACGCATGTAATTTTAATTTTCTGTAAAATAGATTTGTTTCATGTCACCCATTAATGGCTAGCCAGTTTCTTTAATGTTTTCTTTATATGGCTGCGAGTTGAAATCTATTGATTCAAGAACTTCAATCTGGTAAGAGAGTCCATTAATGTTGCTAATGATTGTGCTCTGCTTTTTGTTTATGATTACTATAGAACTTCATTCAGGCATTTTAGCAAACATGTTTTAGTCAAGATTGTGTACAGGATGCCCTAGTTTTTCAAGCACATTGTGGTGTGTGTGTGTGTATGATTTGGAGATAGATTGAGTCCATAGACTGGGAAGTTCCTCCCCTGCATATCCTAGACACCTAGTCTTTCTTCGGAATAACTTTTCGTTTTAACATTTTGTTTCTCCGTCTTAAAATTGATTCAATTGTTTTT
This sequence comes from Campanula takesimana, assembly GCA_026119855.1. NCBI lineage: Eukaryota > Viridiplantae > Streptophyta > Magnoliopsida > Asterales > Campanulaceae > Campanula > Campanula takesimana. The sequence goes on from JAOWBW010001065.1 coordinate 189,978, forward strand.
CCAATATAGGAGTAGTTCTCCATTGCCAGTTTGTATATCCACGAATTGGTCAGAAGTCAGAGATTCAATTGTTATTTCCCCACGGCTTTACCCTCTCTCAGGTACGTTGAACTCTTCTTCCTCTGTCTCTCAAGTTTGCATGTCAACGTTTCGTATGCATTTTATATTTTCATTCATTGACTGTATTCTTGAAATGGTTTCTGTTTACATGATCTTAATTTGCTGTAAAAAAGATTTTTGTCATGTTACACACCAATGGTTAGTCCGTTTCTTTAACGTTTAGGTCAATTTTTGTTGAGGTCACACTTCTTTATATCACTGCAAATTGAAATATCTCGATCCAAGAGCTTCAATCTGGTACAAGAGTTCATTAAGGTCACTAAAGATTGTGCTCTGCTTTTTGTTTATGATTACCATAGAACTTCATTCAGGCATTTTAGCAAACACGTTAAAGTCAAAGATTCATTAGAGGATGCCCTAGTTTTTCAAGCACATTGTCTACCCTCATTACAGCTTTGGCTTTTCGGCTTAAGTTTTTACCCTTGGAGTTGATTTAACTCTGTTCCTTCTCCAGCATCAACACCCTAAAAATTTCATCCCCATCTGTCTGCCTACCGTATTGAGCCAGTCACCGCCATAGACCCTTCAACAGAATCCCCTCTTTGCCCACGTAAGGGGGTCTCTGCATTGTAACAGGGGTTATTTTATGAACCTAACAAAGTAAGGTTTATTAGGAAAAAGGGTTTTTTAATTTTCTTTTGAACTTGTAATTAAGAATTCAACTTCAGTCTTGATATGGTAGCGAAGAAATTTCTTTGTGAGCATTGTCCTAGTTTTTTTTTTATTGGCATGTGATCTGTTATGAAGTTAAGAATTTGTGAAATTTTTGCATTATTTTATGGGCTGATTACTTATACTCCCAAGGTTCTATCTGATTATTGGTTCATATTTATATTACTTGTAATTATTTTCATTAAAAGAAAGATTAAGTCCATATACAGGCATGTTCCACCACTGCATATGCTATAAACCCAGTCTTTCTTTTGCGTAACTTGTCGTGCAACTTTCTTCTTTCTCCATCGTGAGCTGGATTCAACTTTTCCCCCCGATATAGGAGTAGTTATGTTATGTGTATCCACAAATTGGGCAGAAGTCATTGATTCATATTCCTGCATGGGAAACTTTAATTTGTTGATTTTCAGTAATTTTGTATGATTTGAATATTTTGACATGTTCATTATCTTTACTGTAGAAACAAGTAATGGAAGATCACAACTGTGAGTTTCACGAGCCATGGCCTACAGCGGTTTGGTTGCTATTAACTGTGATTTCCAATGCCAATGGTGCCCTCCTCACACTTATCCATGTCGACATATTTCCATGGTCCTGGATTTTTACTGTGGTATATATAATGTTCTATCGACTTATCTTCATCAACGAACCAATGCCCATAATTGTAGACTTGGGCTTTTCCTTGCTTCTTCAGTATGTTTCTTCATTTGGAGACTTTGGCTGGAAACTAGCTTGCTCAATTGCTATTCTGTCGAATGCTTACTTCTTCATTTCCCTGTACTTGAACCCTTTGGTTAAAGATTACATGAGCCTGAAAGAGGCTCAACCTGATTCAGATCCCACGGTTAAGCTCATACATCCTCTTTCACGCGAAATTTTCACATTGGCCACCATGCAAACGTTCGGCCTTAACGGGGTTTTCTTGATTTTGATCTGGGCCACCTGGTTTTATCCGATGAGCGATGGCCTTTATCGCATTTTTCAAGTTACTTTTGGGATTATCTTGATCGTGGAGAGCTTCATTTTCTTGTTGTGTTACAATCAAATGAAAACGATGCCAGCTGTTGAAAAAGATTCAGTTCAGGGATCAGGTGGGACCACCCGCAGTGCTAGAAGAAGAGCTAAGCGAGATGGAAGAAAGGTGTAAAGACGACGTACTTAGGAACTCTATACATGCAACAAGTAACGTTTCAGATCTAACTCTGTACAGCAAGTAGCATTTCAGATCTTACTCCATACAACAAGTAGCATTTCAGATCTTACTCAGGTACATTTCAAAGTGATAGTTAGGCCTCTAAGAATCATATTTTCGACTCAGTAAACTCAGCTACATTCTTTTTCCAGTAAATACTAGTCGAAACATAGCTGATTGTTATCACAGCATCATGTGGTACTACATATTGTTTTAGCTTTCTATAGAGTTCGTTATAAACAAAAGGCAAAGTACATTCGTACATCTGTACGTATATTGACGTAAATAGTAATCATTTTGCTAGTTTCTTTGCTTGGTTTCAAATCCTGCAAATCAAATATTACTTGTTCATATGACATGTTTCAGCTGTCCAAATTGGTCCTTTAAATCCTTGTTGTCTACATTTCTTTGATGGGGGGTTATAATGTTTCCTACTGGTATGATCTACAATGTAGCTCACTGGCAATGCGAAACTAGACGACTTGCGAGTGAATTGTGTATAAATGTATAATCAACCATTCTCATATAGACCAAGCTTAAGTTTACAATATTTCGCAGTTGTTTAATTGTTCTCGTTTGTCTGTGAGTCCCAAAATTCCCTCTACATTTGCTGCCCCGTGTAATGCATAAACTACTTGTCGTGCTTATTTTTCTGATTCGTGTGAGGTTTGCAATTTTCTGTTGTGCATTGTGTTAACGAGTTATACCCAGTAATTGTATTCGTAATTGTTCTTGTTATTTATAAGGAGTCTGTTTTGATTTAATATCATCATATTTTTTTTTCCTGTAATTACTAGTCAAAACATTTACTTACACATAAAACAGTAATCATGATCTGCAATGCAGTAGTTCATATAGAATCAGATTGTGAAATTTACTGGCTCGACGGGGGCTGTAGTGGGAATTTCGCAACTTCTTGGAGAATCATCCACTGAAAGAAACTAGCACAACCATTGATAAGTACGATAATAACATCTTCCATAATCATCAATTTCCTCTCAACAGAAATAAAACTAAAATAAGCCGTCCCTTGAAATAGCTTCTTCCTAAATGACAAGCATAATGAAACTTAAGAGGAACATGGTGGCTAAACTCCCTATAGTGATCATAGGGAGTACACTGTTAATTAGACCCGACTCTCTATGGTCCTAAAAGGGGAGCCATGTTAAAATTTCCAACTCTAACGTCCATCTGATCATCCTCCAGCTTATGCCTATGTAGCTGAATGAGTTTGTGAAACACAATGCTATGCATAAGCAAAGTGAGTCCCAAAAGAAAACGCAACACTTGAAAAACGCCATCTTTATCTTCTCTAATTGCTGCAGACGACTTGAATATTTGCAAAAACGACAGGTTCTGGAGTGTAAATACAACCGCAGACTCCAATCCCAAAAAAAGGGTAATTTCGTAAACAAAACAAACTAGTAAGAAAAAGAGGCAGCGAAGTAAGTCCTACAGCCACCTTAAGAGTGAACTTTACGCCATATGATGTATATAGGAATTGCAAGAGTACAACTGATGATATGTTTAGAGACAAAGGCATGACAGCTTGTGAAGAAGGTTTGAGGATTAAGGAGAAATATATAACGGAGGCTAATGTGGCAAGCATTCTAGGCAACGGGTTTTCGTCGAAGATCCAACTAAAGATGAGGAAGTATCCATTTGTGTAAGCCAATGTTGACTGAAAGTACCAAAAAATTTCCCAAGAAACCAGCATTTTTTCTTACTAGAAAGGTAAGAATTTAAAGAAAAGATGAGTAACCCTACAAGAGGGCAAGAAAGAGAGCAAGATAAATATATATAGAGAATGAAATTCAAATGAAACGATGTCCACAATTTTTACATGGACTCGTATAGAATCAAGCTTTAAAGGCTGAAATTATGTACACACTCATGGTACTTCAAATTTAATGCACCTTCTGTCTCTAAATGAATGACAATTTTAAGAATTCTTTGTCCCAAAGTGAATGTCATTTTGAGAAATAGCTTTGTTCCTAATTGTTTTTTGGACTATCGACATTTTGAACCCTCATACATTGCTTAAGCTTTGGTTTTAACCATTCCTTTTTTTTTTTTTTAGCAATTTTAACCTTTGTACTTTAGATACGCACTCATTTTCCCCAAAAAATTAACCTAAAGTACGATGGTTAAAATTGCTAAAAAATTGGCTTAACTTTCATCAATTTTGGGTGAAATGAGTGCATATCTAAGAACAAGGGTTAAACCTGTTAGAAAAAAACAACCGTGGTTAAAAGCGAAGCTAAAGCAAAGTACGGTGGTTAGAAAAGTCGATTGGCCTTGTCTTTTTACTAAAGTTTTTTTCACGAGTCTCTTTATACTAGCAAAACCCAATGTTTGAAAAGAGGATTACATGATTACGTGAATCTTTGTTACTAAATCGTATGAAATGTTTGAGATTTCCAGATGTCTCTTTAAAAAAATTTGGATATTGATTTAGGGACAAAGAGAGTAACATTTTGTGAGAGGATAAAGGCAGCACATTTCAGTATTTTAAGTAATTTAGAATTGCTGCATGAAGCAAATCGCTGTAACACTACGGAGATGATTTGTCTGCGTTACTCTATTTCGGAGATGGAGAAGTGACATGATTCTGGCACTCATCGGTCCTACAAATCGGTCAATTGAGTTTGGCCGCACAACTTTCAAAATGAGCGACGTGAGATAATTGAAACCGTACACTGCAACAGAACAACAAATCTCACGTCATGCAGACGCAACGGCTTTAAGCCAGTGGTTTAAATAATGTTGGGTTAATGCCTTTGAATTTGGGACGCCGAGTTAAAGGATTAAACAACAGAGAGATTTCGTAATTCCGGGACAGAGCGCAGAAGGAAGGTTTCCAAGTCAGTTTTGGACTAGGTTTCCAAGTTCCTAAGAGATTTTGAGATAAACTTTACTAGTATAAATAGAGGCCAGTAGTTTAGATTAAAATCACACCTCAGATTGTCATAGACAAATTATTAGAGTGCTCAGAGAAGATCAATAATTCTAGATCTAGGGTTTTAGCACAGTCAGGAATTTTGTGACCAAAATTCGTGCTAGCATAGATTAGTGTGATCTTGTAAAGAATTCTCCAGATTGATAATAATATTCTCTCCCCTCCCCGTGGACGTAACCAAGTTGGTGAACCACGTAAATCTGTGTTCTTGTGATTGCTCACTTTTCTTATCAAGTCTTGTTATTGCTCTAACAAGTGGCATCAGAGCTTGGTTGAAAAGGAGAATTAGCATCGAAGGAAGAGATCCAAGATCAAAGAAAAACAAGGTAGCAGTTTTTGGTCCGTTTTTAATAAAAAGGCGTAGTGCATTCGTTCACCGTTGGATCGTGCTGATTTTCGGTGAGTAGCTTCGGGACTCATAGATCTTCGATCTGAACGGTGGAGATTGGATTTTGATGTCCGTAGCATCCGAAATTGTATCCGGACAGAAGCTGCTGGTGTTTTGTCTTCGATTGTATGCGTTTGGAGTTTCTTGTTGCGATTTCTCTTAGTGGCACCAGAGCTTTGGTTCGTGGTTAGAGATTCAGGGATTCCGCTGCAGAGAACAAGAAGATGAGTCAAGTAGCAGATTCGATCGACAAGTTCAATGGGAAGAATAGTTTTTCTCTCTGGCAGATCAAGATGAAGGCTTTGTTGGTAGACAAAGATTTATGGGAACCGTTGGAGATTGCAATCAGGGATCATAAGGATCCCAAGGGTAAGGCAGTCACCACAGAAGGTACAACAGAACAGTCAGAGAAGGACAAGATAGCAGCAGCGAAGGAGGTGGCGGCATTGAAGAAGTTAGATCAGAAGGCTCACGCCAAGATCATCAGACAGTTGGATGATGAGATCCTAACCAATGTTGCAGGAACAGACTCCGGAAGCGATCTTTGGTTAAAGTTGGAAGATATGTACATAACACGTTCATTGACCAACAAGTTATACCTGAAGAAGAAGCTATATGATTGTCGTATGACTGAAGGTACGCCCATAAATGATCATCTTGACTGATTTACTTCTGCATTACTTGAACTGCGTAATATAGGAGTAGTTGTTGATGACGAGGATGCAGCCTTGCAGCTTTTAGTATCTTTACCTATGTCTTATGAACATTATGTCGATTCGTGCATAAACTGTAAAGATGGGATCTCTCTAGAGGAAGTGAAAACTTCTCTCAAGACGAGGGAATTGCGCCGAAAGGCGAGTGGGAATAAGGCAGGTACCCAGTCATCAGGTTTGGTTGCTAGTAGTAGCAACAGCAGGGGTTCTAGTGGGAGGGAGAACAATCAAGGTAATTCTTCACACAAGAAGAGTCCAAAACCTGGGGATATCTGTAATTTCTGCAAAGAGAAGGGGCATTGGAAATTCGACTGTCCTAGAAGGAAGCAAGGCAAGGCACCAGTCACAGCAGAGGCCATGACGGCCAGAGATTGCAGTTCAGATGAGGATTATGCTCTAGTAACATCAGAATCAACATGCGCATCTAATGCGTGGATTGTTGATTCAGGAGCGTCTTACCATATCAGTCCTAGGAGAGAATGGTTTACCGGTTATAGGCAGATAGTTGGCGGTGATATAAGCATGGCCAACAGTACAATCTGCAGGGTTGTCGGTATTGGTTCGATAAAGGTCAGGACTCATGATGGTAGGGTTGTCACTTTGAACGAGGTTCGATACGTTCCGCTTATGACGAAGAATCTGATTTCTCTTAGTCAGTTAGACAGCAAAGGGTTCAATTTCAAAGGTAAAGGTGGAGCAGTTAGTGTCTGTGACGGTTCAGAAGTGATGCTGAAAGGCCTTAAGCGGGGCTCCTTGTATTTCCTCCAAGGAAAGACGCTTGCAGAGTTGACTATGGCTGCATCAGAAGAGGTGAACGAGGGAGATATGTCTAAGATGTGGCACATCAGGCTCGGTCACATGCGCACTCGAGAGATGCATGAGTTGACTAACAGATATCTTCTTTATGGCCATAAGATCAAGGATCTTAAAGGCGTTCTGGATTACATCCACTCAGAGAGTTGGGGACCTTCACGTCAGGAATTTCTAAGGGGGCACAGATATGTCTTGTCTATGGTTGATGATTACTTGAGGAGGCCTTGGGTGGTTATCATGGAGCACAAGAATGGGGTCCTAAGGAATTTCAAGGACTGGAAGACAGTAGTGGAGAACCAGACAGAGAAGGAGATCAAGAAGCTCCGGACAGATATTGGTTTGGAGTTCTGCAGTACTGAGTTCGATTCGTTTTGCAGAGAGGTGGAGGTTTCTAGACATCTCACCAGCAGAGGCACGCCACAGCAGAATGGTGTAGCAGAACGAATGAATCAGACATGGCTTGTGGGAGCGTTGTGCATGCTCTCCAATGCAGAGTTGTCTAAACGTTTCTGGGCAGAAGCGCTTAGTACAACATGTTACTTGATTAATCATGGACTTCATACCCGTATTGGCCTCAAAGTTCCCTATGAGGTATGGACTGGTAAATCCATGATTGTTTCAAGTGTTGGCGGTGTTGATAAACAGGTGGAGCAACAAGATACTGAAGAGTTAGTTGTACCACAGTCAGATGTTGAAAAACAGGTGGAGCAACAAGATACTGAAGAGTTAGTTGTCCCACAGTCAGATGTTAATCAGGATCCACCAACAGAGACAAAGACTGAAGCACCAGAAAGTTCAAGTTCAGTTCCTAAAGAACATGGGTTAGCACAAGGAGGGTCTAGAAGAGCTAATTTCAGGAATGGATTTGAAGACTTGGTGTCTTATGCACTGCAGGTTGCTGAGGAAGTAGATCCCGTTCTTGCGGAACCTTCTATTTTCAATAAAGCAGATACATGTTCAGAGTCATCTCAGTGGTATGCGGCTATGGGTGATGAGATGGAGTCTCTTCACAGGAATCAGACTTGAGGGTTGACTACAAGGCCAGAAGGCAGGAAGATTGTGACTTGCAAGTGGATCTTCAAGAAAAGGGAAAGGATGTCCCCGGCAAAAGAGGTCAAGTATAAAGCTCGAAATGTTGCAAGGGGTTTCACACAGAGAGAGGGGGTGGACTACAATGGGATCTTCTCAACAGTGGTCAGACACACTTCGATCAGAGTGTTGCTAGCAATAGAAGGAGAGATATACATGACAGAGTCGGGATGATTCCAAGTTCCTGGTAAGGAAGATCAAGTTTGTAGATTGAAGCAATCGCCTAGGCAGTGGTACAAGAGATTTGACAGCTATATGATAGCAGCAGTCAAGAAGTCAGAGATTCAGAAGTCGAAAGGCTTATTGGTCGCAGAGATGAAGGGTTTGGGTAACGCGAAGAAAATTCTGGGTATGGAGATCTATAGAGATAGAGACAAACGAAAACTGTTCTTATCCCAGAAAAGATACATCAAGAAAGTTTCAGAAAGGTTTGGTGGGTCGACAGCTAAGGCTATAGATACTCCGAGTGCAGTGAATGCACATACAGTCGCGTTTGGGCCCAAATCGGTTGAGGAGAAAGAGTATATGGCTCCAGTATCCTATGCTAGTGCAGTTGGTAGTTTGATGTATACTACAGTGCGCACTAGCAACGTCAGACTCGTCTGTGGAGATGGGACAGAATGTGCAGTCAAGGGTTCTCAGATTTGGGTGATGTTGACTCAAGAAGACCGAAGACCGGATATGTGTTCACGCTTGGTGGGTCAGTTGTCAGTTGGAAGGCTAGATTGCAGACGACAGTGACGTTGTCTACAACAGAGGCAGAATACGTGGCATTGACAGAGTCCGCTAAGGAAGGAATATGGTTGAAGGGATTGATCAGCAATCTTGGGGTTCATCATGAGAGGACCAAGCACATTGATGTCAGATATCATTTCCTAAGGGATGAGAAACGGGTAAAGGTGAAGGTAGGGACGGCGAACAACCCTGCAGACATGTTCACAAAACTCGTGACGGGAAGCAAGTTCCAACATTGTTTGGACTTGCAGATTGTTCGCAGCTATTAGATAGCAGAAGAGGCGAGGGGGGAGAAAAGGGTTGTTGTCATGGAGATTCAAAGTCAAGGTGGAGATTGTTGGGTTAATGCCTTTGAATTTGGGACGCCGAGTTAAAGGATTAAACAACAGATAGATTTCGTAATTCCGGGACAGAGCGCAGAAGGAAGGTTTCCAAGTCAGTTTTGGACTAGGTTTCCAAGTTTCTAAGAAATTTTGAGATAAACTTTACTAGTATAAATAGAGGCCAGTAGTTTAGATTAAAATCACACCTCAGATTGTCATAGACAAATTATTAGAGTGCTCAGAGAAGATCAATAATTCTAGATCTAGGGTTTTAGCACAGTCAGGAATTTTGTGACCAAAATTCGTGCTAGCATAGATTAGTGTGATCTTGTAAAGAATTCTCCAAATTGATAATAATATTCTCTCCCCTCCCCGTGGACGTAACCAAGTTGGTGAACCACGTAAATCTGTGTTCTTGTGATTGCTCACTTTTCTTATCAAGTCTTGTTATTGCTCTAACAAATAAGATGCAAACATTTTTCTTTTACTTGTCCTTTAGTTGTGTTAGTTTTAGAATTTCTTGGTACCGAGTAGTAGTGTCAGGTTAAAAGGATGTCATACTTTGACTAGCGGTACATACTCCCTCCGTCCAAATTTAAACTTAAAAAAACTTTGGGTTCGAGAATTAAAAAAAAATGTGATGTGTTGTGAGTGTAGATGGTTTGGTAGGAGAGAGAAGGGGGTAGGAAATAGTTAGTGGGTGATTGTTATGAGTATGACATGTGCGGTCCACAAATAAAAAAAGTATAAAGAACTTTTCTTTTTAGATTTTGAAGTTTAAAATGAGACACCCAAAATGAAATTTTTTGAAGTTTAAAATAAGACGGAGAGAGTATATGAATAGGTGGTCCTCTGGAAAGGTAACTTGCCTAGGAGGATCCAAGGCAAATATTTCTTTGGGACCATTTGATACTTATACTCACTCTATTCCATAACCATAACTAAGTGCATAAATTGTTATTTTGGGTGTCTCATTAATAAGTTTTTTTTTTTTTTAAGCGAAAAGGGCAATGCCCCCTATATTTTATTGAAAATAAAAAGGTACAAAGAGGTGATGGAGGACTAAGCTAGAACCATCACAAAAGAAAAAGAATAAATAAGAGGAAAAACCATTAAAAAAACAAAAAAAAAGGTCAAACAAATTGCCTTTTATTAATCCAAGGCCTTTTAGGCTTGAGATTTTTTGCTTTAGCTTTCGATCCAGATTTTCCTCGTTTCCCTTTAACCTTTTGAAAGCCATCTTCTTCATCGTAATAATCTTCAAAATTATCGTAGTCAGCCATTGGAGCCCACGGATCAACATGAACTCCTCCAACTATACCCCCATAAGTGCGAGCTTCTTGATATGCCGAAGGAGAAGTAGCAGAAAGACCGCCTTCCGTTTCAGAATCGCATTTTTCCCGAAGAGTAAGAGCTTCTTTTAGGTTTTTTAGGTTTATAAATTCGGGATTAAAGTATTTAGGATTTGGCGTACGAGCAGTAGAGGGACGTAAGTTAGGAGCTGATGAAGCTTGAATTTGTCTAACCTTTTCCCGAACGAGATTTAGTGCTTCTCTATCCAAAGTAGGAGCCGTCATAGGGATGGATGGTGAGGCAGTAAACTCATTTTGAATGGCCAAATCCCCCATCTGCGCTCCAAGCGCAGGAGTAGCTACCAGAGTTTCATTGCCTGTATTTATATCAACAATAGCTCGTCCAAGCCTACCAATTCTTCCCCTTGAGTGTCAAACGTCTCATTATGGGTATCTATATCTTTTGGCTCAGAGGCAACAACATCTTGGAAAATTACTTCATTGTTGTCTTCACACACAGCAGTAGACACTTTAGCAGGATTATCAAGATTACCAACCTCATTGTTTTCTGTCTGCACCATAGAAACTTGGGGATCAACCGAGTCATTGGTCTTTTTTGCTACATACACTTGTTTAACCTTGTCCTTATTCTGTACCATGCTGTCAACAATCTTTGATTGTGTCGTTCCTTGTTTAACCTCATGATTTTTGGGATGTAAGTAATAACAAGATGACATATCATGTCCCAACTTATAACAATGCTTACAATAGTAAGGCAGATTATGAAACTCAAGGGCTTGATAAAAACTAGAAAACTCATTCCCACAATCAATAAAAACTCTAGAAGGGAGCTTCTTCAAGAGATCGACTTGAACTAGTACTCTGGCAGCACTCGGCCTAGACAAATCGACCTTAGCTTGATCGATAGCAAGTGGTACGCCAAATATTTGAGCAATGGAAAACAGGCAGACTTTATTAAACATGTGGATTGGAAGCCCAGTTAAACTAACCCACGCGGGATATAACGATGACTCCTTTTCAGGATGCCAAGACGGCGTCCATCGAAATACACGCATCGGAAATCGACCTAGCTGCCAAACTTCTTTGGACCAAAGGCGATTAAAATCACCTTCATGAATCACTCTAATCAATATATGTTTTGAATCCACATGACCCAAAGTAAATTCAGCCTTTAGCCCAAAGTTTAAAAAATATTTTCTAGTATTCTCCATATTGGGACAGCCATGAGAGGACTTACCGATAAGAGTATACTTGAAAGGCTGCGCCAATGAATTGATCATGTCTTTAGAGAATTTAAGGGCCGGCTCACCTTTGTGCAATGACATTGGAACCAATTATAGAGGCGGAGTAGATGTAATATGCGGATCTTTAAAGAATGAAGCAAAGGATTTTGCCTTTGTAGGGGTTGTTGGCGGCTGTGAAATAGTCGGATTGGGGTTTGATGTAGTAGGCGCAAGATCGAAGGAGCCAGGATTCATTGGTGGAGGCACATGGCCTGGGGAAGACGAGGCCATCAGGCCTGAAGCCGAGAACGGCAGCAAACCCTAGCGTCGCCCTAGAAGAAAGAGAGATTTTTTTCTCATTAATAAGTCACTCTCTTAAAATGGCAAAAAATATTTACTATTCATCACACTCATTCTCTCTCCTACTTTACTTTTACACTCACAACACCAATCTACCTACTATTCCCTACCACAGTTTCTCTCTCCTACTTCACTTTTCTAACTCACAATAACTACCCATCACTATTCATCACTTAATTCCCGTGCAAAACCAATTTTGTGCCCATAGTTACGGGACGGAGGGAGTACAATGAAGTCACTAAGTAGACTTTAAACAAACTCATTCAAGTACTGTTCTGAAAAGTTTGTTTCACCATAAAAATTAATATAAATGAACTTTAAAAAAATGGTGTCAATTGAATAATCGCAATAAAATTTTAGAACTTGATATTGATAAATCACTTATAGATTTGTCAATTACAATTTTAAAAATTTCACTAGAATAATTAGATCAACATTAAACAATGTTTGGTCAAATTTCATTTATGTTGATTATAAAAAATCAAAATGAGACAAATTTTCCGGAGCATAGCATTATAAAAAACCAAAAGGATTTTCCCAATAGAATTCATGTTTACGGTGCTTCTACACGTTCTGCCTCACGATACCGTTCACTATAGAGGCAATGTGTCTCTTTAGTTACATTCTGTTTGCCATTTGGCTCGTCGGTTTCTTGTTTGTCGGAATTCTGTTCATCTGGAAGAAGCTATTTCCGAGTACTGTTGATTTTGTTTTTATTTCTGCTGAGAAACTATAAGAGTAATTAGTTTGTTTTTCTTTTATGCAACGCTTTTCTGTTGAGAATTCTCGACAATAAAGGGCACAGCAACAAAGGGCAATCGTCCCGGAAAGATATACTCTTTACAAGACATGTCACCGAACTTGAAATGAACGCGTAGATACGCGGTTAAACAAAGTTTCAATAGATAGATTATTAAACTCAATTCTGTTACAAAAAAACATCTGACTACATAAATGACAACCCAACTCAAGCCTTGTAGTAATTGAACTGTTGTTCAAAATCCAAATCTCAAGCTTGATGATGAGTTATCGAAACACGGCTTGAAAGTTTTTCATAATAGAGTTTCCCATGAAAATTAAACGGATCAAGTTATGGGGGAATAATCAAGTTGTCCTGCACTGCATTCAAACTACAGCTTACCTTTGAATAAACAGGTTCAGGAATAATCCAGTTGGAAAATAAAAGAGCCCTAAAAAGAAGGTTACAAAAAGATGGATACAATATGAGGTGATGATATTTTATTGGTTGCATTGATTGTGGACACGGGACACTCTAATTAAAAGCACCAATAAAATAATGACACATCATTTTGTGACACTACATTTTTGTGACTTTATATTTTCCCATGAAAACATAGTACATTGTTATTATTAGTAGTGGCACATTAAAGTGACACAAAAGATATCAGTCTCCTCTAATGGGCATCTTCGGTTAGTTACTAATTGAAAAAGTTGTTACACCAGTTGTAAGGTGAACTCATTCACAAAGTTGATATAAATCCAAAAGCAAAAGGGGAATTAATTCATTAAACCTTCCAAATTCGTAATTACCTAGAATTATGTCCTTTAGCTCTCACATATATTGTAACAAATGAGAGAAAGAGAGAGGCGCAAAAGGAGGAAATAATCTTAAAACTCCAGGCAGCGTATGTCATCTGCGTTAGAGAATGAGTGTATATATAAGCAGAGAGCAAGCACAATAAGCTTTTAAATGCTTTTTAAGTTGACATCAACCTTAATTTGATAGACCATGTTGGGCAATAGATTTTCTTGCATTCTTCTTTTTCCGAGTCATCTCGTTATTTCCCAAGAACAAGCTTTCAGTGAGAGTGATAGCAATTGACCATTACAGTATTCTCCAGGTTCTTATAATGAGGACATGTTTAAGGTAATACTCACTCCGTCCCATTTGAAATTACGCACATACCCTTTTGGGTGTCCCATCACAAACTACACACTCCCAAAATTGGCAAGTTTATAGTACTTCTTTATAGGAACCAGGAGAATACTGTAGTGGTCTATTACAACATTTTAATTCATTTTGAGACCGTGGGAGTAGCTTACTTGACTCTATTTAAGGTGATCTTCTGTTTGAGAGCAGGCCATTCCCACAACAGTCAATTCAAATAGTTAGTCCCATTTTATTTTCGGTAGTCAACTTGGTTCGACTGTGAGGGCCTGTGATTTCCCTCCGTTGGTGAGGGCCTGTGATTTCCCTCCATTGTTGAGGGCTTTGTGTATTGTTTTTGTTGTTTTTAGAATTATGACAACACGTAAAAACTCAGCTTTGAAAGATTGAAAGAATTAATGCAGCGGATAAATGACACAGAGAGATATATTTTCACAAGTTATATAAATATATAACTTGTGGTAGCCTCATGGCAAAAAAAGACTTTTACTAGAAGTATTTCTCTTAAGTACAAAATCTAAACAACTCCTATCCTCTAAAGAAAATAAGAGTACAAATGTGCTAGATACAAGAACCATCAATAAAGATACAACACCTCCATCACAATCAAAAGGCTAGACCAATTTAGCCTTCGACAAATAGTTCCCTCAAGGAACTAGATTGTGATATTGGGTTAGATGTTGTAACATCACTAGCACTTGGTCTAAGACTAAGGGTTTTAATATTGCTCTCTTGTATTTGTAGAATGATCCCATTATCCCTTTATATAGGCCTCCAAAACGTGGTGTGAGTGGTGGATAAGTTGCCGAGCCTTAGGGAAGATTATCTCCACAATCGCTTGATTTTCGGAGCTAATTCTTGATGCCCAAGTTCTAGCTTCATCCTCTTGTACCTTCAAGCTTCAAATGACTTGTACTTCCTTGCTCAATACTCAGATGTTGAATGAGTCAATCTCCCACGTTTTCACTTGCCTTTAATCCACAAGTTATGCATTAAATCTCTTTTTATGCATAACTTCAACTATCTTCAACTTCCTTCCTTATTTCTAGCATTCCACCTTGTTTCAACCTGAAATATGGACCAACAAAATACATTCTTGCAAAATATGTTAAATATTAGTACAAGATAATATTGTGAAAAAAATGTTCAAATATAATTTAATTTTCGTCTGGTAACACTGAGACAACATTGGCAGCACTTGTGGTAACACCACAGTCTGCACTAACAATCTCCCCCTTATTTGTACATTTTTTCACAAACACCCAAGTGCTTGTACCTGCAAGAATTTATTAGTCCAAAACAGTTTATACAAAGATTATCTCCCCCATAAAGATTAACTCCCCCTCAATTAGAGAGTCAACCGAATAGTCAAACCAACCAACAAAAAACAACTAGTAGTGTTAACCAAATGAAACACATCCACATTGTTTTAAACTACCAAGGATAGAAACACACACCAACTATCAAATTTGAGTATTGCCATCCCTCACACTTTATAGAGAACTTGGATAAGCACCTGTGTAAGCAGAACAACACTTGTGGTAGCACGCAGAATAGCACTTGAGGCAGCATATCTCCCCCTTTTTGTGAAGAACACTGTGTAAAGAATTCCTACAAGTCTGTATGAATCTGCATCTGGCT
This sequence comes from Campanula takesimana, assembly GCA_026119855.1. NCBI lineage: Eukaryota > Viridiplantae > Streptophyta > Magnoliopsida > Asterales > Campanulaceae > Campanula > Campanula takesimana. Next base: position 205,428 of record JAOWBW010001065.1, read on the forward strand.
TGAAGTCTGCTTTGATGGAGCTTAGGCAGCCGGTTGGCATGAAGAATACAAAACTTTTTTCTTCTTTTTCGTTTCCTTGATGGTAGTGATTTGAGATTGGGATTTGAGATGGGACATTCATAGATGAAAATTATGATAAGGAAAGAAATGAAATTGGATGGATTAGGTGAGTTTATGGAGAGTAAGACGGAAATAAAGGTTGAGGAGGGTGAAGGAAATATTTAAGGAGATCTTTTAGGAGGTAATTTTAGGAAGATATTTCACTCATCTCACTTTACCTAAAAACACTCAGCTCCCCCTATTTTCTAGCTAGTTAGGATTCACTCAAGCAAACCACCCACTAACCACATCGAAAAAACCGGCCCTTTATCATTATCCTTTTTTTTTAAATACAAATAAAAAAGAAAATAAAATAAAAGAAAGAAGAAAAAATAAAAGAAAAAAAATAACGAGTAAATCGAGTTAGTTAACGGATCCCACAAAAACTTGGAGTTAATTTTGAATTAGGACTCCAAAAATTTAGGGATTTAGTTAACCTAACATACAAGATTTACCAAATTTAAAAAGAATTAATAGAGACCTTTTGGAAATCAAAAACTCCACACATTTATGGGACTTTCAGACTTCCCTAATTTAACTATTAATTTCGAAGAAAATAAATTAAAAAAAATAATGTGGCACTTACTAATGTGTTATCGGCAATGATTGTAACACTTTGGAAAACATATAAGTCAAACATCCCCTTGATAAAACTTTTAACTTTGAGATACTTAAGGCAAAACAAGCCTCATTATAAACACTTGCGGCAAATTTTTAGGCTTCTTTATATAAGCAATTGAGGCAAAAACAAGCTTCCAAAATTCAAACTTTTGAGGCATAGTAAGCCTTTAATTATAAGTGTTTGAGGTAAAAAAAATCTAACAAGTTAGATCAAATAAGCTTGTTCTTCATCTTCAAGCAATTTAAAATAAGCATAATTTACACTTTTTATCTATAAGATAGCATCGTAGTAACGAGCTCCGCGCTCCGAGTCCTTAGAAAGTGTAAAAAATACTTTAGTGATTTGTACCTTTCAAGTAGGATACATTGTAGTAACGAACTCCATGTTCCTAATACTTAGTACGAAATCACTAAATAATATATCATTTTGGCAAGAGTACATCGTCGCAACGAACGCCGTGCCCCGAGTTACTAAGGAAATATTATAAGTGCTTTTTGCCTTTTACCTTTTATTTTATCACAAAAATTTGTGACTTTGTCACTTTTGAGTACAAAGGGGATTTGACAAACATGTTAACCAACTATAAACCTACCGAAATAAAAAGGTCAGCATGTGCCGCTTTAAAAAGACTAAAACAAAAATTGTTTTTTTTTTTTTTTAAATAAAAATTCGCAATGTTGCTATCAGTGTGGTAACACCAATGAAAACACTTCGAGACTGCGGAATAAACAAAGAAAACAATTTTTTTTTTAAATGTACAACAACATCCGCAAGCTGGTAGATTAATTGAGACAAAAATTAAGAAATTTGGTGAAAGTTGTAGCAATTGAATATTTAGTATCAATATGCTCTATTTGAATAAATTTCTTTTCAACCAAAACTCTTAAAAAATGATGACGAATCCAAGCCATATTATGAGTAAATTTTTCAAGCTTATACTGTATAACTTGAATCCAAACACCATCTTTAAATGTCTCAACAATGTTCGTAGATGCAAGAGAAATTTTAAACAGGAGTGTCTTACCTTGGCATATGTGGTAGACATACTCACACACCTCACGGTTTTTCGATGAACACCCTGTCTTGTTTGTATCCCAACATTTACTCCCCATATCATCTGGGATATGTGATGATTCTTTTTGAATCTTAGGGGGTGTCTCTTGACTTCATCACGAACTAGCATATCCTTGCTTGAATCATTCTCATCTAGACTTCCTGCATCAACATCATTTGAACCATGAAAGAAAAAAAAAAAATCAGAAATATTGAAAATATTATACCTGCTGAGTGTTAGGCTTGGTGTTACCGCACTCCGGGTAACACCTGACGCAACACCTTTAGAATCTGACAATGAATGCTTCCAAACCGTGGTCAACATTGATGATTGGTCAGCTTCTTTAATGTATGATGACTCTCTTACCACACTCTCACTCAGGGAATCATGATTTGAGCACTAGAGAGATATATTTTCACAAGTTATATAAATATATAACTTGTGGTAGCCTCATGGCAAAAACAAACTTTCACTAGAAGTATTTCTCTTAAGTACAAAGTCTAAACAACTCCTATCCTCTAAAGAAAATAAGAGTACAAAATGTGCTAGATACAAGAACCATCAATAAAGATACAACACCTCCATCACAATCAAAAGGCTAGACCAATTTAGCCTTCGAGAAATAGTTCCCTCAAGGAACTAGATTGTGATGTTGGGTTGGATGTTGTAACATCACTAACACTTGGTCTAAGACTATGTGGTTTTAATATTTCTCTCTTATATTTGTAGAATGATCCCATTAGCCCTTTATATAAGCCTCCAAAACGTGGTGTGAGTGGTGGATAAGTTGCCGAGCCTTAGGGAAGATTATCTCCACAATCACTTGATTTTCGGAGCTAATTCTTGGTGCCCAAGTTCTAGCTTCATCCTCTTGTACCTTCAAGCTTCAAAGGACTTGTACTTCTTTGGTCAATACTCAAATGTTGAATGAGTCAATCTCCCACATTTTTCACTTGCCTTTAATCCACAAGTTATGCATTAAATCTCTTTTTATGCATAACTTCAACTATCTTCAACTTCCTTCCTTATTTCTAGCATTCCACCTTGTTTCAACCTGAAATATGGACCAACAAAATACATTCTTGCAAATTATGTTAAATATTAGTACAAGATAATATTGTGAAAAGAAATGTTCAAATATAATTTAATTTTTGTCTGGTAACACTGAGACAGCGTTGGCAGCACTTGTTTGTGTTCTTCATAGCAAGTCACATTGTTCTGTGTGTTCAATCTCCGGCCGGCTACACAAATTTCGATGTTTGTCGCCTTGACCATTACTTTCTCTGGAAAGATATTTCAGGCAACATCTTATCCGTCCGCAGAAATAAAGTCAAACACTCTCACCCCATATCTGCACCTTCAGATCTATAACAGTCTATCCATTTACGCCCGACAGCCTTCTCTCTCGGCGTAACCTTCGTCTATTAATGTTTGTTCGCATATATACTCCCTCCGTCCCATTTGAAGCTTCACCTTTTACCCAAATGGGTGTCCCGTTGAAAGCTTCACCCTTTCCTAAAATGGTAAAAAATGTAGGCCCCACTTGTCATATCAACTAACTTTCCCATCTCACATATTTAAATTGTAGGCCTCCACTTGTCATATCAACTAACTTTCCCATCTCATATATTTAAATTGTAGGCCCCACTTGTCATACCCACTAACTTTTTCTCTCTTACAACCCTTCTTACACTCATCATTTTCCTTAATTTGTGTGCCATCACCAAAATGAGCTTCAAATGGTACGGAGGGAGTATTGTTTTTGAATCTGACAATGTTTTTCATTTTCATTTTCATTTTCATTTTCATTTTAGGACTCCTTGATTTTATCGATTACCTTTACATATATTTTCAGAATTTTGATTAGCAATCTTCAGCGATATCCTTTATTTTTAATTTGTAATGGATCAACATTCTTGAACTGTCCTCACATAAATATTCGAATTGATAATTTCTATTGTAAGCAATAAGGATTAGAATTGTTGTATGAAATTGGAGATTGGAAACTGGATTTGCTTCAAGATATATTACTGGTTTGTTGAATGTTATTTTTAGGGGTGTGCAAGAAATACCAATTGAACCGAGAACCGAACCGAAACCGACAAAACCGAACCGAAATATACCAAAACCGAGCATACCGTTTAGTTCACGGTATTTGTTTTGTAGGAACCGACATTTCGGTATTTGGTACGGTATAGCGCTAATTACCGAACCGTTAATACTGTATCAAACCGACCTAGTAAACGATTACGTTTTACTAATAAATATAACTACTATTCCCTGTTACCCTGTGGCTCCATACTGTGTAAGCATGGAGAGTCCACGAAAGCTAAAAAAACTTTCGTGTTCTCTCCATACACAGGAGGTGAACAGGCAGGGAAGGGTAGCCCTCGTAGCGTAGCTATGTTACGCGCGCACGAGTTAATAGTATGCGTGCGTATACACGCGCACGTAGTATTCTTTTATGGGATTATCAACGCTCTTTATCCCTAACCCTCTAACCCTAACTAGTGTTCTCCAGCAGTGATTATCTCCCTCGCCGTTTTCCGTCATCGGTAAGATTACTCCTCTCAATCTCACATCTAGATCGAATTCCAGTTCTTTCTTAGATAATTTTATCTCTCTCTAACTCTAGTTTAATGCAGCAACGCCACTAACAGCGCTCATCTTCATTCTTAAGTACGGCGTCCAGTACTGTTGGTCTCCTGTCCTTGGTAAGATTCATCTCCATAAAGCCTTTTGAAACCGATACAACTGTTTTCGTTTTCATTAGTATACATTATTAATACGTCATATGGTATTGAACATTGTTGTGTTAGTATGCATATAAACATTTTGCGGGGGTTAGTAGGCTGGCACATGAAACAATGTTACATTACAGAGAGAAAATGGTGTAGGGAAAAAGGTGATCATATAGTGGTTATAAGTTGTTTTTTTGTTTTATTCTTTCTTTTGTATATATGTTAGACTCTCCGTCCCAGAATAAATATCGCACCATTATAAATATTATCAGTAACATTTTTAAAATTTTCATTTGGGTATTCAAATAAAGCTAAAAACATTTCTCAAAGGTCCTTCGTAATAATATACAAAAAAATGAGACATTTATTTTGGGACGGAGGGAGTAGTTAGTTTATTATTAAGTATTATATCTCTAATCATAAGTTTACTAAATTATTTTCCTTTTCTTCTTCAAATAAGTATGTGTTGGGTCAATGATACCAACAAAATTAATAATTTACTCTCCTGTACCAAAAACACATTTAAGTTTAAGTATTGTATCTTTATTAACCTAAGTTTTCTTTTTTCAGATGGAGACACCCATTGAAGTTGATGATGAGAATCAAGTGGAAAAACCAAATGGAAATGGAAATGAAAATGAAAACAATGAGAAAGTAAATGAAGAAGAAGGATCTGAAGAAGAGACTGGCAGGAAGAAGAGGTCGATAGTCTGGGAACATTTCACATATGTAAAAGGTGCGATTCGTGCTAGCTGCCCCTATTGCAAAAGAAAATTAAAATGTGATTCTAAGTCAAATGGAACACGAGGTCTTAAGAATCATTTAGAAAATGTTTGTGTGCGATCTCCTATGTATAAAAAAAACAGGGTGATATGAAAAAACAATCAGTGTTGAGTTTTAAGCCCACAACCAAAGGGGAGGGTTCTCTCATAGCTCACTCTTTTAGCCAAGAGAAGTGTCGGAAAGCTCTTGCTAGATAGGATGTGCATAAAAGATAATAGGCCGTTCAGCGTGGTGGATGACGAAGGGTTTCAGGAGTATTCATTGGAAATGAATCCTTTGTTTGATATCCCTTCACGATGGACAGTAGCAAGAGATTGTTTAACCATTTACAAAGAAGAGGCTATTGTTGTAAAAAAAAAACTTTTGAAAAACCAAACAGTCTCTCTTACTACTGACACATGGTAGTCTTGTCAAAATATTAATTACATGTGTCTCACGGCACATTGGGTTGATGATGAGTGGGTGTTAAGAAAAAAGATACTCCCTCTGTCCCTAAATGAGTGTCCATTTTCAAGAAATCTTTGTCCCAAAATGAGTGTATTTTTTTAACATAACTTTGTCCCTAAATGTTTTTTTCGAAAAAATTTCACCGGTTTCTTTATACGTGCAAAACTAAATGTTTGGAAAGGAGATTACTAGAATATATATGAATCTTTGCTACCAAATTGTACACAAAGTTGAGATTTTCAATGTCCCTTAAAATGAAATTTGGACACTCATTTAGGGACAGAGGTAGTATTAAGCTTTTGTCCGATAGCAAATCACAAGGGAGAAACCATTGGAAAATTGGTTTATGGATGTTTGCAGAAATGGGATATTGAGAGTGTTTTCACAATAACTGTGGATAATGCTTCATCAAATGATGGGGCCATAAAGTTTTTAAAAACTATGCTTAGTGGACCAAATGTTATCATGGATTGTAAGTACATGCACTTAAGATGTTGTGTACACATAGTAAATCTTGTAGTGAGAGATGGACTAGAGGAGCAAGATGAATCCATTGCAAAAATAAGAAATGCAGTGAGGTATGTTAGGTCATCTCCTGCAAGGGCAGCGAGCTTTAGAGAATGTGTTGAGAAGGCTAAAGTTGATTGTAGTATAAAACCATGTCTTGATGTTGAAACTAGGTGGAATTCCACCTTTTCAATGTTGAAACAGCGGTTCAGTATATTGAGGCCTTTGATAGGATGAAATTAGTAGATTGCCAGTTTAAATCTTATTTTGGTGCTTGTGATGAAGATGGGTGCGAGAGTAATACAAGGAAGAGAAAAAGGAAAGAAAGAGTTGTGGGTCCTCCGGAAGCAAAAGATTGGGATAATGCTAAACAGTTCATTGAGTACTTGAGGGTCTTTTACAATGTAACTAATTCAATCTCTGGGTCAAAGTATGTCACCTCCAATATGTTCTTTGGCAAACTTGTGACAATGCATGCAAGCATCTCAGGAATGTGCCTTGATGAAGATGAGGGAAAGCAAAAAATGGCTTGTTCAATGAAAGCTAAATATGACAAGTATTGGGATAATATGGATAACATGAATTTTTTATTATATGTTGCAGTGGCTTTAGATCCCCGGAATAAAATGTGTTTTCTTGAATGATGTTTAAGGCAAATATATGGAATAGGTTCTATTAGAAGTAAGGAAATTTATAATAGAGTGATAAGAACAATGAATGAATTATTAGATCACTACAAGTTGAAAGCAGAGAAATTGGCAGGTGGGATCTTCATCTTCAAAGTCTGTTGGGAGCTCTACTTTTGTCAACATTGATTCTGGAGTGAATTTGGAGTCAAATTTTTTGAAGTACTTGGAAGAGCATGGTGGAGGTGTGACTAATAAATCCGAGGTAGAGATATACTTGTCTGACGGAATGGAAAAAAAAAGATGAGAAGTTTGATATTTTGAATTGGTGGAAAAGCAACTCTTTGAAATTTCCAGTTCTTTCTCAAATTGCTAAACATGTATTGGGAATGCCAATCTCTACTGTGGCTTCGGAGTCAGCGTTTAGCACCGGTGGTCGGGTGATTGACCCATTTAGGAGTTCTCTTACTCCTAAGACCGCCGAAGCTTTGATTTGTACGCAAGATTGGATTCGTTCTACACCAACAGATCTTGAACTTCCAAATGTTCATGCTAAGGCCATTGAGGAACTGCAAGACAAATTGGAGAATATTGAAATTGGTATGGATTTTGTGCTTCATATTTTCTTTTAGAGATTCTAAATTCTAACTTACTTCTAATGAAACTATATATACTTCTATTGTAGATGCATTTCGAGGTGGACCAAAGTTTTTTGTGCCGTGTACGGTTGATGATTGACTGTTTACAATGGTATGCTTACTTTTAACTCAATATATAGAAGATTTCAATAATATGTGATTTTAGCTAAAGTAATACCCAAGGTCTATAATGGTTGCAGTTTTTTTTTTTTTTTTTTTTTTTTAAAAAAGTCAGAAAGTGATTTGGTACAGTTTATTTTAGTTGAAAATAATATGGTATGCAGTTTAGTTTTTAGCTAAAAAGCCACATAAACTAAAACCTTGAACACCCATCTCCTTGTCAACTGTGCAGTGAATGGCACACATGTGTCATGATATGCATTTTGAAATGTAAATGTTGAGTTTTGATTATTTTTTTTTTTTTTTTTTTCAGGTCGTAGTTGAATTTACTTAGTATTTTGGTTCAACTTTGTTGTCTTTCATCATGGTGGGTTTTTTCCACATGTCTATATTTATATTTCTGTAAAGTACTTGCTATTTTGGTGAATGTTACAATCACTTTATTGTATTTGAGTTTTAAAAAAATGGGTTTGAAACTTGTGTTACAGAGTGTATTTTGCCTATGAGACTTGTGTCTCATACTATTTTTTTCCCCCTCAATCTTTTCATCTTTTTCGTTCTGAGAGACAACTAACTGAGGTATTTCATTCACAGTTAAAAAAGAGATGACACTCCACAATGGCCGGAGACTCACCCAAATTTTAGTAGCAGTTCCAACTCTCTTAACCTACTACAAAGATATTTCCAATCTAAACCTTGAGACGTTCGGATTATTCTCTAAGTAAAACTTGGACACTGCCACAATCCGGCATTCAAAAAATCTCCCTTCGGGTAAGATGTTACGCTGAGCACTTCATATGCAGAATTCGGGTTGACGAGAAAACGTCTACCAACAATCTCAAATACAGGAACAATCCTTATCCAGTTAAAACATTGGCATCCAATACATTGTGAGAAGATACAAAAATCATCGTAATTTCAAAACAAAAAAACAACAAACAAACATAAAAACAAACAACTTCTCTCACAAATGAGAGAATACAACGGTTCTCACATAGGAAATATTACAACGGTTCTCACAAAAGAGAGAATTTTATTATTGAAAGCAAGAAATCATTCATAATTTAAACATTAATCATTGAACCAGCCAAAATTAATGTTACATTTTTTTTTTTTTTGTAAGTTGTAAGATATCATTCATTTCAAGGCAATTGCAATCTTAAAAATTCTAGCGGAATCTATTACATATATATGGCCCAGACTATTACAAGTTCCTATCCCTATTTGATCCTATTACACCGAATGATACTTGCCCTACAGCCTAATCTCCCATAAACGTCGCGCCATTTGGTAGTCTTATTGCCGTAACGGCCGATGAAGGCTTAGGTCTTAATGTTACTTTTGAAATAAATCATTATGAAATTTCTTTCTATTTTGGGTTTCTGACACAATATCTCGTACGCCAAAAACACATATTTAGGTCCATGTTTTTCTATCTATATCTCTCATATTTTCCCACCTAATCATTACAAACTTGGAAAATAAATCGCACCAAACACTAATAAATAGGAAAAATATTTTTTTAAAATAAAACTAAATGCATGATGTCAAACAAGGCTAAAGTTTATTTTTTTATTTTTTTTTAATGTGGAGTATTAATGGATCAATAACTTAAGGCACATTACTCTCTCTGTAGGCTTAGATAATCATCAACTACAAAGCTAGATGACTTTTAATTTCTTGCTCTAAATCATGTATCCATATAGTTTGTATGATGCTTCTTCGTAAGAGAGGTACAAAATTTGATACTTCTAAAAAAAAAAAAAAAAAAAAACACTTTTGTTTTGCATTCGTAATTAGTTGAAATATTAACAGTCACATGCATGATATATGAACTAATACTTTTAAAAAAAAAATCACATGCAAGTTTTAATCAATACACAAGTGTAAATGGCATTTTATGCGTTTCTATGCACCTAACATTTTAGAAAATCAGTGAGATAGCCTTTGAAACCTACGTGAGCTAAATATATATTCTTTCTGGCCTTAATTATAAGCCAAAACTAACCACTTCCATAAGATAGTTGTTACTCTAGCTTAATTATCATAGTTTTATAACGAAAAATGGTCATAGTTGCTAAAATATACTCATATTAAATGTCTATAAAATGTGCTCTTACTTGAGAAAGAACTAATTTAAAATATTTTTGAAGAAAAAGAGTATTCATTACATTTGCTTTTAATGATTTTTTATTCTATTTAAGGTCGCTGACCTATGTTATTTTTAGGGATGACAATCTGTCCGAACCCAATCCGTAGCCATAACAATCCGCCTCGCAAAGGGGCGGGTTTGGTAACAATTCTTCATAACCCGGCGGGTTAAGGGGCGGGTTTGGTAACAATTTTCATAACCCGGCGGGTTAAGATGAGGGTTACAACCCACGGGGCCCCGCTCCGCGCCACACCGTATGAGCAAGTATGCTACCTATTTACTATTATGTCCTGAAAATTAACGGAAGCAATAATATTACTCATATGTTAACAGCCCTATATATACACACTGGATGCCTACTTATCGTATGCTCCAAGACTCATACCATGTACAACTTATGGTAATAAGAATCATACAATACTACTAGGAGATATCCTAGTATCTCAGTCTCCTATTAACTCAAGCCAAGCAAGGAAAGAATAAATGGGTATCCTAAACTGATACGTAGGTATCCCAAACTGGTATGGAGAATCTGTACACAAAAGAGTCATGATCTTCAACACTCCCCCTCAAGTTGGACTGTGAAGATTTCGAACACCCAACTTGACCAACAGAGAATGAAACTTGGCTGAGCTTAACGCCTTGGTGAAAACATCAGCCGGTTGATCGGCTGTAGAGATGGTACATGGCTCAACTTCTTTGAGCTCCACCTTTTCTCGGACAAAATAACAGTCCATTTCAACATGTTTCGTACGCTCATGGAACACTGGGTTATTTGCAATATGTCGTGCGGCCTGATTGTCACAAAACAAAGGTGTTGCGCATTCTTGTGATGCACGCAGGTCATGAAGAAGCCACCTTAGCCAAACTACCTCGCAGACCGTTGTTGCCATTGACCTGTACTCCGCCTCAGCTGAAGAACGAGCAACCACTGATTGTTTCTTGGTCCGCCAAGAAATTGGTGCCCCTCCAAGTGTAACAAGATAACCAGAACTAGAGCGGCGCGTCATAGCACAGCCCGCCCAATCTGCATCGCAGTATGCTTTCAAGTCAAGACCACCATGTGCCGGCAAGAAGATACCCTGTCCAGGAGCTAGTTTCAAGTAACGCAACACTCGGTAAGCTGCATTTAAATGTGATTGCCGAGGACGGGTGAGAAATTGACTAAGGACATTCACGGTAAATGTGATGTCTGGGCGTGTAACCGTTAAGTATAACAACCTGCCAATCAGGCGTCGATATAAGCCAGCATCGACTTCTGCAGTGTCATCATCGTGAAGAAACTTCATCTTTTGCTCCATAGGAAAACGGCTTGGTCGACTCCCTTGCATTCCAGTTTCCTCTAATATGTCAAGGGTATATTTCCTTTGACTGAGCACAATGCCATCGGAAGACCGAGCAACTTCTATACCTAAGAAGTACTTTAATTGTCCCAAGTCCTTGATGCTAAATTTCTCATGAAGATGTCGCTTGACTTTGGCAATCTCATCATCATTATTTCCAGCCACTATAACGTCGTCAACATAAATGAGTGCCAAGATATAAGTCGTACCTTTCTCAAATATGAAAAGAGAATGATCTGCTTTGGATTGTCGAAAACCATAAGCGAGGAGTGCATGAGTGAACTTTTTGTACCAATTTCGAGATGCTTGCTTTAAAGCGTAGAGTGACTTATGTAATCGACATACCCGGGTCTCATCTTTTCGAGCAAAACCTTGTGGGATTTTCATGTATACTTCCTCGGATAGGTCTCCATGTAAAAAGGCGTTATTAACGTCCAACTGGTGTAACTTCCAATTTTTCTTGGCTGCTACGGCTAACAATGCTCGTACCGTGACTAGCTTGGCAACTGGAGCAAACGTCTCATGGAAGTCTATCCCTTCTATCTGAGTAATTTTTTTTTTACTAGGCGTGCCTTGTATTTCTCAACATCACCGTTGGGTTTGTACTTTATCTTGTATACCCATTTTGAATCGATGGCCCGTTTTCCCGGTGGGAGTTGTTCCAAAGTCCACGTCCCATTAGCTTCTAATGCTTGTATCTCCTTTTGCATTGCATCACACCACGCCTGGTCCTTAACTGCCTGATGGAAGTACTTAGGCTCATCACGGGATGTGATGGCCGCTAGAAAGCATTTATGAGCATGGGAAAACTTATTATAAGAAACAAAATGAGAGAGAGGATGTACTGTTGAGGTTCCTGAAGTGGAAGGGGGCAGCGAATGGTCAACGGAGGGCGGCAAAAAAACTTCGAAATCTTGGAGATGACTGGGTTTGTGGTGTTATCGACCACTCCTTCGAACAATGTCTGAGTTTTGTATTAAGCCTTCAGCACCTGGTCTGTCATTATTTTCAAATGGCTCGGCCGGCTCAGCTACTTCAAGGTGTTGTTCTGTCCCATTTTGAGCAGCCTGTTCTGTCCTGTTTTGTGCTGCCTGGTCACCATCCGACTCATCACTATACCTCACACAATCCAAGTCTTCTTTTCCAATCCTGATTTCGTCTAAACTGCACCTGATCCGTTGGGTCCATCTGGGCTTTGAAGGGAAATTTATATTCAAAAAACTGCACATCTCGGCTAGTAAAAATTTTGTGAGTTTCTAAATCATAAACTCTATATCCCTTTTGTGAGTTGGGATAACCTACAAACACACACCTTCTCCCCCTTTCGCTAAACTTGTCTTTCCCTTTCTTATTGTCTTTTGCATATACCAGACATCCAAAAACTCGTAAATGCTCGTATGTGGGATTCTTTCCTGACAACAACTCATATGGGGTTTTTTATTTGATATAACTGGTGATGGTAATCGGTTTATTATGTATACTGCGGTGAGCACACATTCCCCCCAAAATTTAATAGGTAGTCCCGCTTCAAATTGTAGGGCTCTAGCAACTTCTAGTATATGCCTATGCTTTCTTTCTACAACTCCATTTTGTTGGGGCGTATCGGTACATGATGTTTCAAAATGAATCCCATGCTTGAAGTAATAATCCAACATATAGTTGGATTGGAACTCATCCCCATTGTCTGCTCTAATGCGTTTTACCTCCTTCTCAAATTGAGTTCGTACCATATTACAAAATGACGGTAAGTAATGGGCAACTTCAGACTTGTTTTTCATAAAAAAACACCCAAGATGCACGACTGTAATCATCAACTATAGACATGAAATAATGTGCTCCAGATGAAGAAGGAGTTCTATAGCCACCCCAAATATCACAATGCAAGAGTTCAAAACAAGAGTTGGTTTTAATATAACTGTGAGAAAACAGAAGTCTAGATTGTTTTGCTCTCAAACAAGAGTCACAATATTTTGAACAATTTCTAAAATTTAAATCTGGAATATTCTAAAGCTTAGCGTTAGAGGCATGTCCTAGTCTTTGATGCCAAACTTGTGAATCCACCTTGACAGACATGGCCATACCTCATCTCTTTGCCGGCTCCAGATGATATAGACCATTGCGCTGACTACCCACTCCAATCAGGTTCCTCGAATGTAAGTCCTGTATAACACAAAAATTAGGGGAAAATGTGAGGCCACAGTTGAGTTCTTTTGTCAATCGACTAACAGAGAGTAAACTGCATTTAAAATCGGGTATATGAAGAACACGATCGAGCTTTAAGCCATTTGGGAGGTTAGTGGTTCCAATGCTCCGAACTGGAATATGATCCCCATTGGGTATTTGAACCGGCATACTAACATCACGATTGTTTTTACTGTCAAGGAGATCAGCTTCACACGTTATGTGTTCAGTGGCCCCGGAGTCTATTACCCAAGGTTGATTATCATTGAAAATCTTACCCGCCATGTTGACATTCGGAGGATTGGTATTCTCACTGGTATTTGTTTTCACCCCACCAAAAAACTCGAGAAATCTGACATACTACTCGCTGCTCAATCCAGCTATGGGACTTTGCTCAGGAGCCCGTTGATTCATTGATCTGCTTTCTTGTACTTGTGCTGCTTTCGGCCCCCGTCCAGTTTGCTGTGTTCCTCGTCTCTCTCCAGTCTGGCGTTGCCCTTTCTGCTGGTAGTGGTGCCCTAGGCACGTTTAATAAACGTTGTAATTGTTATCATTTATTTCATATCAATAAAGAGATGTTTTGATTATTATTGTTGTTCATGTTTACTTATAATAATCTCCGTCCCTAGTACTTGTTAAGCACTAGTATAAAGGCTAAATGATCATGGGATGATCATGTTAGATTTATGGGTACTTGTTTGGAACAAGGTACTGGACATGACCCGCTCTATGAGATTTATGTCATGGTCTATGTCATACATATATCTCATATTAGTTATGTCATTTGAATCCTTAGACATGAAGTTATTATAGTCTTCCACTTGATGAACATTATGTTTGACATATCCAAACGCTACTTTTAACCGAGTAGTTATAAAGGGTATGATTGGCATAATCGGATTCACGTAGGGAAGAATAATAAGCTAAATGGATTTGTCCCTCCTCGGAGAGATGTCAAGCTTGGGCCTCTCGTAGGAATGATGTTGATGAAATGTTCGGCCGGACTCAAATGAATTGATTGGATCAATGTCATTTGGATTATCAACATATTCGGAATCGAGAAAGTATTGAACAAAACAAGTTGACTCTTTGACCATGACTTGTGTTCAATGACATCGTAGACAAAAGGATTATGACATATTCTAAAGGAATGCGAACTTGTATCTAGTTATACTATTTGGGTAGGTATGACGGTTTGCTAGAACCTAATCATATCTTATGGCTTCATGTTTGAACCCATTGCCAACTTAGTATAATCCTAGAGGGTCACACACAATAGAACGAATCTTTAAAAGGACTATATTGGAATTTTCTGGACATTCTGGGGAAGTGGGCGACCGCACAGTATGGACTGGGCGGCCGCACACTTAGCCCATTTTTGTACCAGTTTTGTTTCAGATAGTTGTGCGACCGCACAGTGAATTCTGGGCGGCCGCACAGTACTGTCGGGTGGCAGATTCCTGATTTGATTAGGAAACGAATTTTGGACGGATTTTGACACAAATTTCCTATTTGGAATAGGTCATACTTGTGTATAAAAGACCAAATTCAGCCAGCACTCTAAGCTAATGATTTTGTGAGTCTCAAAGAGTTTGAGAGAGGGTTTATTTTGTTCCAAGACATTCTTGGTTGAAGAACAAAATAATACACAAAATAAATTCCATATAGTTCTTTTGATTGTGAAAAGTGTTTCACAATTTTGGTCTAGCAACCAAGATCAAAGAAGCTCCTTTGATATTCGTTCGAAGTGTGGATACCGCTAGAGGGTGAAAATCATCATCTTCAAAGTTCGTGTTCAAGCTTTGTGATCGTGATCAAGACTTCAAATCTCCACCAAAGACCAAGAGAATTTGATAGCCATCAAGGGTTAGTTTATTCATTTATTCTTATGTCGTATTTGATTTAATCATATGAACGGATCCATGGCTTTGGGTTTCAAAATTTTAAATGCTAAATTCCGCTGCGCATGTTTGATCGAAACCCAACAGTGGTATCAGAGCTCCGTTCATGTTGATTATATCAATACCTAGATCATGTTATGTGTATATAAATTGTTTATGTGCCTTGCATGATATGAATATTGGAATATGTGATGTTTATGTGTTATGTGATTTTATGTGGTTTATTGTTTTGCAACTTTAATCGCATGATTCAATCGCAATAAATAAATTATGATGGATTCAGAATTTTTGATTATTAATTTTTGATTGGATCAAAGTTTTAATAATCGGGGAAAAACGATTTTGAGACAAAATTTTCGAAATTGAAAATTCTGCAGATTCTAATGGCACTAGGCGACCGCACAAAACACCTTGGGCGGCCGCACAGTTTTGGGCGACCGCACAAGGGTTTTTGGGCGGCCGCACAAGGGGATCAGAAGGTCTGATTTTGGTTGAAAACCAGAATCTGGAATTTTTCGAAAGATTCAACAGAACCAGTCCAGACTTGCTGATCTGGAATGGGTTTTGGGTAGTTGGTTTGTGTATGGATTTTGGGGTTTGATTTTCCTATTTGTTTTAGTCTTGTGATTCCTAGATTGGTTCAAGTTTTGGATGGCTAATCTGTGTTCATCGAGATTGTGTTTCCCAAAATTGATCTCAATCAAAGTTTCAAAGATAAAACGAAGTTAGAATTATGAAGAGTTCATAATTGCTAAAATTGAGAAACAAAGTTCTTGATTCAAAGTTTGGAGATCCATGTGGAATTGTGAATGCAATTGGCCTCCGTTCATCGAGACCATCTATTGCTTAGTTTCGGCCACATGGACTACTTTCTTGGTCTCTTGAATTAGTGCGGGATTGTGGTTGCCTAATGGCTTAGTTCGACTGCACTTCTTGTTGTCTTGATTTGGAGATAATGCCCAAAGTTGAAATAGTCTCATCCTCATAATTATAGAGAAACTAATGACACATAAATACCATGCTTAAATTAATGGGGATTAATTTAGTGGCTAAACTTGATGTGTAACATGTTTATATTATGTGCTCATAAATGTGTTATATGCTATACGTGATGAACCTTCAAAGAAAGTTTTAAGTCTTTTATTGCCATGCCATGATTAAAACACATGTTAGTACATAAGTGACTCTAATGTAGATTCGCCCTAGCGAGATGCATTAAATTTATTTATGTATGAGCAAGATAGATAATGTGGGCACGCCCTAGCGGGACACATTAACTATGCGTTTAAAATGGTTAGACTTAATTGGGCGTCAAAACAGTTTTGGGCCTAGGCAAAGATGAGGTTTAACATGCTTTTTGAAATTGGATTTCTTAAAGAATCTCATAAAAGGAACTAAGAGTCATATGAGATATGATTGACAAGAGTTGTCTACCTAATTAATTTGATTTTGTGTAATCCGCCTTAGCGGACTTGAAATTAAATTAAAGTTGGATCTTAACCCATTTGAATTATATTATACATTGGATGTATATGAAGGTTATATAATTTAGTGGGAGTATTTTGTTTGAAAAATACATTATTTATCTCTTTAATGAAAATCGGTACTTATTAAATTTTGGAAATTTTTGCCATATTTGTAGATAATGACTAATAACACTCAATCAATGTCGTTGCGATCGATCCTTGAGAAGGATAAGCTCGAAGAGAATGGTACCAACTTTATGGATTGGATCCGTAGCATAAGAATCGTTCTTAGGCAAGAAGATAAGTTGTACATTCTCGATGGGCCTCTCCCCGCTGAACCACCGCCTACTGCCCCTAGGGTAGAAAGAGACAATTACAAGAAACATCGTAATGATTCTAGAGATGTAAGTTGTCTCATGCTTGCTGCTATGTGTTCAAAACTCCAACAAAGTTTGGAACATTTGGAAGCCTATGAGATAGGCGTGGAGTTGAGGACCATGTTTCAAGAGCAAGCCAGGCAAGAGAGGTACAAGACCATTGTTGCATTCACTACTAGTAAAATGAATGAAGGGCAACAAGTGAGTCCTCACTTTCTTAAAATGAAAGGTTATGTAGAGCACCTTGAGAAACTTGGCTATCCAATCCCATTGGAGCTAGCCACAGATCTCATTCTGAATTCATTGCCTAAAAGTTATAATCAGTTTGTAATGAATTACAACATGCATGGAATGGATAAGAATCTCTCTGAGTTGCATGGGATGCTCAAAACTGCAGAGATGAAAATTGTGGAGAAAGGTTCTCCCGTGCTCTTGGTTCACGATGGGAAGAAGCCTGGTGCCAAAGGCAAGGGTAAGGCAAAAGTTGTCAAACCCAAGATAAGCAAGGCAAAGGTTGCCAAGGCTTCTGAGGCAAAACCCGATACACAAAAGGATGCAATTTGTTTCCATTGTCAAGAAATTGGTCATTGGAAACGTAATTGCAAGGCTTTCTTGGAAGAGCAAAAGAAGAAGAAGGGCAGTAAGGCTGCGTCGACTTCAGGTATCTATATGATAGATATTCTCCTTTCTACCACTGATTCCTGGGTATTGGATACCGGATGTGGTTCTCACATTTGTCTAAATGTGCAGGGACTAAAGAATAGGAGACTGCTTAACGAAGGTGAAGTAGATCTACGTGTGGGAAATGGAGCAAGAGTTGCTGCATTAGCTGTAGGGACTTATGAAGTCACTTTACTTTCCGGATTAATTCTTGTTTTGAACAATTGTTATTATGTTCCGGATTTAAGCAGAAATATTATTTCAATTTCTTGTTTGGATAATGAAGGTTTTAAGTTTCTTATTGAGAATAAGAAATTTTCTATTTATTTAAATGATGTGCTTTATGGTATTGCTAATTCATTTAATGGCCTTTATATCTTGGATGTCAAGAATGAAATAATGTCTATCATGTAAATAAGAAATCTAAACCTAATGATTTAAATCATACTTATTTGTGGCATTGCCGTCTTGGTCATATTAATGAGAAGCGTATCTCAAAACTCCATGGGGACGGACTTTTGGGTTCATGTGACTTAGAGTCATATGATACTTGTGAGTCATGTCTTCTTGGAAAAATGACTAAGACACCTTTTACCAAGTTGGGAGAAAGGGCAAGCGACTTATTGGGGTTGATACATTCCGATGTATGCGGACCATTAAGTAGCAATGCTAGGGGAGGATTTCAATACTTCATAACCTTCACTGATGATTATAGTAGATTTGGGTATGTTTACCTAATGAAACATAAAAGTGAAGCATTTGAGATATTTAGAATATTTCAAAATGAAGTAGAAAAACAACTTGGCAAAAGTATAAAGGCACTTCGATCAATCGAGGTGGTGAATACTTAATTCAAGAATTTGATGATCATCTAAAGAATTGTGGAATAGTTTCACAATTGACTCCCCCGGAACACCACAATGGAATGGTGTGTCTGAGAGGAGAATCGGACTTTGTTAGACATGGTTCGATCAATGATGAGTCAGTTGATCTTCCAATATCCTTTTGGGGTTACGCCCTAGAAACCGCTGCTTTCACACTAAATCAAGTTCCAACTAAATCGGTTCCAAAGACTCCATATGAGATGTGGAGTGGAAAGAAACCTAGTTTATCTTTCATGAGGATTTGGGGTTGCGAAGTTTATGTCAAGATACTTATCTCTGACAAACTAGCACACAAATCTGATAAATGTATTTTCGTGGATATCCTAAGGAAACTAAAGGATATTACTTTTACAACCGAGAGGACAACAAAGTGTTTGTTGCCCGAACTGGTGTCTTTCTAGAGAAAGAGTTTCTCTCCAAAGAAATCAATGGGAGTAAAAATAAATCTTGAAGAAATTCGAGGACCCAGAAAATAACATTGAACCAATAGTGGAACAAGAACAAGAACCACAAGGAGTTGTGGAACCTGTTCAAAATACACAAGCATCTCGCAGATCTAGTAGGTTACGATCCGAGCCCGAGAGATATGGATTTTCTCGTAACGGATAGTAATGAGGTAGAAAATCATTGAGAATGATGAAACCGTCAACTACCAAGAGGCGATGTATTCTCCTGATTCGGACAAGTGGCTTGGAGCCATGGAATCGAATTGCAATCCATGCAAGACAATCAAGTTTGGAATTTGATTGATGCGCCCGAAGGTGTAAAAACCATAGGATGCAAATGGGGTCTTCAAGAAGAAGACTGACATGGATGGAAGGTGCATACTTACAAAGCTAGGCTTGTAGAGAAGGGTTTAGGCAAGTTCATGGTATTGACTATGATGGGACCTTTTTACCCGTAGCAATGATCAAGTCTATAAGAAATTTTGCTTGCCATTGCAGCATATCATGACTATGAAAATATGGCAGATGGACGTCAAAACCGCTTTCCTGAATGGAAAACTCCAAGAGGATGTGTATATGACACAACCAGAAGGTTTTGAACAAGATTCTAAGGTATGCAAATTGCAAAGAATCCATCTATGGATTGAAGCAAGCTTCAAGGAGTTGGAATCTCCGTTTTGATGAATCGGTCAAAGAGTTTGGTTTCATCAAGAACGAAGATGAGCCTTGTGTATACAAGAAGATTAGTGGGAGCATAGTGCTATTCCTTATTTTATACGTGGATGACATATTGCTCATTGGAAACGACATTCCTACACTTCAGTTGTGAAGACTTGGGTTAGGAAGTGCTTCGCAATGAAAGATTATGGGTGAAGCCGCATATATACTTGGCACTAAGATCTATAGAGATAGATCAAGGAGGCTACTTGGTTTAAGCCAAAGTACATACATTGACAAGGGTCATTAGAAGATTCCGTATGGAAAATTCTAAGAGAGGCACCTTGCCGGTTACATGGAATTTCTCCTAAGCAAGACTCAATGTCCTAAGACAAAAGATGAGCGTGAGAAAATAAATGATGTTCCATATGCTTCGGCAATTGGGTCCATTATGTATGCCATGGTTTGTACTAGGCCGGATGTGTCTTATTCTTTGAGCATGACAAGTAGATACCAATCTGACCCTGGCGAAAATCACTGGATAGCTGTAAAAGCGATTCTTAAGTACTTGAGAAGAACTAAAGACTCGTTTTTGGTCTATGGAGGAATGGAAGATGATCTCGTTGTAAATGCTTACACGGATGCAAGCTTCCAAACTGACAAAGATGATAGCCGCTCGCAATCGGGTTTTGTGTTTATATTAAATGGTGGAGCTGTAAGCTGGAAGAGTTCCAAGCAAAGTACCAACCGCTGATTCTACAACAGAAGCTGAGTATATTGCTGCATCGGATGCTGCAAAGGAAGCTGTTGGATTAAGAAGTTCATAACTGAACTCGAAGTGGTTCTAGTATTGCTAATCCAATAGACCTTTATTGTGAATAATGGGTGCTATTGCTCAAGCAAAGGAACCAAGAGCACATCAGAAATCCAAACACATACTTAGGCGTTTTCATATCATTCGAGAGATCGTTGATAGGGGAGACGTAAATATATGCAGAGTACCTACTGATGACAATGTTGCGGACCGCTAACAAAGGGACTTCCACAAGCTAAAACATGATGGTCATGTTAGGTCCATGGGTATTAGATATATGGGAGATTGGGCCTAGGGCAAGTGGGAGATTGTTGGTAGTGGTGCCCTAGGCACGTTTAATAAAACGTTGTAATTGTTTATCATTTATTTCATATCAATAAAGAGATGTTTTGATTATTATTGTTGTTCATGTTTACTTATAATAATCTCCATCCCTAGTACTTGTTAAGCACTAGTATAAAGGCTAAATGATCATGGGATGATCATGTTAGATTTATGGGTACTTGTTTGGAACAAGGTACTGGACATGACCCGCTCTATGAGATTTATGTCATGGTCTATGTCATACATATATCTCATATTAGTTATGTCATTTGAATCCTTAGACATGAAGTTATTATAGTCTTCCACTGATGAACATTATGTTTTGACATATTCAAACGTACTTTTAACCGAGTAGTTATAAAGGGTGTGATTGGCATACATAATCGGATTCACGTATGGAAGAATAATAAGCTAATGGATTTGTCCCTCCTCGGAGAGATGTCAAGCTTGGGCCTCTCGTAGGAATGATGTTGATGAAATTTCGGCCGGACTCAAATGAATTGATTGGATCAATGTCATTTGGATTATCAACATATTCGGAATCGAGAAAGTATTGAACAAAACAAGTTGACTCTTTGACCAGACTTGTGTTCAATGACATCGTAGGACAAAAGGATTAGGACATATTCTAAAGGAATGCGAACTTGTATCTAGTATACTATTTGGGTAGGTATGACAGTTTGCTAGAACCTAATCATATCTTATGGCTTCATGTTTGAAAACCCATTGCCAACTTAGTATAATCCTAGAGGGTCACACACAATAGAACGAATCTTTAAAAGCACTATATTGGAATTTTGGAAATTCTGGACATTCTGGGGAAGTGAAGTGGGCGACCGCACAGTATGGACTGGGCGGCCGGACGGACACTTAGCCCATTTTTGTAACAAGTTTTGTTTTCAGATAGTTAGTTGTGCGACGCACAGTGAATTCTGGGCGGCCGCACAGTACTGTTGGGTGGCAGATTCCTGATTTGATTAGGAAATGAATTTTGGACGGATTTTGACACAAGTTTCCTATTTGGAATAGGTCATACTTGTGTATAAAAAGACCAAATTAGGCCAGCACTCTAAGCTAATGATTTTGTGAGTCTCAAAAGAGTTTGAGAGAGGGTTTATTTTGTTCCAAGACATTCTTGGTTGAAGAACAAAATAATACACAAAATAAATTCCATATAGTTCTTTTGATTGTGAAAAGTGTTTCACAATTTTGGTCTAGCAACCAAGATCAAAGAAGCTCCTTTGATATTTCGTTCGAAGTGTGGATACCGCTAGAGGGTGTGAAAAATCATCATCTTCAAAGTTCGTCGTCGTTCAAGCTTTGTGATCGTGATCAAGACTTCAAATCTCCACCAAGACACAAGAGAATTTGATAGCCATCAAGGGTTAGTTTATTCATTTATTCTTATGTCGTATTTGATTTAAT
>JAOWBW010001065.1:227794-275711 GCA_026119855.1 Campanula takesimana
GACTTGAAAAATCATCATTTTTAGACCTTTTACTCACTCTTTACCTAGACCTTTCCTTTGGGATTTCTTCAACAAAAAGTACTCAACCTCTTCTTCAAGGCTTGACAAGAGGTTCTCTTTTCGAAGAATACTATAGGTAAATGTTTTAAGCACTTCTCTTCTTCTTCTTCTTCTTCTTCTATTTCTTCTTCTTCTTCTTCTTCTTCTTCTTTCTTCTTCTTCTTCTTCGATCAAATGTGCAATCACCCAAAACCATTTTGGACATGACACCAACAGTCCCTTTCATTACATTGAATTGGCCTAGGAGTCATCTCCCTACATTTCAAACTCTAAAAACCCCTTTTTATCATCATTTTAATAGGAAGAACACATTTATCTTAGAAAGTGAATTATGAACAAACAAGACCGACTTTGCTCGGGCGAAGAATGGGTGTTTAAGTACTTCCCATTTCGTAACCTAACCCCGAACCCCTCATACCCAAAGAATCTCTGTTTTCGTAAATCAAACTTAGGCTCATAAACATTAGGTTTTCTTACGTTCCTCAAAAACGTGGGTGGCGACTCTAAAACACAATTAGACATCCTAGGTTAATTCACGCGCTCTAGCCAAGCCGTGGTTCCCCCGGGGTATCTACAAGAACGCGTTAAGATTTTAAGAACATACGAACCTACACTATTATAATTTCTATTACGGCCTCAATCAAGTGTAATTATCAATTTAGTGGTCTAATGTATTATTTGCCCATTTACTGCAACAAGAAATACCCAATAATACTAGGGCCAAGAATATCTTAGCATAAACATGAAGCCCTAGAATTGAATCTAATTAAATTGATAAACAAGTTGAGATTGAATATTATGATTATGAAATTCACATATAGATCAAACAATTGCTACTACCAATCCGCAAATCACAAGAGAATTAGCTACTCATAAAATCAAGAACAAAGAATAAATTAAAGAACATCAAAACCTGGATTAATTGATGAATCCTTGATTACAATCCTTGAATCTTGAATAAAGTATATGTCAAATAATGTGGATGGAGTGTTAAATTTATACTAGGGCTAAGGAGGTGTAAAAATATGAAAAACTCTAGGTTTCCTTGTTGAAAAAGGATATATAAAGTGCTGGGGCCGAATTCCCTAGGAGCCCTTGGTATTTTTGAGTTTCCAAAAAAGCCCTCCAAAAATTCCCCAAAGGTCCTCCGAAAATTCTAGAAAAGCCCTTCGAAATTCGGAAATTACTAAAAAGCCCACAATATTTTGGATAATTCCTCAAATGTACCTGAAAAATTCCCCTAAGGTCCCTTTGTGGGCAGCGCCACTCTTATCTTCCGCCTACTTTGTTTTCCTCCGGTATATGCTTGCGACTTGTACATTTTACGTGCAATCTTCCGGAGGTCATAACTTCTTCATACGAACTCCGATTTGGACGTGCAAACTATCGTTGGAAAGATATTTTCAAGTACCATCCAATGTCCTTGATTGATCAGAGGTCACATCTCTTTATGTTTATATTCTGGTCCATTCTTTATCTTTCTTTTTTGTACTTTAACGTACATGAATCCATACATTCTTTCGCTTCTTCCCTATACTCATAAACACTCCAAAAACCATCAAAACACCCAAGGTTGAGTCTCTAATAAGTCATAGAAGTATATGATTTGGATGGGTAGAAACACATCCATCAAATACCCCCAAACTTATTTTTGCTCGTCCTCGAGTAAAACAAAACAAATATAAAACTACAAAAACTAAAAACAAAACTACATTGACCCTTCAACTTGCTGATCGTTCCATTAGACGACTGTTGGGTATTGTGGAGGATGTTTTAGTTCAAGTCGGAAAGTTGATTATCCCTATAGATTTTATTGTTCTTGAAACTGTTAATAATGTTGGCGATCACCGCGAATCTCCCATATTGCTTGGCGACCATTCATGGGAGACCACCAACACCATAATTAATGTGGGGAATGGGACATTATCAATGTGTGTGGCTAATGAACATTTAGAGATCCCTGTGCATGACATTATGAAACATCCTTTGACTGATGAGGACTCATGTAATTTTGTGGATGAGGTAGGTAAGTGCATTCATAAGCATGTAGGGCATGAGAGTGATAGAGGGAAAGTGGAGAGTGTGTTGAATGGTGGTGAGAAAACTAGGGATAATGCGGATGTTCATGTCATGGCCATATCCCATAAGGCCGACGCACCATTCTAGTGATGGCCCGTTTCACCCCCTAGGCCACTTCAATGAGAAGTCGGCGCCTCATAGAAAATCTTGTACCCCTCTTGCTTCTTCGTTTTCTACAGGTACTAGTAAAAATAGAAAAACCCAAAAGTGAAAAAGAAAAAACACAAGGGAGCCTCAAAGACCCCATGGGTTCTCCCAGAATTAATTAAAAAAAGGGATTATGTGTGGGAAATTGTGTGCATTCATGCAAGGGAATACCTAAGGTGGGCAAAAGGCATAAAAGCAAAAGCCAGAGTCAATGTGGCCAATCTCCACCCGAAATAAAAAATGGGGCCACTGTCAGATAACGACGTTAAATAAATGCGCTACTTGGGAGGCACCCATGAGGTATGTTTTATAATTATTGTCTTTTATTTGTTTTATGTGTGTCATCCTTCATGGATCTCTCTGAATTTGTGGGTTTATAGGGGAGTGTAAATAGTGTCACCCTCCAAAAATATTTTTATTGAGTCAAGTTTTTATTGTCATAAAGGATATTACGCTTGTCATGTTTATTTGTGATGATGTGCAGAAAATCAGTCCAACCAACAAGGCGAAAAATGGGCTGGAATGGGTACCAAGCGCCCGCTTGGTGGGTATCAAGCGCCCGCCTGAATTAAAAACTCGAAAAATCCAAGTTTCTGGCCAACATGAGCGCACGCCTGGTGCCTACTGAGCGCCTGCTTGGATTACCGAGCGCCCGCGTGTCACTTATCAAGCGCCCGCCTGCTTTAAAATTCAAAAAGTCAAATTCTCTGGACAACTCGAGCGCCCGCTTGACCCCCTACAAGCGTCCTCTCGGTTTGACGGGAAAGGAAATCAGAGCCGGGTCATTATACGGATTTGGGGCTTTTTACCCTAATTTCTTCCCCATCTTCACCATATTTCTCTCTCTCTCTCTAAAACTCTCCATAATCCATCTCTCTTCCTCTTCAAATTACTCACCCACATCACCAAATCCGGCTTAAACATATAACCAAATCCAATCTTCCCATACCCATTATCAACCATTCAAACCTTAAATCCCCATTAAACCCGGTGAATTCTCTACATTGTTCCATTTTGGAGGAGGAAGAAAAGGGGTGATTTGAAGATGTTCGGGCTTGAATTTAAAGGTTTCACAGAAGGGGAAAGTGGTTGTGGAGTCGAGAGCTTCCGGGAACTATCATCTTCTCCGATTCCGGCGAGATCTTCCGGTGAGATTCCGGCGATACTCCGGCGACCTTCCGGTAAGGAATTTTTAGCTTTTTAAAGAGCTTTGAGTGGGTTGATTGTGCTGTGATAATGTCTCCAAAAGGAAAAGGTCGTGTTCCCCCACCCCAAATAGACTTTGATAAGCACCCGTTTTGTGTCACGGGCATCGCAAGATTATTTTGAGAATAAACAAAATAATGGGGTGACTGTAGAGCGGGGCTTTGACCTGAAAAATTGCGGTTTGGATGAGGTGATTGCATTTTATAAGTTAAAAAGATTAATGGCTAAACCAACCCGTATGGGTTCTATACTGTTGGTGAGGGAATTTTACGCGAACCTCCATTCGGCTACTAAGGCCGCTAATGTTTGGGTTCGGGGATGTAATGTTGATGTGTCGGCCAGTGCCATTAACACATTTCTGGAGATGACCAACAATGTTGAGGATAAGGATTGTGAGTACTGGATGTTGAGGAGAGATATGGGGGTTGATTTGGATGATTCTTTGACTATGTTCGTTGCTGAGTTTGGGGTTAATATTGATAGGGGAAATATCATGAATGGGTATTTATCCCACATTAGTGAGCTACAATTGGAGCTTCGGGCTCTGTATAGACTCATTTGTGAGAGGATTATGCCCACCTCCCATTATCAGGATGTTCACTGGTTTAGGGCTCCTTTGCTCTATGCGATGATTAGGAGGTTGCCAATGAACATCGGGGGTATCCTTCGCAGTGAAATAGGGGATAGAATGAAGAACTTGGAGAATCAGAACTATATTTTCCCTATCATGATCACGACCATGGCAGAGAAGGTGGGGGTACCAATAGCGAGTTTCCCAAAGACCCTGTCTGCTGGCACCACTGTGACTAAATCCACTATTGAGAGTGGAGGTGCAGAGGCAGGAGGGCGTGGTAGGGCCCTAGTGCAGGCTGGTATGGATGCGGATCCTGTGATGTCCCAACAGGAAATGAATTATTATTTGTTAGGGCAAATTCAGGGGGTGGATGAGAGACTGCAGGACTATCAGCAGCAGCAAATGTTAGCCAACTATCATCGTCAGTGCCGAGAGGATGAGAATGATGAGAGCCTAAGGGGAATGGAGGAGGCAGTTTACGCTAATTATTGGTAATGGTGCCCTAGGTACGTTTAATAAACGTTGTAATTATTATCATTTATTTCATATCAATAAAGAGATGTTTTGATTATTATTGTTGTTCATGTTTACTTATAATAATCTCTGTCCCTAGTACTTGTTAAGCACTAATATAAAGGCTAAATGATCATGGGATGATCATGTTAGATTTATGGGTACTTGTTTGGAACAAGGTACTGGACATGACCCGCTGTATGAGATTTATGTCATGGTCTATGTCGTACATATATCTCATATTAGTTATGTCATTTGAATCCTTAGACATGAAGTTTATTATAGTCTTCCACTTGATGAACATTATGTTTGACATATTCAAATGCTTACCTTTAACCGGGTAGTTATAAAGTGTATGATTGGCATAATCGGATTCACGTAGGGAAGAATAATAAGCTAAATGGATTTATCCCTCTTCGGAGAGATCTCAAGCTAAGGCCTCTCGTAGGAATGATGTTGATGAAAATGTTTGGCCGGACTCAAATGAATTGATTAGATTAATGTCATTTGATTATCAACATATTTGGAATCGAGAAAGTATTGAACAAAAAAGTGACCGTTTGACCATGACTTGTGTTCAATGAGATCGTGGACAAAGGGATTGTGACATAATCTAAAGGAATGCGAACTTGTATCTAGTTATACTATTTGGGTAGGTATGACGGTTTGCTAGAACCTAATCATATCTTATGGATTCATGTTTGAACCCATTGCCAACTTAGTATAATCCTAGAGGGTCACACACAATAGAACGAATTCTAAAAGGACTATATTGGAAAATTAAGGCTCTCTGATCCTGGTGTGCGACCGCACAAACCAGGCTGGGCGGCCGCACATGTTTGGGCGACCGCACACCTGATTTTGGGCGGCCGCACAGTGAGTCGGGATAGATTTCCTGATTTAATTAGGAAAAGGATTTTGGACGGGTTTTGATACAAGTTTCCTATTTAGAATAGGTCTAACTTGTATATAAACCGCCAAATTCGGCCAGAACTCTACCCTAGATTTTGTGCAAGTCTCCAAAGAGTTTTAGAGAGTTTTATTTTGTTCTAAGACATCCTAGATTGAAGAACAAAATAATACACAAAATAATATTCCATATAGTTCATATTAATTGTGAAAACGTGTCTCACAATTTTGGTCTAGTAACCAAGATCAAGTATTCTTGATATTCGTTCAAGGTGTGGATACCGCTAGAGGGTGAAGCTCATCATCTTCAAAGTTCGTGTTCTTACTTGTTCGTGATTGAAGCTTCAATTTCTCCACCAAGATCAAAGACCAAATTCAAAGTCATCAAGGGTTAGTTCTTCTAGTATTCATATTGCAAGTATTTGATTTAATCATATGAATGGATCTATGGGCTTTGGGTTTCATAAAATTTTAAATGCTATTTTCCGCTGCGCATGTTACTTGGAAACCCAACAGTGGTATCAGAGCCCCGTTCATGTTGATTATTTCAATACCTAGATCATGTTGTGTGTATATAAATTGTTTATGTGCCTATCATGATATGAATATTGGATATATGATGTTTATGTGTTATATGATTTTATGTGGTTTATTGTTTTACAACTTTAATCGCACTATTCAATCGGCACTAAAAATTATGATGGATTCTGAATTGTTTGATTATAAATTTTGATTGGATCAAAGTTTTGATAATCGGGGAAAAACAATTTTGAGACAAATTTTCGAACTTTAAAAATTCTGTCTGATGCTACTGTGCGACCGCACAGAAAATATTGGGCGGCCGCACAAGTTTGGGCGACCGCACAGGTTTTTCTTGGGTGGCTGCACAGTTGTCAGGCTTCTGGTTTTTGATTTTCGGTCAGAGTCAGAATCTAGAATTTTGATGGGGTCTGACAAGACCGGCCAGACCTGCTGATCTGGAGTGGGTTTTTGGGCAGTTGGTTTGGGTGTGGGTCTTGGGGTTTGATTTTCCTATTTGTTTTAGTCTTGTGATTCTAAGATTGGTTCAAGGTTTGGATGGCTAATCTACGTTCATCGAGATTGTGTTTCCTAAACTTGATCGCAATCAAAGTTTCAAAGATAAAACGAAGTTAGAATTATGAAGAGTTCATAATTGCTAAAATTGAAAAACAATGTTCTTGATTCAAAGATTGGAGATCCATGTGGAATTGTGGATGCAATTGGCCTACGTTCATCGAGACCATCTATTGCTTAGTTTCGGCCACATGGACTACTTTCTTGGTTTCTTGAATTAGTGCAGAATTGTGGATGCCGTATGGCTTAGTTTCGGCCGCACTTCTTGTTGTCTTGATTTTGAGATAATAACCAAAGTTGAAATAGTCTCATCCTCATAATTATAGAGAAACTAAAGACACATAAATATTATGCTTAAATTAATGGAGATTAATTTAGTAGATAAACTTGATGCGTAACATGTTTATATTATGTGCTCATAAATGTGTTGTATGCTATATGTGATGAACCTTCAAAGAAAGTTTTAAGTCCTTCTGCCATGCCATGATTAAAACACTTGTTTATACATGGGTAATTTTGTGTGGGCTCCCCAAAGCGGGGTGCATTGATTTTATTCATGTATGAGCAAGATGAGTGAATAAGAGTTTCCTATACGTTTAAAATGGTTGGACTTAATTAAGCGTCAAAACAGTTTTGGGCTTAAGGCAAAGATGAGATTTAACATGCTTTTTGAAATTGGATTTCTTAAAGAATCTCATGAAAAGAACTGAGAGTCATATGAGATATGATTGACAAGAGTTGTCTACCTAATTAATTTGATTTTGAGCGGTGCGCCAAAGCGTACTTAAAATAAAATTAAAGCGGGATCTTAACCCATTTAAATTATACTATACATTGGATGTATAAAGAAGGTTGTATAATTTAGTGGGAGTATTTTTGAAAAATACGTTGTTTATTTCTTTAATGAAAATTGGTACTTATTAAATTTTGGAAATTTTGCATAATTGTAGATAATGACTAACAACACTCAATCAATTTCGTTGCGATCGATCCTTGAGAAGGATAATCTCCAAGAGAATGGTACGAACTTTATGGATTGGATCCGTAGCCTAAGAATTGTTCTTAGGAAAGAAGATAAGTTGTACATTCTCGATGGGCCACTTCCTGCTGAACCGGAACCTACTGCCCCTAGGGCAGAAAGAGACAGTTACAAGAAACATCGTAATGATTCTAGAGATGTAAGTTGTCTCATGCTTGCTACTATGTGTTCAATACTCCAACAAAGTTTGGAACATTTGGAAGCCTATGAGATAGGCGTGGAGTTAAGAGCCATGTTTCAAGAGCAAGCTAGGCAAGAGAGGTACAAGACCATTGTTGCATTCACTTCTTGCAAAATGAATGAAGGGAAACAAGTGAGTCCTCACATGCTTAAAATGAAAGGTTATGTAGAGCATCTTGAGAAACTTGGCTATCCAATTCCATTGGAGCTAGCCACGGATCTCATTCTTAATTCATTACCTAAAAGTTATAATCAGTTTGTGATGAATTATAACATGCATGGAATGGATAAGAATCTCTCCGAGTTGCATGGGATGCTTAAAACTGCGGAGATGAAGATTGCGGAGAAATGTTCTCCTGTGCTCTTAGTTCATGATGGGAAGAAGGCTGGTGCCAAAGGAAAGGGTAATGCAAAAGTTGTCAAACCCAAGATAAGAAAGGCAAAGGTTGCCAAGGCTTCTGAGGCAAAACCCGATACACAAAAGGATGCAATTTGTTTCCATTGTCAAGAAATTGGTCATTGGAAACGTAATTGCCAGGCTTTCTTGGAAGAGCAAAAGAAGAAGAAGGGCAACAAGGCTGCGTCGACTTCAGGTATCTATATGATAGATATTCTCCTTTCTACCACTGATTCTTGGGTATTGGATACCGGATGTGGTTCTCACATTTGTTTAAATGTACAGGGACTAAAGAATAGGAGACTGCTTAAAGAGGGTGAAGTAGACCTACGCGTGGGGAATGGAGCAAGAGTTGCTGCCTTAGCCGTAGGGACTTATGAAGTCACTTTACCTTCCGGTTTAATACTTGTTTTGAACAATTGCTATTATGTACCGGATTTAAGTAGAAATATTATTTCAATTTCTTGTTTGGATAACGAAGGTTTTAAGTTTCTTATTGAGAATAAGAAATTTTCTATTTATTTAAATGATGTGCTTTATGGTATTGCAAATTCATTTAATGGCCTTTATATCTTGGATGTCAAGAATGAAAATAATGAAAATGTCTATCATATAAATAAGAAATCTAAACCTAATGATGTAAATCTTTCTTATTTATGGCATTGCCGTCTTGGTCATATAAATGAGAAGCGTATCTCAAAACTCCATGGGGACGGTCTCTTAGGTTCATGTGACCTTGGGTCATATGACACTTGTGAGTCGTGTCTTTTTGGAAAAATGACTAAGACACCTTTTACCAAGCTAGGTGAAAGGGCAAGCGACTTATTGGGGTTGATACATTCCGATGTATACGGACCATTAAGTAGCAATGCTAGGGGACGATTTCAATACTTCATAACCTTCACTGATGATTATAGTAGATTTGGGTATGTTTACCTAATGAAACATAAAAGTGAAGCATTTGAGATATTTAGAATATTTCAAAATGAAGTTGAAAAACAACTTGGCAAAATTATTAAGGCATTTCGATCAGATCGAGGTGGAGAATACTTGAGTCATGAATTTGATGATCATCTAAAGAATTGTGGAATAGTTTCACAATTGACTCCACCCGGAACACCACAATGGAATGGTGTGTCCGAGAGGAGAAATCGGACTTTGTTAGACATGGTTCGATCAATGATGATTCAAGTTGATCTTCCAATATCCTTTTGGGGCTACGCTCTAGAAACCGCTGCTTTCACACTAAATCGTGTTCCAACTAAATCATTTCAAAAGACACCATATGAGATGTGGAGCGAAAAGAAGCCTTGTCTGTCTTTCATGAAGATTTGGGGTTGTGAAGCTTTTGTCAAAAGACTTGTCTCAGACAAACTTGCACACAAATCTGATAAATGTATTTTCGTGGGATATCCTAAGGAAACTAAAGGATATTACTTTTACAACCAAACGGACAACAAAGTGTTTGTTGCCCGAACTGGTATCTTTTTAGAGAAAGAGTTTCTCTCCAAAGAAATCAGTGGGAGTAAAATAAATCTTGAAGAAATTCAAGACCCAGAAAATAACATTGAACCAATAGTGGAACAAGAACAAGAACCACAAGGAGTTGTGGAACCTATTCAAAATACACAAGTAACTCGCAGATCTAGTAGGTTACGGTCCGAGCCCGAGAGATATGGATTTCTCGTAACGGATAGTAATGAGGTGGAAATCATTGAGAATGATGAACCAACAACCTATCAAGAGGCGATGTCTTCTCCTGATTCGGACAAGTGGCTTGGAGCCATGGAATCCGAATTGCAATCCATGCAAGACAATCAAGTTTGGAATTTGATTGATGCACCCGAAGGTGTAAAAACCATAGGATGCAAATGGGTCTTCAAGAAGAAGACTGACATGGATGGGAAAGTGAATACTTACAAAGCTAGACTTGTAGCGAAAGGTTATAGGCAAGTTCATGGTATTGACTATGATGAAACCTTTTCACCCGTAACAATGATCAAGTCTATAAGAATTTTGCTTGCCATTGCCGCATATCATGACTATGAAATATGGCAAATGGATATCAAAACCGCTTTCCTAAATGCAAAACTACAAGAGGATGTGTATATGACACAACCAGAAGGTTTTGAACAAAATTCTAAGGTATGTAAATTACAGAAATCCATTTATGGATTGAAGCAAGCTTTTAGGAGTTGGAATCTCCGTTTTGATGAATCGGTCAAAGAGTTTGGTTTCATCAAGAACGAAGATGAGCCTTTTGTATACAAGAAGATTAGTGGGAGCATGAGCATAGCGCTATTCCTGATTTTATATTTGGATGACATATTACTCATTGGAAACGACATTCCTACACTTCAGTCCGTAAAGACTTGGTTGGGAAAGTGTTTCGCAATGAAAGATATGGGTGAAGCTGCATATATACTTGGCATTAAGATCTATAGAGATAGATCAAGGAAGCTACTTGGTTTGAGCCAAAGTACATACATTGACAAGGTCATTAGAAGATTCCGTATGGAAAATTCTAAAAGAGGTACCTTGCCGGTGTTACATGGAGTTTCTCTAAGAAAGACTCAATGTCCTAAGACAAAAGATAAGCGTGAGAAAATGAATGATGTTCCATATGCTTCGGCAATTAGGTCCATCATGTATGCCATCATCTGTACTAGGCCGGATGTATCTTATGCTTTGAGCATGACAAGTAGATACCAATCCTACCCCAGAGAGAATCACTGGGTGGATGTAAAAGCGATTCTTAAGTACTTGAGAAGGACTAAAGACTCGTTTTTGGTCTATAGAGGAATGGAAGATGATCTCGTTGTAAATGCTTACACGGATGCAAGCTTCCAAACCGACAAAGATGACAGTCGATCGCAATTGGGTTTTGTGTTTATGTTAAATGGTGGAGCTGTAAGCTGGAAGAGTTCGAAGCAGAGTACAACCGCTGATTCTACAACGGAAGCTGAGTATATTACTGCATCGGATGCTGCAAAGGAAGCTGTTTGGATTAAGAAGTTCATCATTGAACTTGAAGTGGTTCCTAGTATTGCTAATCCAATAGACCTTTATTGTGATAATAATGGTGCTATTGCTCAAGCAAAGGAACCAAGGGCACATAAAAAATCCAAACACATACTTTGGCGTTACCATGTCATTCGAGAAATCATTGACAGAGGTGACGTGAATATATGCAAAGTACCTACTGATGACAATGTCGCGGACCCGCTAACAAAGGGACTTCCACAAGCTAAACATGAAGGTCATGTTAGGTCCATGGGTATTAGATACATGGGAGATTGGGCCTAGGGCAAGTGGGAGATTGTTGGTAGTGGTGCCCTAGGTACGTTTAATAAACGTTGTAATTATTATCATTTATTTCATATCAATAAATAGATGTTTTGATTATTATTGTTGTTCATGTTTACTTATAATAATCTCTGTCCCTAGTACTTGTTAAGCACTAGTATAAAGGCTAAATGATCATGGGATGATCATGTTATTTATGGGTACTTGTTTGGAACAAGGTACTGGACATGACCCGCTGTATGAGATTTATGTCATGGTCTATGTCGTACATATATCTCATATTAGTTATGTCATTTGAATCCTTAGACATGAAGTTATTATAGTCTTCCACTTGATGAACATTATGTTTGACATATTCAAACGCTACCTTTAACCGGGTAGTTATAAAGTGTATGATTGGCATAATCGGATTCACGTAGGGAAGAATAATAAGCTAAATGGATTTTTCCCTCTTCGGAGAGATCTCAAGCTAAGGCCTCTCGTAATAATGATCTTGATGAAAATGTTCGGCCGGACTCAAATGAATTGATTAGATTAATGTCATTTGGATTATCAACATATTCGGAATCGAGAAAGTATTGAACAAAAACAAGTTGACCGTTTGACCATGACTTGTGTTCAATGAGATCATGGACAAAGGGATTGTGACATATTCTAAAGGAATGCGAACTTGTATCTAGTTATACTATTTGGGTAAGTATGACGGTTTGCTATAACATAATCATATATTATGGATTCATGTTCGAACCCATTGCCAACTTAGTATAATCCTAGAGGGTCACACACAATAGAACGAATTCTAAAAGGACTATATTGGAAAATTAAGGCTTTCTGATCCTGGTGTACGACCGCACAAACCAGGCTGGGCGGCCGCACATGTTTGGGTGACCGCACACCTGATTTTGGGCGGCCGCACAGTGAGTCGGGACAGATTTCCTGATTTAATTAGGAAAAGGATTTTGGATGGGTTTTGACACAAGTTTCCTATTTGGAATAGGTCTAACTTGTATATAAACAGCCAAATTCGGCCAGAACTCTACCCTAGCTTTTGTGCAAGTCTCCAAAGAGTTTTAGAGAGTTTTATTTTGTTCTAAGACATCCTAGATTGAAGAACAAAATAATACACAAAATAATATTCCATATAGTTCATATTAATTGTGAAAACGTGTCTCACAATTTTGGTCTAGCAACCAAGATCAAGTGTTCTTGATATTCGTTCAAGGTGTGGATACCGCTAGAGGGTGAAGCTTATCATCTTCAAAGTTCGTGTTCTTACTTGTTCGTGATTGAAGCTTCAATTTCTCCACCAAGATCAAAAACCAAATTCAAAGTCATCAAGGGTTAGTTCTTCTAGTATTCATATTGCAAGTATTTGATTTAATCATATGAATGGATTGATGGGCTTCGGGTTTTATAAAATTTTAAATGCTATTTTTCGCTGCGCATGTTACTTGGAAACCCAACACCAATATCGAGGAGGAACAATATTATAGGCGCCGGATGATGGCGCATCACTTTCCGGTAGAGCAGTCTCCTCCCATGTTTTACCCTCCTCCTCCATCGCAGTATACACCTCCACCACCACTACCTAGCAGTGCATGGGCAGGGGCCACTTGGGACCAGCTCACTAGAGGACTGGATCAGTGGTCGAGTTCGAGTTCGGGTATGCCGGATCCTTGGGACCATATCTTTCCGCCTCCGCAGTGATCAGTTGGAGGTATCCCTATCCTTTTATTTTTGCACTTTATATGTGAGAGCATTGGGGGAAATGCTCATTTTTGTTTGGGGTGGGGGATACCTGTGGTTTGGATTGATGCTATCACTTGTTGTATAGTTAGTTAGTTTTTGCTAAAAAAAAAAAAGAAAAAAAAAATAGAAAAGAAAGGAGAGGCTAGGTGAAAACCCGAAAGGGCGCCTAGGCAAAAGGAGAGGAAGAGTACAAATTCCATGGCGTAGGAGACATACGGGGGGATTGGAGTGTTTGGGTAGGATATAATTAGAGTAGGAGGTTTGTTTAGAGGCGGTAGGTTAGAAATCCTCATTCATTTTGTGGAGTCATAAGGGGCGTTGGAGCTTATTATGAGGTAAATCATTGCTAAGGATTATCCTAGCTTTGATTTCTTTTTGAGGGAGGATGTAGTGAAAGATAAGCGTGGGGGAAACCTAGGTCATTTTAGTTCCCCCTAGCTTTTTGAGTGGGCCCTAGTTGGATATGTATTTTCGTTTCTTACTATTGATGTTGATATCAATTAGGGCCAATTTTATTGTTATTTGTTTGTGTTGGGAGATATAAGGAAGCAGAGTTCCTTACACTCCGAGTGATTTTTATCTTGTTCTTGACTTGGTTGATGGAGATGTAGAGGAGATAGGTATCATTTTCCTCCATGCTGCGCTTATTAGACCGGTGCTTAGATGTGGGGTTAGGAATATTACTCTGGGACGAGTAATGGTCTAAGCGTGAGGGAATTTCTGTACCACTTCACTTGAGACTCCCCAAAATTGTAATCTTTTTATAATTTTATATTCAATCTACCCCACCCACTCATTCTATCTCTTCATTTTTCACCACACAATTCTTTCAACCAACCTACTATTAACTCCACTCATTCTCTCTCTTCATTTTCTACCACACATTTTACTTATTTTATTTTTTTCCTTAATTATTGTGCCCACCTCTTAGGTCTCAAGAGAGGTGGGATGGAGGGATTATATATTTTTAAGCAAAAACATGTTTTTTACCAAATTTTCACTAATGAAAGTCCAAATTATTAGTAATGATGCATCAATATTTTTTAACTTCATTAGAATAATTATAATTTCATAATTTTGTTAAAATTTATTCATATTAACCATCAAAATTATAGTAAGCCAATAATGGGTATTCGTCCAAACCCGATCCGAGCACAAGGATGATCCTCCACCAAAAGGTAGAGTTTGGGTTGCAATTTTCATAACCCGCTTGGATTCATGTTCAGGCACTGACATGACCGTGACCCAACCTCATATAAACAAAGTTAACATACTTTCCCCTCTTATTTTTTTTAAATTTTACACATTACAATACTTAAATAAATATAAAAGAAATATAGGTTATCATGTATATTGATGTCTATGTTTGGCCTTGAGCATAGATTGAGCTAAAATCTTGGAAAATAAGGAATTTAGGTCCTCCTCGATTTTGGAAAATAAGGAATTTAGGTCCTCCTCGAATCAAGTCGGTGCGAGCTGTAGTTCCCACATTTACGGGTCGTTGGTTTTAGAGTGTGAGCCGAGTTTAGGATAGGGGATACCGACCCGTTAAGAGGTGATAGGCCAATCATTCCATCAATTCTAAGCATCATGAGGCATAATGAAATTACTATCACATATTTGAAAATAGTACACATTAGATACAAATCTATCTCAAAATGTTCTACAAATCACTTAAGATAATCCAACACACAAGATATTTATGTCAAACTTAAGAGGAAGCTTATACAAAAAAGTCAACTTCTAGAATATCAGGTGCTAATGTGAGGAATCCATCTCCTCAATGGAAGAACTATATTGATGCCTTCCCTCCAATCTTTTCATTTAATCTAAAAACCTTTCCAATCTTGGTTATGCCATTGGCTAGCTTTCCAACTTCGGAATAGAGGAGCTTTCCAACTTCGGAATAGAGGAATTGGCTTAAGTTCTTTACTAATTTGGGGTAAGAGAGACAACAAGGAAATTGAAGCTGATTACTCCAAATCGAGGCATGAGAGAAATGGAAATGGTGGAAGATGTTGAAGGTGGTGGCAATGAAGGATTGTGGGTGGTGGTAAAGGGGAGTGGTGGCATTGGAGAATATTCAGATTTTTTTTTCATTCATTCGACTTTTGTTTCAAGTTGAAATGTAGGAAGTGATACATTTCAACCCCAATTTTTTTTTTATTGACATGTGATCCCTTTATAAAAATGAGAAATTGTAAATTATTAACGAAATTCTGACAATAGATAAATTATTGAAGTTCGGGGGAGAAATACATTTATTAAAGGTAGTCGTTAATTTTTTCATCCACTCTGTTAGTTGTTGTCAAATTTATTTGACAGACGTCCAAAATTTCTCCTTATAGCCACAAACTGACAATTGAGGATTGACATTGCAACATATGGAACATTAGGACTTACTTGCAACTCCTATAAAACTTGATGGCACTAATGTGCTATTTGCCCTTCTTTCATTATTTTTACACTATTATGATTTCTATTTAGAAAAATTGCAAAAAAAAATAAAAAATCGCTCAACTATTCATTTTCTGTAGATTTTATCACCCAAGTCATTTTTTTTATCCAACACATCCAACTCATTTTTTTTGTCTGTGGTCACTTTCACTAACGCCGTTATGTTTTTCTTTTGTTAAATAGTCGTGTGCCATTGCACATGACTATTCGTTCCAGCAAATGGACCCATTCAGATTCTTCCATCTATTAATGGCTAATGCTTCTTGCAATCCCCTTTCCTTAAAACCCAATTACCCAATTGAAAATTCATGAACATTGACACACAACAAAATCTTGTTCAAATTCGTATCACCAATTCACATTCAATAAACCCAATTGAAACCCAATCTTTCTCTGGTCATGACCGATTGAAATTCTGTTCATGGCCGCTTGAATTCTTCATGTCAAGATTTTGTTTAACCAAAACATATCATTCAGATTTAAAAACCATACCTAGATTGTGAAATTAGTTCCATGATTTCATCTTTTCTTTCAAACATTTCTCCTTTCTATTTTGGGCTTTTCCCTTTTGGTTTGCGTCGGAAAAGACTAAAAGAACCCCACCTTGATTCGATTCTCTATGTAAATTTCCTCTTTTCTGTGTGTAAGCGAGTACTGTGATGGGAACCAACCGATGGGATTAACGATGTTGTTACTTCTTGTCTTACTTGATTTATGTTTTTACCTTTTCTTGAATTAATATTCTGTTATGGATAATGATTGGGTAATTATAACTTGTAGATTCATAATGTTAAATTTAGTACCCATGTCCTACATTTGTTCTTTCAAGATTGATACTGAAGCATAAAATTGAATATGAGGTATTAATATTGCACCAAACATATAGTTTCAAAGATGAATGATCAGGTTGGGTTAAGGTGGGTGACGAATGCGAAGAAGATGAGGAACCATATTGGGTATAGTGTTTGTGTTTTTGTTGGGTATGCTTATTACTTAACCCTCCTACTTATGTTATAATTGATTGATACCATCACCTAAGTTTGTTTTAAGGACTTTAGGACCCTATGTAAGAAGTTTTATAACTTCATTTTTTAGCTAAGTTCTCTTTATAGACTAGGCTTAGTGTTTAGGACAGAAGCTTTGGATTTGAGGTCACATGTGCAAATGCCTAAGTGTGATGCACATGACCCTCATGCGCAGCACCCTCTGCGCACATAAATGCGCATGGATTTCATGCGCAACACAGATCTGCCTTGGTCAATTCTCTTGTTTCTGACCTCACCTTTGTTCAGCTTGGAAAGCGTCTTGTAAAGGTACGCTTATTGGAATGAGTCAAAGTGCTGATGTGGACAAACGACAAAACATGCACTCAGCATACACGTAGATGGAGACTCGCCTCATGTTTGAAATTCAAAAAAAAGATAGCTGTCATCCTTCTAGAAGAAATTTGAAGTCTGTCAACTTGCTGTCTCCAACGGCTATAAAGGACAGCTGCGTACCAATCACGTTGCGACAACACATCGTCCTTGCTGAAGCTCCCCAACGGCTAGTTCTTGGAGCTCCACTATAAATAGCCAGCTCTTCCTCTTATTCCAAGTTGCTTGAGTTTTTGCTTCTAAAGAGAAACTTTGAAGATTTGAAGATTGCTTGCTCATTTCTAGAATTCCCAAGAACAACCTTCATACCTTCATACTCAATCCAAGCCCAGATCCTAAAAGCCTTTGTAACACCAGAATTTCTTGTGCTCTCCATCTTACAGATTTATAGAGCCCAGAATTCTGACACACACACACACACCTCTTGAAGCTTCTATCTCATCGATCATACTTCTAGAGAAACACCGGTTAGTGTCTAGGATTTGTTCTTTCATAGATTATAGATCTTAGTTTGTTCTACATCGTTGTAACTTGTAACTCTCTCATATAATAAGATCTCCTTTAGAAATCCAAGACTAACCATCTTGGTAGAGGACGTAGATATTTTCCCGATCGAACCTCTCCAAATAGCTTGTCTCTATAATCTGTTTTGCTTTCTACATTAATCATTTCTTATATATTGCTTTGTTTGATCTTGTAGATCTTATTGCGCATATTGAATTGTGTTTGTGTGCTTATTTGCCTTAGTTCCATTTTGCGCCACTCTTTAAACCATATCTTATTGCGCTATAATAATCCAAATTAAGAGTCGTGCGCATTTGCCATTGATTTGCAAAAGGGTTTGAAAATAATTTTAAAACGCTATTCACCCCCCCTCTAGCATTTTTCATACCCTTGTTGCCCTTCTGGGACCAACAAGTGGTATCAGAGCTAACACCTCTATAAAACATTTCTGTTTTTCAAGCTTAACAGCTTGGGTGCCGATTCGATATGGCAAACACAAAACCTATGGCAACTGCTAACTATACACATGTTCCAGTCTTTGATGAAGATCATTTCGACGTGTGGAAATTCAGCATCCTGACCCATCTCAACTCAATTGATGAAAGGCTCCATGACACCATAGTTTATGGACCTTATATTCCAATGAAGGCGAATCCTACTCCACGCACCAACGCTGCTCAACCATCCATTCTGAAACCAAAGGAAGAATGAAACGAAGAAGAAACTAGAAGAGTTGCAAATGATGGGAAAGCTAGAAACATTCTTCTTAGCACTCTATCTCGCGCCCCCGAACCCGCGGGTCCGGAATACGCGAGCTGGACATCGACTTAAAACCAAAACTCTAAAATATAGAAGTTAAAAATTCCATTTTGAACCAAAAGATGATAACACAAGGTTTTACAAATCCAAGTTTAAATCAACAAAGTGCATCTAACATAAGCTCCACAGCTTATACCAAAAAGAATAAAATATACAATTCTTAATGACGTCAATAATGGTAAAACTATCCCCAAAAGGTTATACATTTAAATAATGTAAACCGATCCATAACAACTTGCCCCAAAATCTCAATCCTCTCGACGTCCTCCTCGATCCGCGAATCCTAATCCTTTTCCTCCTGGGGGGGGTTTAAGGAAAAACAAAGATGGAAATAAACGGGGTGAGATAAAATCTCAGTAAGTTACTAATGCAACTACATGACATGCTATAATGCAATAAGCAATAAACAATGATAAATATCACATAGCATGAAACAATTAACAGTCAACAGATAGCAGCGGAAAGTAAACACATAACAAAGGATATTAGCCAAGGTTTCCCAACTGATAGAACCAATAAAGGGTCGCTGCGCAGCTTCAACAATCCACCAATCCATATCTTCACAGTAGCATAAAAGCCGAAGAGAAAACCCCGGTCAGAAGCGACCAATCAACCCATCAATCAAACAAACCATCTTCATAGTAGCATAAAAGCTGAAGAGAAACCCGGTACCGGAACCAATAACAATGATAAAGTGCCACAAGGGGCGGGAGCCATGCCACAAAGTCATGCTCCAAAACGATTAGCTAGAATACCCACAACGGAGGTAGCTCATCCCAACCAAGGCCAATCTGGATGAGAACAGAAGGACCAATGGGCGATGCTATACTGGACTTGGCTCGTGCCATTATAGCATTATCCATTGCCTGACTCGATACACAAATAACCAGCCGGACTTTCAATAATGCTAAGTAATAAAATACCAGCATGGTAAACAGCTAAGGATTCCAAAGTAGGGAACCATACCAATTAATCACCATAAAAGATGCAAACGATTACTCAAGAAGAGTTCAACAACAATAGCACAAGGAGTTTCTCATAAAAGAGTCCAATAACATTGACCATTAAAACATAATGATTCCAAGATAAGGCACGTACCAAATACATCCTAAATATAATACCCACAAGTTAGTCATAAAGAGCACAACCCAAACGGTCGCTCCCTAATGGCACAATGACTATTACCAAAATGACCATAAACATTTACTCAAAAGATATACTAGGACTATGAACTCAACCATCTCATCACACCTGGAATTCCAAATAAGAAATCCGAATGAATACATCTTAAGGTTAATCAAACCGTAGGTACCCAATTGCCAATTCACGCTTTATCTCCGTTCATAACGAACCCATTCTAAACACCCCAAACGAATACGAAAGGTTACCCTTATTAGAACATGATCACGACAGGACTAAACCCTACACCTTGGTGTTCAATAACAACCCTCTAGGTACTATAGGACATCGCCTAAAACCTAGACCAAGTCTTACGCGAAATTCAATTCGGTTGGAACAAACACGAACACATCATAAGATGCCCAAACAATACTTGATCAAATTACATAACACTATTGTTCACAAAGGAACCAATTTTAATTACTAAAGTGCTCCACGATGTTATCTTAAGTTAATTAGAAGAAGGTACCCTAAACTAGTTAAGCCATTTAGTTAAAACAAGCAAAAAGGACAAAATCCTGGAACACTGAGCAGGCGGGCGCCTGGCATGGGGCGAGCGGGCGCCTGAATGACCAGAAGGTCTGGCCATCAGGAAAGGGTATGCAGGCGGGCGCTTGGGTCCAGGCGGGCGGGCGCCTGGTCTGGATTCCAGCCGGGAAAACAGAGCTGGGTTCATGATATTCTTACCCATTTCTCACCACACTCAAAATCAAACACAATCAATCTTCCACCCAGCATAAATATGAACCCAAAACAACTTATAACTATAACGGGGACTCAAATAATACCATTCATCAACCAAGATCAAGATTCAAACCCAACATTCCTAAAATCACCATTTTTGACCAAAACTCCAAATAAATTCCAAATAAACTCCAAACTCAACCAAACTTCAAATATAACACATCAAGCATAATATAAACATGATATGAACATTTTAGCATAAAAATGGGGAAAAGCAACTTACCCGGATTTTCTCAAAGGTGACGGAACTCGAAATTTCTTGGCTTCTTACGATCCTATCGACGATCTAAACAAGATTCATGTTTTAAGAAATGAGAAATAATAAGAGGAGGAAGAAGAAAATGAAGAGAGAAGAGAGAAAGAAAACTTACCCAATGTAGAGAGAGAGAGGGAGGTGTGCTGGGAGAGAAGAATGAGGGAGTAGGGTGATGGAAGAGGTAAGGGAGAAGAGAAGGAGTAGGGAGGGAGTAGTTAAAACCTTTTTCATAAACTTACACTTAGGCCCCTTCTTCCACACTACACACAAATACTTGCACTCCCTACTAACAATTAAGACCCAACACTTCTACACTAGCACAAATGACCCAAATAAAATGCTAGGCATAATTATTATGAAACATAATATGCACACATAAATATTTAAATAAATAATAATTTAAATACATAAATAAGCAAATAAATAAATAATAATTATTTATTACCAATAAAATAGAGCCTGGATTTCGGGTCGTGACATTCACTCCCCCTTAAAGAAAATTCGGCCCGAATTTTAACGAGACCTACCCGAATGATCAAGTAGCCATTAATAGGATAGTTCCGTCATTTCCCAAATTCCTCAATCATCCATTCTAAACCACCACGTAGTAACCTTAAATAATGTTCACCATACCACGACCTCTCGCACATAACTTCCTTCAATCATAACCTTCACTACTAATTAGAATCAATAATCAAAATTGGAGAATCCCAATTGCTCCCAAACATAACTCTCGAGATATCCTAAGCTCATCTTATTCATAACCTTAATTACACTGTAAAGGTGTTTCCTTTTGTAATTCACATACTTAGTAGTAATCCCCAGAAATTCAAAACATCACCATCCCGAGCCTAATTAGCTTTTAAAATATAAAAAGGCTAAATGAATTTCTATTTCCACAATATTCATCGAAATAGCTACATCTCTATGGATTACCATTATAGTGCTTTCACTTTGAGTTAACACCTTAAATTAATAGTACCATACAACCCCAAAATTTCTCGTACAAAGTGTCCACTTAATCTATGTTATACTCTCATCCCTTCATTAATCCGGTCTTG
Organism: Campanula takesimana; assembly: GCA_026119855.1. NCBI lineage: Eukaryota > Viridiplantae > Streptophyta > Magnoliopsida > Asterales > Campanulaceae > Campanula > Campanula takesimana. The sequence continues at coordinate 249,445 of JAOWBW010001065.1, forward strand.
AAGCCTAAACAATTCAATATACTCAATAGTCCGCAAAACGATCCAAATTTCATCTTCAAAAGATTTTCTCTAACTCCCATTTACATTATAATCCGTGCTCATAAACCCAAGGAAATCAACAAATCTCAAATCCTCAATAGCTAACCCAAGTTAGTCTCTCACGCATACATTTATTAACCTAATGATACTTAGGCTCAATGGTACTACCTAAAATCATAAACTAATTAGCTAGCCTCATTCCAATAGCTCCATTACCAAATCACAATATTCTTTAATTATGCCCAAATATTGATACTCGACTTTCTTCACATACCCTTGGTCCAAATCGCGAAACGCCACCAAGGAGAGATTTAGGACCATAGAACCACTATCTAACCAAAATTCAAAATGCCTTTAACATAGATCGAGAAATTTTTACTCTCCCAAAATTTACTTATTAGTCCTTTCTAACTTAACACGCTTACCACCATTATCGATTATACATTCCACCATACACTCATTACCCATAACAATTCACGCATCCCTCCATACTAATCAATCTCGATGTACTCACGGAGATGTACTAAAAGGAAACGAAATCTCTTAACAAGAAACCCTCGGTTGAATCCTCAACTTTTACAACTCAACCGTTACAATATAGATATTGGTCTAATTATCAGTACTACAACCTTGTACCACACAATGCAATTTAGCTCCAAGCTTCTCCTCAAACACTAGGTACCATTCGGAAGCAAATGAGAATCTTACGAATGATAAATACACCCAACAAATTGACCGAAACTAAATACTCGGATTTCAATTAAGAAAAGATAGGTATAACCCTTCCCAAAGGAACGGTCTCAAACAGTTTAAAAAAATTAGGAATGGAGAATACATCAATCCCCCTTCAACAATAGACTAAAGCAATAGTAACATCAAAATCTTGTAATAGCAACGTGGCTAATTAGCAGGTGAGACATAACCATACTTAAGCACATCATAAGCACATAAGACTTCATCAGATACCCTAAACTCCTCCATAGGAGTAGACACCTACAACACATAAGTCAAAGACTCAGAAGTAATAAATGCAACTAAATGCACAGAAACACATAGATGCGATGATCCTATAATGCACGCGCTCGCTCTCACGACGCTAAATAATACCTCCTGAAATTTATCCGTTACCTGGTGAGTGCTGATTGATCGCAATTACTCTACCCTATACCTTAGGGTTCCCCGAAGCATCTCTCTTCTGACCCGGTGAAGTACTGGTTCCTGTTCCTGATGATTGAACCTTAAACCTCGGACAATCCTTTATGAAGTGACCCAGTTGACCACAATTAATACATTTTCCTTGCTTCTTCCAACACTTATCCTCCAAATGGCCTTCTCTCTGACAGTAAGTGCAAAGCCACCTACCTTGTTTCCCTTGTTTCCCCGGAGTAGTACCCGGATTCCCTAGCGCGGTTTGTTCTTTAAACTGAGATGGTGCTCCCAAATTACCTCGGTTATCTGAACGGTGTTGTGGTTGAGATTTAGCATGGCTTACTTGTTTACCCGTATTTGCAACCTCGGTCTTCCTCTTATGCTCCCCAATATCTTGCTCGATCAAGTATGCCCGGTCTACCGCATCCTGAAATGTCACAATCCTCTGGGCTATAAGTTGAGTACGAATAGAAGTCTTCAAACCCCGGATGAATCTCATAGCCTTCTGTTCTTCGGTCCTCACAAGATAGTCACAATACCGGGCTAATTCTGTGAACTTAGCCGAGTATTGAGCTATAGACAACAAACCTTGCTCCAAGTTGAGAAGCTCGATCTCCTTTCGGTTTTGATCCACTACCGGAATGAAATGCTCCTTGAACTTTCGCACAAACAATTCCCATGCATACACTGTGTGGGTATCATCCCAACTCGCTTTAACACCCTTCCACCAATGCTCGGCGGCACCCACAAGTTTATAAGCCACAAACCGGACCTTGTCTTCATCGGTGCAACCAAAGACATCATAAATTTTCTCCATCGACTCAATCCATAGCTCGGCCTTCCTTATATCGGGTTCCCCATTGAACTCAACCGGTTTCAATTTCAGAAATTGTTCCAATCCATAGCGGGGTGGTGGTGCTTGTTCTACCCTCGGACCTTGATCATGTATGGCCTTCATGGCCGCCTCAAACATGCCCTGAAACATTGCACGGGCTTCATCCCTCGTTTCATTCTGACTTGCATTACCGGTATTACTTTCACCACTTCTCCTTCGAGCCATTTCAAACAAGTACCTGCATAAAACAACAATTGTTACTCACTCCGAACACACTACCCTCTTAGGTCATACTAATCCACCTAGACTTATACTTAGAGCCAAACCATAGCTCTGATACCAACTCTCGCGCCCCCGAACCCGCGGGTCCGGAATACGCGAGCTGGACGTCGACTTAAAACCAAAACTCTAAAATATAGAAGTTAAAAATTCCATTTTGAACCAAAAGATGATAACACAAGGTTTTACAAATCCAAGTTTAAATCAACAAAGTGCATCTAACATAAGCTCCACAGCTTATACCAAAAAGAATAAAATATACAATTCTTAATGACGTCAATAATGGTAAAACTATCCCCAAAAGGTTATACATTTAAATAATGTAAACCGATCCATAACAACTTGCCCCAAAATCTCAATCCTCTCGACGTCCTCCTCGATCCGCGAATCCTAATCCTTTTCCTCCTAGGGGGGGGGGGTTTAAGGAAAAACAAAGATGGAAATAAACGGGGTGAGATAAAATCTCAGTAAGTTACTAATGCAACTACATGACATGCTATAATGCAATAAACAATAAACAATGATAAATATCACATAGCATGAAACAATTAACAGTCAACAGATAGCAGCGGAAAGTAAACACATAACAAAGGATATTAGCCAAGGTTTCCCAACTGATAGAACCAATAAAGGGTCGCTGCGCAGCTTCAACAATCCACCAATCCATATCTTCACAGTAGCATAAAAGCCGAAGAGAAAACCCCGGTCAGAAGCGACCAATCAACCCATCAATCAAACAAACCATCTTCATAGTAGCATAAAAGCTGAAGAGAAACCCGGTACCGGAACCAATAACAATGATAAAGTGCCACAAGGGGCGGGAGCCATGCCACAAAGTCATGCTCCAAAACGATTAGCTAGAATACCCACAACGGAGCTAGCTCATCCCAACCAAGGCCAATCTGGATGAGGACAGAAGGACCAATGGGCAATGCTATACTGGACTTGGCTCGTGCCATTATAGCATTATCCATTGCCTGACTCGATACACAAATAACCAGCTGGACTTTCAATAATGCTAAGTAATAAAATAACAGCACGGTAAACAGCTAAGGATTCCAAAGTAGGGAACCATACCAATTAATCACCATAAAAGATGCAAACGATTACTCAAGAAGAGTTCAACAACAATAGCACAAGGAGTTTCTCATAAAAGAGTCCAACAACATTGACCATTAAAACATAATGATTCCAAGATAAGGCACGTACCAAATACATCCTAAATATGATACCCACAAGTTAGTCATAAAGAGCACAACCCAAACGGTCGCTCCCTAATGGCACAATGACTATTACCAAAATGACCATAAACATTTACTCAAAAGATATACTAGGACTATGAACTCAACCATCTCATCACACCTGGAATTCCAAATAAGAAATCCGAATGAATACATCTTAAGGTTAATCAAACCGTAGGTACCCAATTGCCAATTCACGCTTTATCTCCGTTCATAACGAACCCATTCTAAACACCCCAAACGAATCCAAAAGGTTACCCTTATTAGAACATGATCACGACAGGACTAAACCCTACACCTTGGTGTTCAATAACAACCCTCTAGGTACTATAGGACATCGCCTAAAACCTAGACCAAGTCTTACGCGAAATTCAATTCGGTTGGAACAAACACGAACACATCATAAGATGCCCAAACAATACTTGATCAAATTACATAACACTATTGTTCACAAAGGAACCAATTTTAATTACTAAAGTGCTCCACGGTGTTATCTTAAGTTAATTAGAAGAAGGTACCCTAAACTAGTTAAGCCATTTAGTTAAAACAAGCAAAAAGGACAAAATCTTGGAACAGTGAGCAGGTGGGCGCCTGGCATGGGGCGAGCGGGCGCCTGAATGACCAGAAGGTCTGGCCATCAGGAAAGGGTATGCAGGCGGGCGCTTGGGTCCAGGCGGGCGGGCGCCTGGTCTGGATTCCAGCCGGGAAAACAGAGCTGGGTTCATGATGTTCTTACCCATTTCTCACCACACTCAAAATCAAACACAATCAATCTTCCACCCAGCATAAATATGAACCCAAAACAACTTATAACTAGAACGGGGACTCAAATAATACCATTCATCAACCAAGATCAAGATTCAAACCCAACATTCCTAAAATCACCATTTTTGACCAAAACTCCAAATAAATTCCAAATAAACTCCAAACTCAACCAAACTTCAAATATAACACATCAAGCATAATATAAACATGATATGAACATTTTAGCATAAAAATGGGGAAAAGCAACTTACCCGGATTTTCTCAAAGGTGACGGAACTCGAAATTTCTTGGCTTCTTACGATCCTATCGACGATCTAAACAAGATTCATGTTTTAAGAAATGAGAAATAATGAGAGGAGGAAGAAGAAAATGAAGAGAGAAGAGAGAAAGAAAACTTACCCAATGTAGAGAGAGAGGGAGGTGTGCTGGGAGAGAAGAATGAGGGAGTAGGGTGATGGAAGAGGTAAGGGAGAAGAGAAGGAGTAGGGAGGGAGTAGTTAAAACCTTTTTCATAAACTTACACTTAGGCCCCTTCTTTCACACTACACACAAATACTTGCACTCCCTACTAACAATTAAGACCTAACACTTCTACACTAGCACAAATGACCCAAATAAAATGCTAGGCATAATTATTATGAAACATAATATGCACACATAAATATTTAAATAAATAATAATTTAAATAAATAAATAAGCAAATAAATAAATAATAATTATTTATTACCAATAAAATAGAGCCTGGATTTCGGGTCGTGACACTCTAAGCACGGCCATGAAACCGCAAGTCATGCATTGTGCTACTGCAAATGAATTATGGGATGCTATCGAAGAGCATATCGAAGGAGACACTGTTTGCAAAGAAAACAAGAGATACGAAGTACAAAAGAGATTCAATAATTTCTCTCAACTCCCCGGTGAAACCCTAAGACAGACTTATGAACGTTACTGTGAAATCATAAACCTCTGTATTTCACTTGGAAAGAAATTCTCTAATAAGGAATTGAATACAAATTTCCTTACTGCTTTTGGATCGAGATACCTACATAAATCTAGCGCCCTTAAAGACGCTGGAACCTTAGATGTTTGGACACTTAGAAATCTTTACGTAAATCTTAAAGTGTATGAACTCAAACTTCAGTGCATCAGTGAAACTGAAGGAAAATCTAAGTCCATTGCAATGGTGGCGCATAGAGAAGAAGCGCCTGCGCAAGTTCAAGTTCAAGTTGAGAAAAGTTCCGACCCCAAAATTTCTACCTCTGAGCTATTATATATGGATGACGAAGACTTCACTTTATTTGTGAAGAAATTTTAGAAGTTCAGAAAGTTCTCAAAACCCAACTCCTCCAGCAAATTTCAAGGATCTACAAGTAGAGCTCCTCCAAAGTTCACTAGGAGCAGCGACTCAAAAAGGAAAGAAGATCTGGTATGTTTTAATTGCAGGAAACCAGGACACTTTGCCTCAAGCTGCCCAATCCCCAAGTTTGAATACATGTAGAAGAAGAGTAGCCATACTCCCAAATTCTCTCCCAGACCCAATCGTCACAAGGGAATGATTGCTGAAGAAGAATCACCAGCAAATGAGCATAACACCTGGATCGAAATAGACTTTGAAGAGAGCGATGAAGATACTGATGATGGGCTCATGTGCTTGATGGCAAATGATGATGAAGTCGATACTTATGATTCCGATAATGACTGCTGAAAGGATATTCCTGATATGAATGTCGTGAATAAACCTATCAAGAAATCAACAGGTTTTCAAGAAGTGAAAAAGAAAAAAGGGCTAACCATCAGCGAGCTTGTTGAACAAGGATTTATTACTCCAACTCAAAGCGATGGTGGATTGTTATTTGCTAGATGTGATCTGAGCGCACGAAGCAAGCTCAGAAAAGGCAACTACATCAGACCTCAAGTTGAACCAATCCCTGTAATCTCTCATGATGAGGATATTGGCAAGCAAGAGAAATTGTTCTCAGAAGCTGAAAAGGTAATAAGTAAATTTGGAAAAATGAAGGAAGATTTAGCACTAACATGTGATGAAATTTCTCAGCTTAAGACCGAGAAAACTGTTCTAAAATCTGAACTCACCCTCCTTAAGGAGCAGATTAAAAGCATGACTCCTCTTACTGTTAAAAACACTTTTCTAACGGAACAGAACTCATTAGTTAAAGTTCAAAACAATGAATTGGTTGCTCAAATTACTGATCTTCAAAAGATTACAAATAAGTGGTCCAATTCTCGTGTCACTATGGAAAGTATCTTTGAGTCCCAAAAATCCTGTGGTGATAAAAGTGGCTTGGGATTCTCATCAACTAGTGACAACTTTAAGTGTGAGGTCTGCACTAAAAGAGACAGTGAATTTACACCTCAGCAAACTCATGAAATTCCCATGGAAAAACATTCTATTTCAATGGGCTTTGACAGGAAAAAGTCAAGAGACAAACATTCCATTATGTCTACCCAACGAAACAATTTGGGAAAGCTAAGGAGAAGGAAGTAGCTACAGATGAACCATCTCCTAGAAAAATCAATCTTGAAACAAAGCGCGCTCCTTCTACTAGTGCGCATTATGCGCCTAGGAGCCATGCGCCTCATCGCCATGCGCCTCCTAGCCCTATGCGCCCTACTAGAAAAAGCGCACCAAAATTTCAAAAGAAAGATTTTGTTAAGGCTGGCTCATCTGACCCAAAGAAGAATCCTATCCCAAAGAAAAGTAAAGAGTCTGCAAAAACTTATGTGACTGGTGGCTTTCATCATTGCTCTATTTGTGATTGTTTTGGACACAAGGCCGTGGAATGCCTTTTGAGATTCACTCCCAATACCAAAGGACTTAAAAATCCTAAGGTCAAGCAAGAGTGGGTCGTCAAAATTTGCTAACTCTAGGACCCAAAAGGAATAAAGGGGACCTGCTTAAATGTCTATATTTCAGGTTCTTTGCTTCATGGCTGGATCTTCTAAAGCTAGAACGTATGAATGGATTCTTGACAGTGGGTGCTCACGACACATGACAGGAAATGAATCCTTACTTGAAGATGTTCATGAAGAAAGAGGTCCCTCAGTAACATTTGGTGAAAATAACAAAGGTCAAGTTGTTGCATATGGAAAGCTCAAGAAAGACAAAGTGTGCATTGAAAGAGTCTCTTTTGTAGAAGGACTCAAGCATAACTTATTATCCATATCTCAATTCCGCGACAAAGGATTAGAATGACATTTCACTTCAACTCAATGTCTTATCAAGAATGGAAAAACTGGAGCTATCTTACTCACGGGATATCGTAAGACAAATATTTATATTATTGATTTTCATAGTATGAACTCTAGTACTAATCTTTGTTTTGTAGCAAAAAGTGTGAGCGAAAATAGTTGGCTATGGCACAAGCGCATGAGTCACTTGAACTTAAAATGTCTATCAAAACTCAGCAGGGACAATCTTGTCAAAGGACTTCCCAAGGTAGCTGATCATCATGACAACAAATGCGCAGCTTGTCAACTTGGCAAACAATCAAAGCAGTCTTTCTCCAACAAGACAAATCCCTCAACTTCAAGATGTTTGCAACTGCTGCACATTGATCTTTTTGGACCAGTTACCACCGCAAGCTTAAGAAGAAACAAGTATACCTTAGTTGTGGTGGATGATTTCTCAAAATACACATGGGTGGAAATGATGATTACAAAAGACGAATGTTATGAAATTCTCATCTCATTATTCAGACTGCTCCAAACCCAAAAAGAAGATGACATCGTTAGTGTTCTATCCGACAATGGAACAGAATTTAAGAACAACGGTGTTGCTCGATATTGCAATGATCATGGGATAGATCACAAATTCTCAACCGCTGGAGTTCCTCAACAAAATGGTGTTGTGGAAAGAAAGAATAGGACGTTGATTAAAGCGGGAAAGACGATGATAGTGAAGCCAAATTGCCTCAGTACTTTTGGGAAGAAGCTATCAACACTGCATGCTTTACTCAAAATCGTTCCCTCATCAACAAGCGCCATAACAAGACCCCTTATGAACTTTGGTGTGGTAGAACTCCCAACATTGCTTTCTTCAAAATCTTTGGCTGCAAATGCTATATCCTCTACAACGGAAACGAGCATAGAGGTAAATTCGACGCCAAAGCGGACGAAGGTATTTTTGTTGGGTATGCTAAACATTCAAAAGCTTTTCATGTTTTCAATAGATCTACATTAGTGATAGTCGAATCTGTACATGTTACATTTGATGAACATTCTCTCCTTGAGCCACATTTGGCTCCTAATGTTGCTGATGATTCTGTTGAGTCTATTGAGACAGGTGCGCACATTCCAACTGCGCATACACAAGAACAGAATGTATCAACACAAGGAAATCCATCTACATCAGTTGCGCCTAATTCCTCTTATGGTGCGCAAAATGTATTATCAGCTGCGCCTCCTTCAAATGATGCGCCTCTTGATTCTTCTAACACGCCTATATCTACTGCTGCATCTGGTGTTAACCCCTCTTTCAATTCTGAACCAGTTCAACCCCCTAACTTTAATGACTTTGATGCTGGTGAAGATGTGCAAATTGAAAACCTTCAAGTTACTACGACTCAACCTAACTTACCTCCTGAAATTCGTGAAGTTAGAGATCACCCAATCTCAAACATCATAGGTGATCTTCATGTTGGAGTTCATACAAGGAGAGCTACAAACTTTGATGCTTACACTGCATTTATCTATCAAATTGAACCGAAGAAGGCTGATGAAGCGCTCCAAGATCCTAATTGGGTTGTTGCTATGCAAGAAGAACTCAATTAATTTGAACGATGTAAGGTTTGGACTCTTGTTCCAAGACCAAATGATCAAGGAGTGATTGGTACGAAATGGGTGTTCAGAAACAAGATGGATGAGAATGGAACCATCACAAGAAACAAAGCAAGATTGGTTGCACAAGGCTATAGGCAAGAAGAAGGAATCGACTACGATGAAACTTTTGCGCCTGTTGCAAGACTTGAAGCTATAAGGATTTTCCTAGCTTACGCTGCTCACAAGAATTTCAAGTTATATCAAATGGATGTGAAGAGCGCGTTTCTAAATGGTGAACTCCAAGAATAAGTCTATGTAGCTCAACCACCTGGGTTTGAAGATTCTCAATTTCCAAATCATGTCTACAAACTCCAGAAAGCTTTGTATGGGCTAAAGCAAGCACCAAGAGCATGGTATGATATACTATCCAAGTTTCTCATTGAGAAAGGCTTCACGCGCGGTAAAATCGATACTACTCTTTTCATTTCCAAACATAATGATCATAAATTATTTGTTCAAATTTATGTCGATGATATTATTTTTGGTTCTACTAATGAATTGTTGTGCAAGCGCTTTGAGAAACTAATGAAGAGCAAGTTTGAGATGAGCATGATGGGAGAACTCACATTCTTCCTCGGGCTTCAAATCAAACAAATGTGTGAAGGCATATTTATCAACCAAGCAAAGTATACAAGGGATCTAATCAAGAAGTTTGGACTCGATAATGCTAAACCATATGATACTCCAATGGCTACCGGCAACAAACTCGACAAAGACTTGAAAGGTAGGAAAGTTGATCAAACTTTATATCGAGGTATGATTGGCTCACTTCTTTATCTTACCGCTAGTAGACCAGATATTATGTTTAGTGTTTGTGTCTGTGCGCGTTATCAATCCGACCCTAGAGAAGTGCACTTAATTGCTGTGAAACGTATTATACGATATCTCTCCGGCACTGTTAACCTTGGACTTACACCAAAGATTCGAATTTTAAACTTGTAGGTTATTCAGATGCGGATTATGCAGCGTGCACAATTGACAGGAAAAGCACAAACGGCACTTGTCATTTCCTCGGATATCGACTTGTGTCATGGGCTAGTAAGAAACAAGCTGCAGTTTCTATCTCAACTATTAAAGCAGAATATATTGCTGCTGAAAGCTGTTGCTGTCAGATTCTGTAGATGAAGCAGCAATTGGTGGATTATGACATCAAAGAAGAAAATTGTCCCATCTACTGCGACAATACCTCAACCATTGCGGTTTCTAAAAATCCTGTCATGCACTCCAAGACCAAGCACATTGACATCAAGTATCACTTCCTCAAAGACCACATGGAAAAAGGGAACATTCATTTGGAACACATGGGAACCGACTATCAAATCGCCAATATTCTTACAAAAGCACTAGATGCTAAAAGATTCATCTTTTTGTGAGGTGAAATGGGTATGCTTGAACTCAGCTAAATTTTGTCCATAAAATTTGTCAATACTAATGCTTTTGGGTCTTCTTAAAATTTCTAAGTTAGATGCCTTATGCGCTGCGCATTCCATACGCACTTGATATTGCGCATAAGGCAAATCGTTTCTGAGTCTAAGAAACTCTGCGCATTATAGAGCTGCGCATATACTTCATGCGCATGCCACGTGGACCTCAGGTAAGTTTTCTTTTCAATAGTTTCACCTAGGTCCTTGACTTGCTGAGTCAGCACATAATTTGCAAGGGTACTTGCGTAATTATGTATTTTCCCTCGTCATTTCTTTTTAAATTTTCTTGGGAAATTACTATTCTACCCCTACGCACGTCCCACCTCATTTAATGCAAATGCATTGAGTGACGCGCCATTAATGCATTGTGTGCTACTTATGACGGAAGTGGAAAAGACTTTTCTTGGCCTTTAATGCCTGACACACGCGCGCGGTTAGGGCTTTTCACGCGCACTCCTCATTGGGCCACGTCATCTGCGCGTGCGCCTCATGACATCACCATTCCTTTTTGGGCCTTTTCCCTCTGAACCGCCGTCTTCCTCCTCACTTTTCTCCTTGAAATTTCGTTCATCACTCAACCGCCTCACTTTTCTCTCAACTCTCTGACTTTTCTTTCTCTCTGCACTCATCATTCACACTCTATTTTCGCACACAACTTTCTTCAATATAATCTGATGGCTCCCAAGACATCTACATCTTCCAAGAAACCGGAGGATCCTCAAATGGTAAGATTTCATTACACTCCTTTCCAGTTTTTCCGCCATTTTTGGGTTAGAAGGTCTGAATTTTTCCCTTTGTGATTTCTCTATGATCCGTTGCTCGTTTTTCAAATTATTTGATACTGTGTGATCACATTTCTCATAGCTTTTCATATATGTAATTTGTTTTACGATCAATGATTGTTTGGTTGGATTTCTGTTGAATTTTCGAGTTTTTTTGGTCTTTTCAAATTCTCTTTAGTTTTTCTCAGATCTTGGTTGTATGTTCTTGTTATTACTATTGTGGTTTACTTGTTTGTGTGTGATTTTTCATTTCGAATATTTTGATGTGCCTTTTATGCATTTTGGAGCACTTTGACATTTTTATGTTCTTCATGTTCTTCGTGTATTCAACACATGTTCTTCATGTTCTTAGTGAATAGTCTTATGATATGCCTTACCATGATTTTTGGTTATGTTTCTGCTTTTCACGCCAATTCTAGGCGTGTAGCTTAAATTTTATGTTTTTGGACATTTTTTACCCTTTATATTTATTATTTGTTCCAAGTATGGAGTCTAGTTCATGCGCTGCGCTTTTCGCTCATGCACATGCGCTTCTCTCCATGCGCATGTCCAGAACTAATTCTTAATTTTGCTTTTGCGCAAAATCTTAACTACTTTATTCCCGGTTGGGAACTCGATGTGGAGGGCGCTATATGATGGAGATTATGGACACTTCTGGTATTCTGCCTCTTTTCACTAAGGGCCAGACTTTCATTCTCCCCTCCTACATCGACGAATTCTTCAGCAACGCAGAAGAAGTGGATCGAGTCTACGACGATATTACAGTTCCTTGCCTCAAAAGTTCAATTCGCGGGGTTTCTGTAACGATCAACTATGCGCACATCAGACAGACTATGGGTCTTCCTGCGTGCAAAAAGACGAAGTTACCACAGGATGTGCAAGATAGGGTTGCGCAGAAGATGATCAAGATCCCTACGCTGGTTGGTCAATACAACAACCATGATAGGAAGGAGTTTGGAGAACTCATGTACCACCTCTGCACTTTGATTGGGGACACCATCAACTGCAAGAATGGGAACAAGTCAACATTCATTAGCAAGCAGTGGATGTGCTGCGCAGCCATTTATAAGAAGAAACAGTTAAGCTAGGCTGAGATCATCTATGATGAGTTAGTGCGCTGGGTACGCGTGTATAAGAAAAAGGCTGCTGACACCAAGAGGCCACCCAAGTACAAAACATACTGTAGAATTCTTACTGCCATCTTCATGCGCTTTCCCAACATGCGCAAGTTGGTGGATGAGGACCCTTCTCTCAAAGTTGATGTGACTTCCACGCGCACATATTCACGCGTATTTCTTCAAAATTTTCGCCGTGAAGTCAACAACTATGACTACTGCATGTACTGGGCTGCTGATCCAGTTGAAGTATTTGAAGACATTCACCCTGACAACCAAGACTCTCCTCCATTTTCTGATAGTGAGCTCAAAGACGCCTCTGCAACTGAGTCAGAATCTGAGGATGAGTCCTTCTATGAGCCTGTTTTGAACAAGGTGGGTGATAAGGAAAAAAGAAAGGGTTTAGCTGCTGATGCGCCGAAGCGCAAGAAGAAGAAGGCCAGCAAATTTACTGCTGCGCCCGGGACAACCATTAAGGAGCCTACTGCGCAAACTCCGAAGCGCAAGGCTACTTCAGACCCTGAACCTCCTAAGAAAGCTAAAAAGGCCAAGGCTCCTACGCTTGAAGAAAAAGGAAAAGCTAAGGCTGCTGCGCCTGTTGAGAAGAAAGACAAGAAGAAGAAGAAAAAGGCAAAGGAATCAAGAACACTACTGGATGAGTCTGATGAAGACATCCAAGTAGCAGATGATGCTCCTACGCCCCCTCCTCCCTCGCCTAAGTCAAAACGAGCCTCTACTCCTCCTCCTACGCCTCAAGAAGAAGATGAATTTGAAGGTGCATTCAATGATCCTCTTTTCAGCCCTTCCAAATCTACTGGAACTTCCAAGGCTGCACAATCTCAGGGGGAGACGCAGAAGGAATCTGCCAAGGAGAAGAGCAAGGATACTTCAAGTGAGGATGAGACCCACTTTCTGCTAAGAAGGCCACTCTTAAGCGCAGGGTAAAGATGGCTGCAACAAAGAAACGCGCCACAAAGCGCCCTATAGAAGACTTGTTTGATATTGATTCAGACACTCTAAGGACTTCTCCTCCGCGCACTGAAAAATCTGCGCGTGATATTGCTAGGGAAGCAAGACTTGCTGCAGTTGCGTAAAGGAACGTTGCGCAGCAAGCCCCACCAGTCTTCATTGATGGTGAAGGCTTTGCTCATGATGCACCTGATCCAACTGTCTATGAGGATGCGCCAATTGTAGAAGATGCAAATGAATCAAGCTCAGAAGACTATGATGTCCATCATTCTCCCATTCCTGCGCATCACTCTCCAGTTCCTGCGTAAGCAACTCCTGCTGCTACTGCTACTCCTATACAACCAACTGGGGCTTCACATACTTCTCCAATCATTCATGAAGTGCCTCCAGTTACTGCTCCCTCAGATCCCTCTAGTTCAGCAACTGACATGCGCCAAATCTTGGCCATGCTTCAAACTATTCAAGCAAATCAATTTGCCTCGCAAACCCAGCACTTCCAAGTGGTCACTGCGGAAGATAAAATTCAAGAGCAATTGGATGCGCAGTCTGCTAGGCTAGATGCGCAAGCCAGTTTGCTACAAGCTATTGATTGTGCCATTAAGGGGAATAGTTCAACAAAGGCAACCAGTTCTGCTGCTGCTGATGCGCAGGCAACCAGTTCTGGAGCTGCGCACATGCCTCAAATTTATGATGCGCTCTAGAAAGACTTAGAGCATGACTTTGGTATTATTACCACTGCGCTCTCGAAGATTCCCTCTATGCATGGTCTGTCTGAAGCTCTTAGCATGTTGGCAAATACTCTCACTGAGGTAATCCAGATTGAAACTGCCAAAGTTATAAACACCATTGATAACTTTGCTCCTAGAGATTCCAGCTCTTCCTCCTCCTCCATCGATGCACTAAAATCTCATGTCACTCACTGCTTAGTTCAGTTAAGTGATACATTCAATGGAGCTATGAACCAAGCTAGCCAGAACATGGTTCAAGTGGAGTTGACCAAATCTCTAGCGGATGCGCAGAAGGAGATTCTGGACTCAGTTGCTTCTTCTCAGCAATCTCTGGCAAACCAATTTGGTTCTCTTGAGAATACTTTTAACAGAGTTTCTAAAGACCTTCAGAAAGACAACGATCTGATGCGCTCCGGCATGAAAACATATGTTAACCAGGCTGTGGAATACAACGCCAAGTTTCAAGCTCTCAAGATTGAGATAATGGACAAGATTACCGGCCTGCAGAACGAGCTTAGGGAAGCACTTTCTAGGATAAACATAGACTAGAAATGCAATTTTTTTGCTGCGCATATTTTGAAGTTTTTGATGCGCATTTGTTTTTGCTTTTGATTTTTCTTCCTTTGTAAAACTTGTACTGTAACTCTTATCTTTCAAGTTTTAATGAGAAGAAATGCATCATTGCTTTTCACAAAACTTTGTTCAATTCAAACTTTTCGTTTGAAGAAAAATGAATGCTTTATTAAACCCTACATCATGCGCATATTCTTATCTGCTCATATTTCATTGCATGATGTTTAAACATTCAGTTTAAACGCATACTCAAACTTAAACTCATAATATTTTTGTATGTGCTGAATGATATTTCTGTTTTTCCCATAATGTAAGTTATTCTTTTGGATAGACTAGAAATCTATAACATTGGCTAGTGTGTGCATTGACATGAGACATGATTTAACATTTACATTCTTATGGACATGTTTTTTATCAAGTACTTTGTATTGCCTTTGTTGTAGTAGGTAATGGCATCAATCATTTAGGGGGAGATTGTTGGGTATGCTTATTACTTAACCCTCCTACTTATGTTAGAATTGATTGATACCATCACCTAAGTTTGTTTTAAGGACTTTAGGACCCTATGTAAAAAGTTTTATAACTTCATTTTTTAGCTAAGTCCTCTTTATAGACTAGGCTTAGTGTTTAGGGCAGAAGCTTTGGATTTGAGGTCACATGTGCAAATGCCTAAGTGTGATGCGCATGACCCTCATGCGTAACACCCTCTGCGCACATAAATACGCATGGATTTCATGCGCAGCACAGATCTGCCTTGGTCAATTCTCTTGTTTCTGACCTCACCTTTGTTCAGCTTGGAAAGCGTCTTGTAAAGGTACGCTTATTGGAATGAGTCAAAGTGCTGATGTGGACAAACGACAAAACATGCACTCAACATACACGTAGATAGAGACTCGCCTCATGTTTGAAATTCAAAAAGAAGACAGCTGTCATCCTTCTAGAAGAAATTTGAAGTCTGTCAACTTGCTGTCTCCAACGGCTATAAAGGACAGCTGCGCACCAATCACGTTGTGACAGCACATCGTCCTTGCTAAAGCTCCCCAACGGCTAGTTCTTGGAGCTCCACTATAAGTAACCAGCTCTTCCTCTTTTTCCAAGTTGCTTGAGTTTTTGCTTCCAAAGAGAAACTTTGAAGATTTGAAGATTGCTTGCTCATTTACAGAATTCCCAATAACAACCTTCATACCTTCATACTCAATCCAAGCCCAGATCCTAAAAGCCTTTGTAACACCAGAATTTCTTGTGCTCTCCATCTTACAGATTTATAGAGCCCTGAATTCTGACACACACACACCTCTTGAAGCTTCGATCTCATCGATCATACTTCTAGAGAAACACCGATTATTGTCTAGGATTTGTTCTTTCATATATTATAGATCTTTGAGTTAGTTTGTTCTACATCGTTGTAACTTGTAACTCTCTCATATAATAAGATCTCCTTTAGAAATCCAAGACTAACCATCTTGGTAGAGGACGTAGATCTTTTCCCGATCGAACCTCTCCAAATAGCTTGTCTCTATAATCTGTTTTGCTTTCTACATTAATCATTTCTGATATATTGCTTTGTTTGATCTTGTAGATCTTATTGCGCAGATTGAATTGTGTTTGTGTGCTTATTTTCCTTAGTTCCATTTTGCGCCACTCTTTAAACCATATCTTAGTGCGTGCGTATTTACACTTCTGTGCATCTCCCTGCGCATAAGTAATTGCTTTAAATTTCCGCTGTGCATTTCACACTCTTGCTGCGCGCTATACTTAGCCAAATTAAGAGTCGTGCGCATTTGCCATTGATTTGCAAAAGGGTTTGAAAAGAATTTTAAAACGCTATTCACCCCCCCTCTAGCATTTTTCATACCCTTGTTGCCCTTCTGGGACCAACAGTTTTAGGGTTTATTATTAATATTTTTTTCTATTTTTATTTAAACTCAGCCTTTTGTTTCTTCACTCCTTTAGATTACCAAAAATACCTTTTAAAATTGGTCAAATTGCAATTTAGTTACCTGAGTTTGTTATCATATTTTAATTGGTTATTCAATTTGCGTTTGTTACAATTTGGTTACTGAATGTGTCTTTTTGTTGCAATCAGATGTAATTTTGGATGACCCGTTAAAAATCTAAAGAAACGTATGTCATGTGCCCCTCACATGAATTTTTAAAGGGTATATATGTCATTTTGCTAAGCATTAAGGGGGTAACAAGGTCATTTACTGCATAGGCAAAGTAAAAAAAAAAAAAAAACAACCCCTTGATCTTCCTCCAAAAACATTTCTCTCGCTCTCTGCGGCCGTACCCCGCGTTTCTGGTGCCCCAAGCATCTCCTCAACACCCCCCATTAGCATAACAGAGTCGACAAGAAACAGGGCAGGTTGGGAACTTGTGTTATTTGAGATAGTCATCCAACCAACCCAACACACAGACATTTCAACAAACACGTTTGATGCAAATTCTCTGGATTGGTTGTATAACAATCAAGCTCCACCACATTCACAACATTACAACCCATTTCTACAGGATTTACTTGGAATATCTAAGACACCAACCACCAGTGCTCCAGTTACCAATGTTTCGAAGCAACTTTTCCGAATTTCAACTCATTTTCATCAGAACCCATATTTTAGGGTACAACACAACCAAAATTTTAGGCAACGACCGAAACATTTTAGGCATCTCCAACAGCACCAACATTTAAGGCGACTCAACCTATGTTTCAGGCATCGTAAATTACACCTAAATTTCACGCAGCTTCACCATTATTTTAAGCATCTTCGACTGGAAGTTGATCTTGTTGCTCATTTCAATGCTTTAGGGATTTGCTTCATGGCGGGGAACATTTCGTCGGAAACTCGCCGGGTTCTGGAGAGAGGAATGGAATAAGGGTTTAGGAGAAAAAACGGTGGATTAGGGAGAATCCGTGAAGGGTCGAAGGGGAATGGTGAGGTGGCGCAAACATGGGGTCGAAGGCTGACGGGAAAGGTATGGGCGGTGAAGATCTGGTTGCGAACTGGGTCGGGGATCTTCGGAAAGAGTGGGAAAAAAGAGGGGGAGTGAGGGTTGGATGGCTAATTTATGAAAAAGGGATTGGGGATGAAGAGGATGGGTTTATGTTTTATTTTAATAAATTTATGGTCAGAAATACCCTTTAAATGTGTCATGTGAGTGCCATATGATATACTTTTCGTTAAGTATTTAACGGGCCATCCCAAATTACACTTAATTGCAACAAAAAGATACATTTAGTAACTAAATTGTAACAAACACAAATTGGATAACCAATTGAAATATTGTGACAAACTCAGGTAACTAAACTTGCAATTTGCCCTTTAAAATTTTGTTACATACATTGTGCATGACTATATCACGAACAAAACATAGCAACGTTAGTGAAAGTGACCACTGACACACAAAAAAAGAGCTGAATGTGTTGCATGCAAAAATAATGAGTTGAGTGATCAAATCCACAGAAAGTGGATATTTAGGTGATTGTTTTTGTAATTTTTTCTTTCTATAAATTTCAAATTTAAATGAATAATGTAAAATTGTTATTGTGCAATTATCTCTAAAAATTAAGAAAGAAATGACATAAGGCTGGACAAAGCCAACATAAGCGTGCATGTAAAAGAGTGAGTATTAGCCTTAAGAAATGATTACTCATAAACAGTACTCCCTTCGTCCCAAAACTGTTGGAATTATGCTCTAGGCCCTTGAGAAAGGCCGTACGTTACATCATTTGTTTTGGAGATAACAACCTTGGGTTATTATATGTTTTATATGTTTATTATAATAATCCCCGTCCCTAGAACTTATGAAGAACTAGTATAAGTTTAATTGATGATCATGTGATGATCATGTGTATTAGATACAGATTAAGCTTATGGGTACATGTTGGTGACCATGTACTGGACATGACCCACCTATGAGATTTATGTCATGGTCAAATGTCATAATTAAATCTCATAATAGTTATATCATTGATATCCTTAGACCTGAGATTATTACAGTCTTCCACATGATGAAAATTATGTTTGACGAACTCAAACGTCACTCCTAACCGGGTGCTTATAAAGGCTACGATTGGCATAATCGGATTCATGTAGGGAAAGGTAATAAGTCAATATGGGATTTGTCCCTCTCTCAAGAGAGATATCTGCTTAGGCCTCTCGTAGAGTGAGATTGATGAAATGCGTGGCCGCGCTCAAATGAATTGATGAGATCAATACCATTTGCTCATTATCAATCTACTCAAGATCGAGAAAGCATTGAACAATATAAGTTGACATGGACCATGACTTATGTTCAATATGATATCGTGAGACAAAAGGATTGTGATATATTCTATTGAGGATTACGAACTTCTTTAAGTTATATTAATTGGGTAGTCATGATGGCTTGCTAGAGTCTGCTCATGATTTATGAGTTTGACCTTGGTTGGACTCATTGCCAACTTAATATAATCCTATGGGGTCACACACAAAAGAACGAATTGTTTAAAAGGCTAAAATGACTTTTTGCTGGTGCTCGGCCGAGCACCTCAAAGGACTCGGCCGAGCATGAGAAACAGAAAGTTTTGACACAGAGGTGCTCGGCCGAGCACCTTATAAGACTCGGCCGAGCAGGCCCTGTTTGGGCCCAAAATCTGATTTCGTGTTTTGACGGGTTTTTGACCTATTTCTCCTAAAAGGTTTAGGACTAATGGTTTTAAATACCTCTCTCTTAACCCTAATCAGTATGGATTGATATTGTATCATTATTGGTAGCCTCCATGTGTTTGAGAAACATATTCTTGAGTATAGATTGAGAATCAAAAGCTCAAGAACACCAATAAAATCATATAGCCTTTGAAGATTAGAAAAGCGTGTTTTCTAATGGGTCTAGCAATCCAGATCTAGAATCGTTCTAGATATTCGTTCGCATGTGGATAAACATAGAGGGCGTTGGCATCAACTCCTTCAAAGTTCGTGATCTAAGTGTTGCTGTCGTTCCTGCGTTCGTGATTCGAAGAAGCGCGAAGAACAAAGATTGAAGATCTCAGAATTTTAAAGCTCCGTCACGGTTAGTGTTCTAAATTCATCCTCGTATTAATTTAATCATCATGATCGGATCTAGGCTTTTGGGTTTTAATTCCGCTGCGCATGTTTGCTCAAAATCCAACAGTGGTATCAGAGCCCCGTTCATCATGATTATTTTAATAATATCATGTTAATAATATAATTGGATTATATGTGTTGGCATGTTATTTGAATTTGGATTCTTGATGTTTATGTGATTTGAATTTTATGTATATATATGTGATATATGGAGATCATAAAATCGCACCGCATAAATACGTTATGTGGGATTTTAAATTGCAATAATAATTTGATTATTATATTCCTTATGATTATCAAAAATTAATTGGATTGATTTGTTGATGATCTTTGATTCATGAATAAATCGTTTATTCAAGGCTTTGATGAACATGATGATTTGATCATCATGAACATCAAACCCTAATTGAATCGGGAAAGCAATTTGAGAATTGAAATTCGAAAAATCTGTTCTGATCATGGTGCTCGGCCGAGCAGTCCATAAGACTCGGCCGAGCAGATTGAATCAGAATGTACAGATTCTGGAACACAAAGATGCTCGGACGAGCACCTCAAAGGACTCGGCCGAGCAGAAGGATTTTGGACAGAATTTGTTTTTCAGATGGCTGGTTTTAGAAACCGTGTTTCCTGAAATTAAGGCATGTTCGAAATCACTTTGGATTAAACTTGTTTGTCAGATGGCTGGTTTGAGAAACCGTGTTACCTGAAAACAAATTTCAAGGTCAAAGTAATAAATTGATGGGACAAAAGAATTTAGAATCGAGTTACTTTATGTAAGGGATTGTGGATGCCTTTTGGCTTAGTTTCGACCTTACATAGTTGTTTTTCTAGTTTCTAAATTTGGTATGGGATTGTGGATGCCTTATGGCTTAGTTTCGACCGTACAATCGTGCTCTCAATAATGTGTTAAAGAATTTATCCCCATAAATCAATCACATGAAATCTTAATTTAATTAATGAGATTAGTTAAATTATTAACCGTTGCTTTATGTGTTTATATTATGTGATTATAACATTTACCATGCTATATGTTTTGAACCTTCTTTAAAATTTAAGTTCCGTGCCAGTCATGATTAAAACACTTGTGAGTACGTGGGTAGTTTTGTGTGGGTTTATGCCCTAGCGTAGGTGCATTGATTCTATCCATTATGAGCAAGATGAGGAAACAGTGATTCCTATACGTTTAAAAAAATGGTTTAACTTAATTAGGCTATCAAAACAGTTTTGGCCTAAGGCACAGATGAGATTAAACATGTTTAGATATACGATATCTAAAATCTCATAAAAGATCTAAGAGTCATATACGATATGATTGACAAGGAGTTGTCTACCTAAATAACTAATTTTGAGCAGTCGTGCCCTAGCCGACTCAAAGTTAAGTGAAATATGGATTTTAGCCCATTCAAATTATATTATATACATTGATGTATATGAAGGTTATATAATTTAGTGGAGTATTTATGAAATACAATCTATATATCCTTAAATGACTGGTATGAAATATAGGTGTATATTTATTTACATATTTGTGTAGAATATTTTCTTAAACTTTATTATTTTATTACTGCGATCTGTTCTTCAGAATGGAAATTAATTCATGAGCTTAAGAAATTGTTCTAAAGCAAGAATGGAAATTATCATTCTTAATAATCCTGAGTAACCTAAATTGCAATATTATTTGATTAATATGTTCCGTAGGATCATCAAAATTTAATTTGATTAACTTGTTGATGATCTTAGATTCATGAATAAATTGTTTATTCTTGGTTTTTGTGATAATCATGGTGATTTGATCACCATGAGCACCAATCCTAAATGAATCAAGAAATGCAATTATAGGATAAATTTGGAAATTTAAAATCTACCGCTTCTAAATAAATATTTTGAGTTGAATTTAATTATCAGATGATTGGTTTCAGAACCATGTTTCCTGAAATTAAATGTCAAGTTCAAGATTAATCTGGGATTGAATCTAATTTCAGACGGCTGGTTTGCGAAACCAAGTTTTTCCTGAATTCAGATAAACTAAAATTAGAATCTTGAATTGTTCTTGATTGCTGAAGTTAGTCGAATTGATGAGACATTGGTTTGTGCTCTCAATATCTGAACTATCATGCGGAAAGATGATGACCTAAGTCGAAAATTCGATTTTGACTTTATGATTTTCTAAAAGGAAGGATTAAAAGCTAAAGGTAAGACAAACGTTGTCAAACCTAAAGGAAATAATTGTGGCTAAAATTATGACTCTGAATAATGCAATTTGGTAATGTGGCAATTGATTGACCATTTAAAATTGCAATCAAAATTTGGATGATCAATAAAAGGTGAATGGTAGTGAGACAACCACAAAGGATATTTATGCTATAAAATTAATCTTTCTAATTTTAATCATTGGGTATTGGATACCGGATTGGATCCCACATTTGTATAAAAGGAAAAGAATACTTATAAAAGGTAAAGTTAATCTGCGGATGATAATGGCAAGAGTTGCAACATTGTTCGTGGAACACTTATGAAGTGGCTTTACTCATTAAGTAGAAAGTATTATTTTGCTATAAGATAATGAAGGATATTTATTTCTTATTTGGAATAAGAAAGAGCTTTATTTATTATGATTTGCTTTATCGTATTGTTAAATCATATAAATAAATCTCATATCCTAAATCTTGAAGAACAAAATAATAAAAAGACTATAACATAAATAATTAAATTCTCAAGGCATTATTGTTTTGATCAAATAAATGAGAAACGCATATCTAAAATTCCATGGGACGGAGTTTTAAAGTCATACGATTTTGAATCATATGATTTATGCAAATCTTATTTACTTGGATTATGACAACTTTTACTAGGAGTAGTAAAAGGCTGATATCTTATTAGACCTAATACATGTCGATGTATATGGTTCATTAAGTAGCAATGCTAAAAGAGGATTTGGTAACTTGGCAAAATTATTCAGAAATCCCGATTCGATCGTGATAATGAATAATTGAACCAAGAATTTGACAATCATCTTTAGGTTGTGAAATTGTTTCACAAATTAACTCCACCGAGAACACCATTTAGAATGATGTGTCTACGTGGAGGTGTAGAACCTTATTGGATATGGTTCATTAGATGATAAAGTCAAATTGATCTTCCATTATTATTTTTGAGGTTATGTTTTGGAAACCGCTATAATTACACTAATTTAGTTCCATTAAATTAGGTTCAAAGGTACCATATGTGATATGGAATGAAAGAAAACTTGGTTTGTCTTTCATAAAGATTTAAGATGGTGAGACCTTTTGCGAAAAGACTTGTTTGGAACAAGCTCACACTTAAATCTAATAAATGTATTTTCATGGGATATCCCAAGGAAACTTGAGGATATTATTTTACTTCTAAAAAACAAATTGTTTGTTGCTTGTAATGGTACTTTTCTAGGTAAATTTTTATCTCTAAAAGAATCAGTGGGAGTAAAATATATCTCGAATGGTTCGAGACCTAGAAGATAACATAGAACCTTAGATGGAAGTTGAATGAACTTTCGCAAGGAGTTGTGGAAATTCGTTCAAATTACACAAGTTAATTGCATATATGATAGGATACAATCTATAATGAGAAATATTGGATTTCTTATTAAAGAAAGTATAAGAGGTAAAGTTCATGAGAATGGTATATTTACTTCCTATCAAAATGCAATGTCCGCTCCATTTTAGATATAATGGCCTGGAGTCATAAAATCTAAAAGGCAATCCATGTATATTTATCAAGTTTGGAACTTGATCTTTCTAACCTAAGGTGTAAAAAACCAAAGGATGGAATCAAGTTTTCTTGGAGAAAACTAACATGGGTAGCAAAGGAACATACTAATTAAGCAAGATTAAATGTGTGAAAAGGTTGACTCATATTTCGACTATGATAAAACTTTCTCACTTGAAGTCATGCTTTAAGTTATTAGAATTCTCAGTGTCATATCTTCATATTTGGAATATGAAATTGACAAATGGATATCAAAACAGCGTTTTTAACGGGAACTCACTTAAGGATGTATTGGATACAACCTGATTTTGATAGTCTAGAAATTCTAATAAAGTATGTATGTTGCGGAAAATCCATGAGATGGATTGAAGCAAGCTTCTTGGAGTTGAAATAATCATTTTGATGGAGCGTTCAAATCGTTTGAAATTCATCAATAATGAGACTTGTGTTTGCTAAGAAATTAGTGGGAGCATAGTCTAATTCCCAGTCTTAAATATATGTTTAACATATAGTTCATTTGAAAGAGTTTCTTAATGAAAGGACTTAGGAATAAGCCGCTTATATCCTTGAAATTAATATCTATTGATATTAATCTAGGAAGTTGATTGGTTTGTGTTAAAGTACTTATGGAGACAATGTACTGAATTGTTCAGTATGCAAGACTCTTGGAGAAGAACTTGCGAAGTTGTCTAATGACAGTGTTCTTGGCAAGACTTAGTCTTAGTGGAAGACTAATGAGCAAGAATACATTATTAGGATTCCATATGCTTCGACAATTGGATCTATCATGAATGTCATATTATGTACTTAGACGGTATAACTCGTATACTTGGAGTATGATGAGAACATACTAATCGTATCCTAGTGAAAGTCATTAGATAATGATCAAGAATATCCTTGTGTACTTGAGAAGAACTAAGGATGCATTCTTGATGGTTGTTGGAATGGGAGATGATCTAGTAAATGGTACATAGATACATGCTTCCACATCGACAAGGGTAATTTAAATCGCAGTATAAACATATGTTTAAAATAAGTGCTATTAGTTGGAATAGTTCCAAGCAAATACACTATAATTTATCTACGAATAAAATTGAGTATTTAGTTACAAGAGTTGTAGCTAATAGAGTGTTTGAATATAGACGTTATAATAAAACTATAAATAGTTTATAGTGATACTAATCCAATGGACCTTGTTGTGAAATAACGGTTATTGCACAAGCTAAGGTGCCAAGGGCTCATCTATGATCCAAACACGGGCTCAGACGTTTCATCTCTACGAGAAATCGTTGACATGGGAAGTGTCAAAAATATGCAAAATACCTTATGATGATAACAAAGACAATCATCTTACATGTGCTCACTTGCAAAATGATGGAGATCATAACTTAGCTCAATGGGTATTGGATACACGTTGATTGGGCCTAGTGCAAGTGGGAGATTGTTGGAATTATGCTCTAGGCCCTTGAGAAAGGCCTTACGTTACATCATTTGTTTTGGAGATAACAACCTTGGGTTATTATAGTTTACATGTTTATTATAATAATCACCGTCCCTAGAACTTATGAAGAACTAGTATAAGTTTAATTGATGATCATGTGATGATCATGTGTATTATGATACAGATTAAGCTTATGGGTATGTTGGTGACCATGTACTGGACATGACCCACCTATGAGATTTATGTCATGGTCAAATGTCATAATTAAATCTCATAATAGTTATATCATTGATATCCTTAGACCTGAGATTATTACAGTCTTCCACATGATGAACATTATGTTTGACGTACTCAAACGTCACTCCTAACGGGGTGGTTATAAAGGCTACGATTGGCATAATCGGATTCATGTAGGGAAAGGTAATAAGTCAATATGAGATTTGTCCCTCTCTCAAGAGAGATATCTGCTTAGGCCTCTCGTAGAGTGAGATTGATGAAATGCGTGGCCGCGCTCAAATGAATTGATGAGATCAATACCATTTGCTCATTATCAATCTACACAAGATCGAGAAAGCATTGAACAATATAAGTTGACATGGACCATGACTTATGTTCAATATGATATCGTGAGACAAAAGGATTGTGATATAATATTGAGGATTACGAACTTCTTTAAGTTATATTAATGGGTAGTCATGATGGCTTGCTAGAGTCCGCTCATGATTATAAGTTTGACATTGGTTGGACTCATTGCCAATTAATATAATCCTATGGGGTCACACACAAAGAACGAATTGTTAAAAGGCTAAAAATGACTTTTGCTGGTGCTCGGCCGAGCACCTCAAAGGACTCGGCCGAGCATGAGAAACAGAAAGTTTTGACACAGAGGTGCTCGGCCGAGCACCTTATAAGACTCGGCCGAGCAGGCCCTGTTTGGGCCAAAATCTGATTTCGTGTTTTGACGGGTTTGACTATTTCTCCTAAAAGGTTTAGGACTAATGGTTTTAAATACCTCTCTCTTAACCCTAATCAGTATGGATTGATATTGTATCATTATTGGTAGCCTCCATGTGTTTGAGAAACATATTCTTGAGTTTAGATTGAGAATCAAAAGCTCAAGAACACCAATAAAATCATATAGCCTTTGAAGATTAGAAAAGGTGTTTTCTAATGGGTCTAGCAATCCAGATCTAGAATCGTTCTAGATATTCGTTCGCGTGTGGATAAACATAGAGGGGCGTTGCATCAACTCTTCAAAGTTCG
>JAOWBW010001065.1:275811-311996 GCA_026119855.1 Campanula takesimana
CGGCGATCCGCCACTGACCGCCGGACGTCGCCGGGCCTCCGGTCAAACCGTCGGACCTCACCATTTAACCACACACCGCCCGCCGCCTCCGGCCACCACCACCGCCGGACGTCGCCGGGCCTCCGACCTCACCCACTCCGCCACAACCATTTGCAAACCCAAGAATTATAAATAAAGATCATTTGCTTTGGAGGGTTTGAACCTAGACCTCTTCGTCTTAGCTAAGACTCGTAACCACTATGACAAGCTTGTTACTTGTTCCATTAGTAAACTATTATATATTTAAACTACAACCTCACATTTTTTTTTGTTAGGAGTATTAATTCTTCACAATTGAACAATTACTCATTTTTAATAATAATAAAAAAAGAGATAAATTTATTTTACAATTGTTTAAAAAGCATTTGACAACACATAGTTCTGAAAATGAGTATCCTTTATAAAAACTGTGCGATGAATTTCTTAGTTTGTTACACTCAACTCATGTGTTAACAAATGAGAAATAAATTTACCAGTTCTTATATTAAACTTGTGTGTGAATAACTGAGAAATGAATATCTCATTTATTATTATATTAACAACAGAGAAAAATTGATAACTGAGAAATGAATGTACTAGTTATTGTACTCAAATTCATTTGTGAATAACTGAGAAATGAATGTCTCATTTATTATATAATTTAACCGATAAATTGAGTCATCAATTGGAAGAAATGAGAGATTATTTTATCAGTTCTTATTCAATTATGAACAACTGTTAAATGAATGTCTCAGTTATTATATTCAAATTCATGTGTGAACAACTGTGAAATGCATGTCTCAGTTATTATAATGATTGTGAAATATTGAGAGATGAATTTATCAGTTTTTAAAAATGAAAAATGAAAAAATGACACAACTGTGAAATCACACAACTGAGAAATCAGTTGAAAAATGATTTTACAAGTGAAAAATGAAAATTTTATTTTTTAAAATTGTGAAATTAATTGAAAAATTAAAAATGTTTTTCTTTCAAATTTTTACAAGTGAAAAATGATTTTTTTATTTATAAAATTTGAATTATGTGTTGAGTGTACTTGTTTGATTCGTATTGTCGACATGATTAAAACAGTGGTTTCAGATTATTTTTTCAGTTTATAGATTTTGAGATATGTTATTTTAAAATTTTAGGTGGAAAAAAAAAAAAGAAAAAGAGAGAGAAACAGGAAGAGAGAAAGAAAGGGAGAAAAAAAAAAGTTGGGCTGGCTTTGTGTTGCGCGCATGAGCAGCAAGGAAGAAAAATTTCAAGGACATTATTGTACCAAAAAAAATGAGCAGCAAGGAAGAAGGGCATTATTGTCTAGGAAAAAATTCAAGGACTTTTTGGTAGGTTTTCAAATGTCTATCCTTATTAGTAGTTTTTATTTGGCCTAGAGATTTATTGGTCAAAGCCTCTTACTTTTATGTATACAAACTGTTACTTTATATGAATACAATCATTACATTAAGTTTATAGTAACTATTACTTTTGACAAACCGAAAAAAAAAAAAAAAAAAATTGGCCTATGAGGGTTGCCACGTGGCAGGGTCGACCCCTGGGTTCTGGAGCCGGTTCAATAGGCCGGATCGGACGGGTAAAAAAAAGAGGTGGTCTCCCATGAGAACAAGGGGATCCGTCTCATGGGTGAGACGGGTCGCCCCATGACCCATGGGCCGAACCCGCCACGTGGCAACCCACCATTGGTCGATTTTTTTTTTTATTTTTTTGAGTTTTTTTTGAGTTTTTCGGCTTTTCAGTGGTTTAGCAAAAATAATAGTTACCATCTCTTAAGTAACATTGTTCATAAGTAAACATAATACTTGTTTTAAAAAACAAAAGCTCGTTTTTACCCATTTTTCCAAATGTAATACTAAATATAATTACATGTAACCCAAACAATATCTAAATTTAATAATCATCTATGCTGAAATATAATAGTGCTTTAGCTAAAATGTAATATAATGTGTATTTTAAATTTTTTATTTTTAAAAGAAAATAACATTTGAAAAGTAATAACTTATGTATATGAATGTAATAGTAAGTTTATACAAGTAAATGTAACACTTTGATTGACAAAATTGTAACAGATTTCTATAGATAATGTAATACTTTTACATGTATCATGATAAATTTGACCCCATTGTAACTTATTGTTTGAAAACATATAGATATCTATACATATGTATTACAATTATGTACAAATACTATTACATATAAATAACACGTTTGTTACATTTTAGTTACAATAAGTATTACTTTTGGCAAACGAATAAAACATAGGAAAAACACTATTACTTTAAGAGATGGTAACTATTACTTTAAGAGATGGTAACTATTACTTTTCACAAACCGAAAAAAAAAACCAAAAATAAAAATATAATTTTTTTTTTCGGGCCAATGAGGGGGGCTGCCACGTGGCAGGGTCCCCATGGGTCCTGGAGCAGGGTTGTGGGGTCGGGTAATGGGTAAAAAAATGACCTGTCTCACCCATGAGACGGGTTGGAGTGTTCTCACACAAATTTTTGTCTAAAAAAAAAACCGTCTCATAGATGAGACGGCAAGTCTTTGTCCACCACGTAACAGTTTCGTTCGCGTGGTGATTGTGCATGCTCTAGTCATCAGGCTTGTCATTTGAGGCTGATAAACGGGCCAGGCTATTGCGTTGGTTTGGGCCAAAGAAAATTCTAGCCGCCTTATCCTTCCCTCCAGTTTCATTACGACCAACCATGTCATAGCCGTCCCCCACCATTAACAATGCTCAAAGCCGCCGTCAACCACCTCTCCTCCACCACCATCACAACCAAACTCAATTTTCCCTCCAAACAACCTAAATTTTCAAGAACTCTCCATTTCCCACCTCCCACTTTTTCTTCCAAATCCTCCCTGACTTCAATCCCCCCCAAACCCCCAACCTCCCCACCTCCTCCACCACCACCACCGCCCGCCGACCACCACAACCCACACACCACCCCTGAATTCCAAGACAAACTCCTCTACTTAGACTCCCTCGGAATAGACATCTTCTACCTCCTCAACTCCCACCCTACTTTAATCTCAATCACACTCCCAGACCTCAAATCCACCGTCTCCTTCCTCTACTCAGTCGGCCTGACCGCTTCCGACCTCCGTCGCGCCGTCTCCATGTACCCCCAAATCTTCACATCCCCTCTCCGCAACGTCATTTCCGTCATCACCTTCCTCCTCCGCGAAGCCCACGTCTCCACCCAACATCTCCGCCGCGTCATCCACCGCCGCCCACGCCTCCTCATATGCAACGTCAAAACCCAGCTCCGCCCGACCCTCTACTTCCTCCAGGGCACAATCGGAATCGATGACGTATCCCGCTACACCCACCTCCTATCCTGCTCCGTCGAGGACAAATTCATGCCAAGAATCGATTACTTTCAAAATTTGGGATTTTCATACAGAGAAACAATCACAATCTTCCGAAGATTCCCCGCCCTATTTTGCTACAGCATTAAAGAGAATCTGGAGCCTAAATATAATTACTTTGTGGTGGAAATGGGGAGGGACATGAATGAATTGAAGGAATTTCCACAGTATTTTTCATGTAGTTTAGAGAACAGGATAAAGCCTAGACACACACAATGCATGGAGAAAGGAGTGTGTTTGACATTGCCAAGATTGTTGCTGTCGAGCGATCATCGGTTTCTGCAAAGATTGGAGGTGTGTTGTAATTCTTCTGTACCGGTGAGAACTTCTCCCTTGTGGTGTACAAATTGTGATTTTGTTAATGAATTATGATTACATAATTATTTCATCATTTCGTTTCTTGTTATGTTTACTTGTGCATATAGATTATTGCATTGTCAGAATTTGGAATCTTTGTTTTGAGCATTAAATTTCGTTTTAAGAAGAAACATTGGCATTTTCTGAATTTGAGGTCTCCAAGAATAAGATCGATGGAATCATGTAAAATGGTTGAAGAAAATAGTAATGCGATTTACTCGAAGAAAATAAAAGTTGGAAGGCCTCAATCAGATAATAACATTAAGAGATTTGTTTTAGGTCTACTAATCCGTATGATGTTACATTGATGGTTAAGTTTTTCGTATTCTTGATTAGTGATGAAAAGGATATTAGGGGAGAGGGGTTGTGGTAATGTCCTTATAGTTGTATTTGATTTAGGTATTTTTTTAGATCTCATGAAACTCAATTATGATGCAGAGATTTTGAAGCCAGGCATCAATTCAGTGACTTAATACTCATATGCAATTGGATTTCTTCAAGATTCTGAGAAAGAGAAGTCTGGTTTAGTATCTTGAATCCCCTTTCTTTGTTCCACTACTAACTAGTATTTTTTTCCGAATATGTTAATAGAAAAATTCATTATACTATTGTATAGTGGATTGTGATGTTTGTCTTGGAAATGATGTTCGTATAGTAATAGTTTGATTCAGTTCGATAAGAGAGATTGGGTGGTAGAGATTCATCCGTGTATAATTATCCATGAGCGTAACAATACTTGAAAACTATACTTAGAGAAGATATACACTAAATAAGGAATGGGACGGAAATACTATAGAAAGAAGATATTAAAAACCCATGCTGACGAATTACAGGTTAAATAGATGTAATAGTGCCCCTTTTACCCATGTGATTTCAATGAGTGAAGGAGGCTGCTGCAAAACAAGATGGAAAGTGTCAAAAAGTGGGGGACGGAGAAGTAGTTGCTATACTTTTCATTTTAACCTCTAAAAGACAATAGCGGAAGAACTTTTTATTTGTCCAACAAAACCACAAGGCTAGTACTTACCAATAGAAGGATAACGCGCACACAGCAAATATTATCTAAATAGATTTGTTTAGCAAACATGTGCCCCAAGCTCACATGTTAAGAATCTATATGACCAGACTTCTGTCCTGAAAACTACTCCATCACGACTTCCATCGCCAATAGCCAATAGGGTAGTAGACTAGTAGTACTCGCAACTAACCGTGCTATACATAACATTGGTGGTTAACTTTTGCTTTACTTGTTAACTTTTACTGTACGAGATACTACCTCAGTCCCAGAATTCTTGTAGTTTTAAGAGTTCAAATTTGTCCAAAATACTTGTTGTTTTGCTATTATCTAGAAATCCTGAACCGCTGGTTACCAATTATACTCTCATTTATAATTATGAAACTGTCATGGTAAAAGCATTTAATTACCTAGGTACTTGGAAAATTTTCAAGGGTAATTTAGTCTATTAGGCATATATTGATTGCATTTCTTTATATTTGTGAAAACTATAAGACTACAAGTATCTCGGGAAAGAGGGAGTATATGGATATGAGCACTTCTTGTACAGAATAGCCCGAAAATGAAAAGGAAAAGATAGATGTAGTAGTCATTGCATGTTCTCTTTCTTGGAAATCATGTACTCCTATATTAAGAAGGATAATGATATGTCATCCCGTATATGAACTCCAGGTACAGTTGACGGCTCATGTTTTAGTGAGCCCTGTTACAGAATCGTTTAAGGGTTAGGACACAATGGGCGAGCGCTTTTGTCACACTGTATCAAAACCCAATTAAAAATTATGCAAGTTGGATTTGCATTACTACTCTTCCGAGTTCTGACTATACATAAATTATTTATAAGCTTCTTATCGTACACCTGTTATTGTTTTCCACTATATTGCTTTGACATTTGCGTTAATGATAAGTTTCTGTAAACACGTGTAAACTTATCTTAATCTGATATCAACCAAGCCTTTTGAGAGAGATTGGTAAAATTAGTTGGCCTTCCATGAGCTCTTCTCCTTCTGCCTGTCCAGAAACTTTTTATTTTGTGTATCCAGCAATGGCTGAAACCAGTGTCTCTAGGACACATGTCTGACAGGCCCGACCTATGGGGAGTTGGTAGAGATCAAGAGGAGTTCAAGGAGGAGGAAACAAGCA
Organism: Campanula takesimana; assembly: GCA_026119855.1. Taxonomy (NCBI): domain Eukaryota; kingdom Viridiplantae; phylum Streptophyta; class Magnoliopsida; order Asterales; family Campanulaceae; genus Campanula; species Campanula takesimana. The sequence continues at coordinate 281,738 of JAOWBW010001065.1, forward strand.
GCTGCGGAGGGCTAAGTGGTCTCCGCGCAAAGACAAAAACGGAGAGGAACATTCTGCTGGTTTGGGCGCTCGCCCACTTTGGGTCTGGGCGCTCGCCCACTCTCTCGGGCAGAAACCGAATTTTTTGTTTTTTGTTTCCTATTTTGATGCAATCTCTTCCAAACCGACCTAGGGCTTCCTTGTACTGATATATAAGCATAGATACGACCTAGAACACATTGTAGCACCATATTAAAGAGTATTTAATAATATATTGGCTTGGTAATTGCCCCCGGACGTAGTTCATGTGTTGAACGAACCGGGTAAACAATTATTGTGTTCTTGTGTGTGTGATTCTCTTATAATTGTCTTTGTGGGTGTGTTGTTCTTGATCTTAATTGCTATAGGGGTACCACTAAATTCCCAACAACTAGTATCAAGAGCTTTGGTTAGGAGGATTCAAAGTTTCATCCGTTGATTATTTTGAATCACGTTTTTGGAGACTTTGTGAAGCAATCATGATGAAGAACTCAATAGAGAAATTCAATGGTGTGAATTTCACGTTTTGGAGGACAAGGGTTGAAGACTATCTTTATTGTAAGGATCTTCATAAACCCTTAGGCGAGAAACCCGAAGACATGTCACAAGGGATTGGGAGACGTTGGATCGTAAGGCGTTGGGAGCGGTGAGGAGCACTCTAACCGACGATGTTGCACGGAACGCGATGGAGGCCAAGACAACGGTGGGGTTGCTACAGATGCTGTCAGACATGTATGAGAAGCTGTCTAATATCAATAAGGTGCATTTGATAAAAATGTTTGCGAATACGAAGATGTCGGAGGGGCAGACAGCAGCGAGTCATATCGGCAGTTTCAAAGGTATGGTGGACCAATTGAAAAGTGTTGATATTACTTTCTCGGATGAAGTGCTAGCATGCTTTCTTCTAAAATCGTTGCCGGATAGTTGGGAGGTTACTGTCACAACGATTAGTACGTCGAAGGCACCATTGGTGTATACAGAGGTTATAGATCTCATCCTTCAAGAGGAGTTGAGAAGGAAAGAGAAGAGGGGAGAATCTTCCGCAAATGGGGCTGCACTTAGGGTGGAGAAAGCTAGGGGAAGGGGAGGACCGAAAAAGGGGAAAAATAAACCGGTCAAGTGCTACAATTGTGGCGCGAAAGGTCATATTAGTTATGACTGTCCGGATAAGGATAGTGATGCACACATGGTGGATGATGAAGATGTATTAATCCTAGGAGAGGAGCAGTCAGGCGAAGATTGGGTGTTGGATTCTGGAGCTTCTTGTCATGCTAGTGGAGATGCAGAGTCAATGGAGCGATATACACCGGGAGATTTTGGGGTTGTTTATCTTGGTGATGATCAACCATTGAAGATCAAAGGTAAGGGGGATGTGATGATGAAGACACCTAATGGGGCTGTTTTACAATTACACGATGTAATGCATGTTCCAGATTTAAGGAGGAGGGTGATTTTCGTTGGACAACTTGATGATGAAGGGTATGGTGTAACCTTCATGGGTGGGTCTTGGGAAGTCACAAAAGGATCTAAAGTGATCGCATATGGAGTTAAGGAGAATATGTTGTACTCTACCTACAATGTCGATGTTCGCTCGGGTGGGAGCAAGAGGCTAAAGGACCGGCCTATTGGTGTAGAAAGGAGAGACATCAAGAAACGGTGTGTTAGGGGGGAGAGTGACACAAAGTTGGTCAACGCGGTGTGGAAGTCAAAGTGCCCTAACAGAGAGCGTGTTTAGACCAAGAGAAGACAATGGAAGAAACAAGGTGTGTCCAAGTTTCAAGGGGGAGCATTGCGAGGAAGGTGGGTCTGGAGGGAGAAGGCGAAGTTAGACTTGCGGGGAGAAATCAAGGTAGAAGCTGATTTTGGGAGGCAAGAAGAATTTAACACGGAGGGGTTGAAGCGTCGCTTGGTTTCAACTCGCCTTAGCACTTGAGCGGGGGGCTCGGCAATGTCAAGTCAATATGGGAGTAAAATGTGTTCGAAGGAGTTCATTCCGTGGTGGGAGTTGATGGGTGTTTCCATGCTTATATGCTTAGTCTCTAGGTGGGAGATTGTTGGGATTGGAGTCCTAAACTATAAGGAAGCAAAGGGGAGAAGGAGTCTAAGTCATGGGGAGTTGGTAGAGGTCAAGAGGAGTTCAAGAAGGAGGAAACAAGTAGCTACGGAGGGCTAAGTGGTCTCCTCCGAGCAAAGACAAAAACGGAGAGGAACATTCTGCTGGTTTGGGCGCTCGCCCACTTTGGGTCTGGGCGCTCGCCCACTCCCTCGGACAGAAACCGAATTTTTTGTTTTTTGTTTCCTATTTTGATGCAATCTCTTCCAAACCGACCTAGAGCTTCCTTGTACTGATATATAAGCATAGATACGACCTAGAACACATTGTAGCACCATATTAAAGAGTATTTAATAATATATTGGCTTGATAATTGCCCCCGGACGTAGTTCATGTGTTGAACGAACCGGGTAAACAATTCTTGTGTTCTTGTGTGTGTGATTCTCTTATAATTGTCTTTGTGGGTGTGTTGTTCTTGATCTTAATTGCTATAGGAGTACCACTAAATTCCCAACACGGCCCTGCCATAAGGCATGTGAGGCGGCCGCCTAGGGCCCCTGAAAATTTGGCCATTTTAGGGCCCCAAATTTTTAAGAATACTCCCCCGTTCCAAAATGATTAACGCGTTTGACTATTCAAACTTTTTAAGGATATGAATACTTACTTTGCTAGCCATGTTTTGTTTACGCACTTTTAAGCCTAAATTGTAGAAAGGTGAACTTTTTGAGATAAAAAGAAATGGCAAATGATAAGATCATTTTGGGAGTGACGGACGGAGTATAAAAAAGACCCCATTTAAAACCAAGTAAGGTTGTTAGTGCAGTGGTGATTTCATTCCCTGAGTTGTCTTGTGTACATGTCTTTTCATCACATGTCCCAGGATTGAATCTTACCTGGGGACAGAAGATTTTTTTTTTCCTTTTTTACTCTCTCAGCTAGTTTTCTTGTTCTCACCACGGTCTTTCATCCCACTTTGAATTTAAGATTAATTTGCTGTGATTTGAGCTTTTTTTTATTTGAAAGTTTGGGTGTTTTTTTTTTTTTTTGCAATATAATTTTATGAATTATTTGTAATAATTATTTTTTATATTGCAATATTTTTCTAATATATTTCATTTATCACTGAAAAATTGGTGAGATTTTCCTTCATTTTATTTTTTGCAATTATCACTAAACTTTTTTTACTTGTTGTTAGTCTATGGTAGAACGATGAGAGGCGAAAAGAATGAGAAAAAAGTAGAAAGATTTGAGACGTTACACCGCACTGTTGGGCGTACAACAAGTTAAAGGGCCCCAACCGCTTAGGTTAGCCTAGGGCCTCAAAATTGACAAGACCGGCCCTGATGTCTGACATGCTTATTTTGCGTAATTTTCAATGTCCCGAAATCATTTCTTATAAGAGAAAATTACACCTAATCCCTCATCCTAACTGAAATTACCACCTAATCCAAGGCCATATTTTCATTTACCATTTAGTCCAAGCTAATATTTATATTTACCACCTAGTCCATTAAAATTATTAAATCCCGAAACTACCTTACTATAAATAAAACCCTACCCTCCTCCCTTGCAATCAGTCACACGCACGCCCCTACTCTCTCTCTAACTCCGGCGACCTTTCTCTCACTACTTCCTCTCTCTACCCTAACCCCCTCCGGCGACCCTCCGATCCCATCCTCCGGCGACCCCTCCGCTCCCCGTCTTCCGGCGACCTCCCCCTTCACCGGCCACCCCTTCCCTTAGCTAACACACATACTTTCTCTATCTACCCTACCTCCGGCGACCATCCTTCATCTACTACAAACTCCCCCGTCCCCGTTTCCACCCCCGGTAAACCCTCTCTCTAATTTCTCCGGCGACGGCGCCTCTGAGTGTTGCTACTCCTTCTCCAGATCCAGTGACCGCCGGCGAATCAGATCCGACCCCCTTTATCTTCTCCGGCGTCACTCCTTCCCTGACAACATTGACCGCGTTTTTAGCCTCTGATTGTCGTAGATCTGGCATTTCAAGCCTCTGTCCGTCGTAGATCCGCCGTTGACTATGTCTTCGAACTCCGGCTGCAACTCCGGCAACGTTTTCCTACGTCGGTGACCCAAGTCAACAGATCTACCACCTTCCATCGTCGTCTCCAGCTCCGGTATCACCTCCGAAATAGATTCTGATCGAATCTCTTGTGATATAAAAGCAAGAATAAGTATCAATAGAGTCATGAAATGGTGTTGGTGTAGTGGATTGTGGCTGTGTTGAAAAATCTTCAATTTCCACACATTGCTGATTTGAAAATCACGAAGACCTGATTGGATTGTTCATTTTCAGGATCATGAGCTTACCTCAATATTTGTGTTGTTTGAATGCGATTTTTTGGTGATTTAATTTCCCTTGTAGAAACTTCTAGTTAAAAATCTTGAGGGGGTTTCAAGTTAGATTGGATTGGATTGTATTTTATGTCCCTAAAACAATGAGTTTGCTGCTTATTTTATTTTTCTATTTTTGATCATCATTATTTGATTTTTTTTTGTTTTATTTTACTTATGGAAATTCTAGCTCTGGCTCTGAGTTCAATAATACTCCCTCCGTCCCGGAGTAAGAGTCCTACCCCTCATGTGCACGCTTATTAATAAATATTGGAAGTGATGTAAATGTTGTAAGTGTAAAAGTAAAGTAGGAGAGAGAATGAGTGGGAGAGAATAGTGAATTGATTGGTGTTGTGAGTATAAAAGTAAAATATGAGAGAGAATGAGTGGGGTGAATAGTAAAGATTCTTTGCCATTTTAGGAATATGACTCTTACTCTGGGACGTACCAAAATGGAAAGTATGACTCTTATTCTGGGACGGAGGGAGTATGATTTAGATGACAACTGTGAACTTAGTAATTTAGATGACAAATGTGAATTTACTGATTAGTTCACAGTTGTTTGGTCGCCGGAGTTGGTGGTTGCCGGAGTCGATCGTGTTCTTAAGTTTAGTTGACAACTGTGAACTTACTGATTAATTCACAGTTGTTTGGTCGCCGGAGTCGATTGCGTTCTTTGTAGTTTAGTTGACAACTGTGAATTTACTAATTAGTTTAAAGTTGTTTGGTCCCCGGAGTTGGTGGTCGCCGGAGTCGATCGTTTTATTAGTAGTTTAGTTGAACTTACTAATTAGTTCAAAGTTGTTTGGGAACATCTGTGAACCTGTTCTTGGAACAAGTGTGAACTTGTTCTTGCAACAAGTGCGAACTTACAATTGCGAACTTGTTTTTGGAACAAGTGCGAACTTGTTATTGGAACAATTGCGAACTTACAATTGCGAACTTATAATTGTGAACTTACAACTTTGAACTTGTTCTTGAAAAAAATAGTTTTTTTTTTTTTTTTTGAAAAATGTGAATTTGTTCTTGGAATAACTGTAAACACTGTGAACTTGTTCTTGATTTTTTTTTATGTGAATTTGTTCTTGGAATAACTGTAAACTTGTTCTGGAACAACTGTGAACTTGTTCTGGAACAACTGTGAACTTGTTCTTGAACAACAGTGAATTTGTTCTTGATTTTTTTTTTTTTGAAAAATGTGAATTTGTTCTTGGAATAACTGTAAACTTGTTCTGGAACGCCGGAAAATGGTTGCCGAGAATGGTCGCCGGAAAATGGTTGCCGGAGGTGGTCGACGGAAAATGGTCGACGGAGATAGTAGCTGGAAAATGGTTGCCGGAGGTGGTTGGGATGGGTGGTCAAAGGTGGTCATGGTGGTTGGAAAGAAAGTGAAATGATGGAGGGAGTGACATTAATGTAATTTTTCATTATTTACTAAGGGCGTGAGTGTCCTTTTAATAAACTTTAGACTAGGTGGTAATATTACAAATTCCTTGTCCTAGATGGTAATTTTCATTTGGTTGAGGGACTAAATGGTAGTTGCCCCTTGTGATTTAATGGATGTTAGATAATTCCTAGCTGCTTGTGTTATTGCTTTGAGCAGGCAGAATCACTTTAGGGCCGCTCTCAGTTGAAATAGAATTCCATATCCCCGGATTTCCTTTCTCGGATATGCTTGAGTGGGCTTATTACCTTATCTAAGAAGATATGGGTTCACACCGATCGGCATTAGCTTTCGAAAGGTCAGTGACTGGCTATTCTGACCGCTCAATGCTTATCTCTCTATGGTCACCTGTCGTAGAAAGCTTATTCAACTCCTCTCAAGGGACGACTTCTTTCTATTGGCAATATCTCTCTAGTCAGAATGCCAGTTCAAGCGGATGGTGATAAGAAAAAGGTAAGGTGATGTTCTTCAAGGCACGATTGGCCAAAGTTCCTTAGAAATACGGTCTTTAATCGTGAAGGATAGTCTTTATCTAATAGCTCTATTACGGAGAGTGCTACTACTTATAAGCACTAATACCGTAGGCTACTTGCTTTAACACTGGTAGGTACAGGAAAATGGCATGGCGTATACGAACACTCTTGTGTAGCTCTTGGCTAACTCTTCCTGCTGTTGAGAGAGAAGTGAACGAAGTTCATGATATGACAATGTGATCAGACTGCTTCTTCCTGCTATTCCTACTATAGGGTTAATTACAATTTAGGGCCTGAACTCCATAGGGTGTTCCCCAAGCGGGGCCTTAACTTATTTTTTTGGCGAATCAGGGCTTGATATGCAATTTTTTGGCCATTTCAGGGCTTTTTGACGGAATTCGTTAGAATTCCTGTTAAACCACCATGTGCCATACACGTGATTAACGGATTGCTTAGTTTGAAGTTGGTAATCCTATAAAAGGGGATTAATGGAAATTTTTAAATTAAAAGGGTTGAATATAAATATTTTAAAAATATTTAATATTTGAACTTTAAATTAATATAAGTTAATTATCATCTATATTTAATTTAAAAAAAAAAAAAAAAACTAAAAAGAGTTCAAACTAAAAAGTTTAAAATCTTACCAATTCTTGATGGATTTGGTGGTCTTTACAAGTGATGATGGCGGAGGGACGGAGACGGTTGGAGTGGGAAGGAGCGGCGGTAAGGAATTGGCCAGAGCAAGGATTAGTCTGAAAGATTTTAGGGATGGGGTAATGTTTGTGAAAGATTTTTTTTTCCATTTCGCCCCTCATTTTCAAAATATTAAATTTAACCCCTCAATAATTAATACAAGCTTTAAACTAACCAATAAGTCGATCACGTGCCGGGCACATGAGCACTTAACATGAATTCTAACGAATTCCGTCAAAAAGCCCTGAAATGGCCAAAAAATTGCATATCAAGCCCTGATTCGCAAAAAAAACAAGTTAAGGCCCCGCTTGGGGAACACCCTATGGAGTTCAGGCCTTAAATTGTAATTAACCCTATTCTATATGCCACAAGTATTGTGAGTAAACTTGGTGGCAATTTGTTTTTTTTTGGGGGAGGAGGCAAGAGTGTGTTAGCATTAGTAGGCAGCCAAGGCACCAAGTTTTTTCATCTTCATGGCCATTTTTGGGATTTTCCACATCATTGGACATCTATATTTGAGTGGGAGAAAAGTTGTTATGGATATATTTAACCTCTTATCTTAAGTACTCCCTCTGTCCCAAAATGTTCTACACACTTTTTTCTACGTTATTACGAAAAAACTCAGAGTAATGATTTTTAAGTTGATTCAATTATCTTAATGAAAATCTAAAACTTGTTATTGATAGTATTGTTGATGGTGTGTCAATAGCAAGTTTTAAAGTTTCCTTAAGGATAATTGAATCAACTTAAAATCATTGCTCAAAGTTTTTTCGTAGTAACGTGAACATCATTTGGGAACGGATGGAGTATTATTGACTGCCAATGTGTGTACATAACCGTAACAAAAGAGCCAACGATTACTTTCAAGTAACAAGTTAGGGCTTATGAGTAAAAATTTGGTGCGGTGTCGCTGTATAATGGCATGTTTACAGAGACCAATCTTATTTCGCCATCTCATCCATAATAGTCAGGAACGTAGGAAGTTGGTGTTTTATAGTAGCACAACCTTTAACCGTGGTTAAAACATTTTACTAGTAATTACAAGGTCAAACTTTCTTACTCCAATTTTCACTCTACGGAAAATGTTGCCCTCTTTCTCCTCTTTTTCATGTCATCTTCTCAAACAATTGCAGCATTCCCTGCGTCTTCTCATCCGGCAACGAGAAAGTATATGCGGTGGCAACAATTTCATATTTACACCTCCCACTCTCCAAGTATTCGTTGATTCTTCTTTATGGTCCCGATCTAAACCCAATTAAAATCATCCCCCTTATTCTATCTGTGAGACATTCTGAAAATTAGATGAAACTGAGTTCATTGATCATTAACTCATCAACCCGATACAAGTGATGTCGTTAACGAGGTTCTCGACTGGAATTAATAGCAATTGGTCGCCGTGATTTTGTTGTTCGTTTCGATGGGTTACACTCAACGTAAATCCTAGATCATATATGTATAATACTGTAATTCAATTGGCAGAGATTATATAAGAATATATGTTAAGATGAACCCAAATGCGCTAGCTGCCGGCGTACATCACCGTTCCCGTCGCCCTAATTTAATTCCCTGGCCTGAATGTGTGGAAGAAAAAAAAGGAAAAGTTTTTACCAATAACCTCTAATCAGGATAGAATATTTTGACCTGGTAGTTACTGTCATGGTTAAACATTTTACCACACTAAGGGCATCCACAATGGTGCCATTTTTAGTGGACCGATCCTCATTTTTTCTTACCCATTGTGTGGTTCCAGTTCGATACAGCAGACAAGAAATGGCTCCCAAGTAGAGATACCATTTCTTAGTCTTTCTCTCTCCTTTTTCAGCCAAACAAAACACAATCTCTCTCCATTTCTTTCTGATTTCTGTTATTTTTAAAGTGAGTGGGCCCATTTTAAAACCCATTACAATATTAACCATTGTAGTAAAAAAAATGAAAATGGAATGGGTTTATTTTTTGATGATGTGGCAATGAGGTGGAATGTGATAGAACCCATAATGAGTACTATCATTGTGGATGTTCTAAACACTTGTTTCCTATTTTTTTGCTTTTATTGCTGAGGTGGCAACATTGGATTGGTCTCTACAAACATAGCATTTTGTAGTGACACCGAACTTTTTCTCAGGGCTTATTCCCCTAAGGTCCTCCAAAAATTACCTAGTTCTTAAAGATGATACTACTACTAGGCTATTTTCATGGGAATATATATTCCCTTAAGGCCCCTAGTTTGTTTCATGATATAAAATCCCCAAATTACCCCTCCCACCGGAACCTAAAATACGCTTTAGACTCTCTCTCCTCTCTCATTTTCAACTTCTCCCTCTATAACTCCCTCTCCCCTTTTCCCTTTGGCACGCCAGCCGGCCGGCCGACCCCATTCGACCGCGACCACCACAATCCAAGTTTTAAACTTTTTAGGCGGTTTCTTCCATTTTCTGATAATGTTCATTTCTCTGATGGTTGTATCGACACACTGAAGAGAGATGATGATAGAGATAACAAAAATAAGAGACAATTTTATTAAGATAATGAATCTTCCAGTAATTAAAGAGACTAGAAACTCTCCTAACCCTCCCAGCGATTCTAGAGGCTGGAAACTCTCCCAAGTCAATAGACTTCAAATATAATTTTTTGGATGATTTTCTCCTCTATATTGCCTCTTATTTATAGTCCTAACAGAAAAGAAAACAAAGTAACTAAAGCAATCTTCAAGCCCATAAATCAGCATCACAACTTTATCCATCGTAACAGCTTCGTGATCCTAGCCACAATTTCAGCAACCTGACTCCCTTTTCATTCTTGTGTCTGGCGGTCTATCATTACCCGCCGCCCAAACTTTCACCTTGTCCTCAGGGTGAATATTAGGAAACTGATTTTTCATCATGGAATATTCCTCACTTAAAGCTATAAAATCTGGCAACTCCTTCCGCTTGATCAATAGTTCTCTCTCGCAAGTTGTCCTCAGCCTCCTCAGTGCCCTCGTGCTGCCGCTAATACCCTTCTTATTGTTCCTCTTGAATTCCTGAACAACCTGATTCACCATCCTAATATTAAAAGCCTCACCTCCTAACCGAGTATCAAATGCCATAGATTTCATCCCTGTTAGAGCAATAAAACAAGGCTTGATGAGAAAAGTAAAGCAATCACAAGAACACAGATTTACGTGGTTCACCAACTTGGCTACGTCCACGGGGAGGGGAGAGAATATTATTATCAATCTGGAGAAACGTTGACAAGATCACACTAATCTATGCTAGCACGAATTTTGGTCACAAAATTCCTGACTATGCTAAACCCTAGATCTAGAATTATTGATCTATCTCTCCGAGCACTCTATTTTCTGAGGTATGAATTTGTGTTATGATGATCCCTCTATTTATACTAATAGAGTCCTAACCCTGAAGACATAAGGAATAGTTTTTATTAATCCTTAAAGGATTAATAATAATTCCTGATAAGGATTACACAAGTCCTTGTCCCAAAAGGACTAACTAATAATCCCTAACTCTGAACCAATAAGGAGTACAAAAGTCCTTGTCACAAAAGGACTAATTAATCCTTATTGTAATACTGCTCCGTCTTGGAATTACAAAAATTTTCTGTTGCATAATCCTCTAACTTGGCATCCCAAATTCAAAGGCATTATCCCAACAATCTTCACCTTGGCTTTGAATCTCCATCATAACAAACCTTTTCTCCCCCCGCCTCTTCTGCTATCTAATAGCTGTGAACATTAAGCAAATCCAAACAATGTTGGAACTTGCTCCCCGTCACGGGCTTTGTGAACATATCTGCAGGGTTATCCGTCATCCATACCTTCTTCACCTTTACCCGTTTCTCATCCCTTAGGAAATGATATCTGACATCAATGTGTTTGGTCCTCTCATGATGAACTTGATCCTTAGCTAAACAAATTGCGCTCAAACTATCGCAATAAATAATAGCTTGATCCTGATGTATCCCAATATCCCTGATCAATCCCTTCAACCATATTCCTTCATTAGCGGACTCTGTCAATGCCATGTATTCTGCTTCTGTTGTAGACAACGTCACTGTCGCCTGCAATGTAGCCTTCCAACTGACAACTAACCAAACAAGCGTGAATACATATCCGGTCATCGATCGTCTTGTATCAACATCACCAGAATAGTCCGAATCTGAGAACCCATGAGCCCGGATCCGTCCATGTTGATTAAATTAAATACAAGATGAAAGAAACTAACCCTTGAAGATCGCATCCATGAACACGGACTTTAGGTGCTAAAGGAAACACCCTCTACCGGTATCAACACGTCGAACGGACTAAAGAACACCTTCTTGATTGATTGCTAGATCCAAGGCTTGATGTTGAAGAAACGCTTTTTTCGTATGAATTATTTTGCTTCTTTGATTATTGTATTTTGATGATTCTAAATCTCAAAATAAACAATCCTCTCTCACTATGTTTTATTGTTTCTCAAACTATTGTTATTGATTTCTAAAATCAACCATAGGGGCTGTCAAACCCGGCACCATATATTTATATGAGGGTTTGAACTAATTCCATTGGGACTTGGGTTTCCTTCTGTGAGAAGAAAATTGAACAATCTGGCCAGGCCCGTAAAGGCAGCCTTATGGTTCTCTAGGAGCCGTACTCCTCCTTAGGAGCCGTATGGTCAGCAGTTCCTGATTCCCAGATTTTTAGCCTTTTTCAATCCGTTCTATTGTGTGTGACCCAATAGGATTATACTATGTTGGCAACGAGTCCGAACCATTCGGAACCCGTAAGTCATAAGCGGACTCTAGCAAGCCATTATGACTACCCAATTAGTGTAACTTTCAAATTCCAAAGTTACCTTATAGAACATATCACAATCCCTTTGTCAGGTGATATCATATTGGACATAAGTCATGTTCTACGTCAACTTTTGTTGTCCAATGCTTTCTCGATCCCGAATAGATTGATATTAACAAATGACATTGAGCACATCAATTCATTTAGGTATGACCATACACTATCATCAATCTCACTCTCGAGTGGCCAAGCAGATATCTCTCTTGAGAGAGGGACAAATCCCATCTTGACTTATCATTCTTCTCTACAAGAATCCGATTGTGCCAATCGTAGCCTTTATAACTACCTGGTTAAGGGTAGCGTTTGAGTACGTCAAACACAATGTTCATCATGTGGAAGACCATGATAATATCAGGTCTAAGGATATCAAATGATATAACTATTATGAGATTTAATTATGACATTTGACCATGACATAATTCTCATAACAGGTCTATCCAGTAATTGTTATCCAACAAGTACCCATAAGTTTAATCCGCATCCTATGCACCATAATCATCACATGATTATCCATTAAATTCATGCTAGCTCTTCGTAAGTGCTAGGGACATTGATTATCATAATAAACATGTAAAAGATATAATAATCTATCTTGTTATCTCTATAACAGATTAAGATATGATGTAAAAACATAGACATTTCTCAAGGGCCTAGGGCATAATATCCAACACTGCCTTCTTGTTGTAACAGACAAAACTAACTTAAGTTATATTACACTTGCATCCCCTGAACAATTGTTATTTGCTTGTTGATCCCTTGACTCTTGAGTTGATACATTGTTATCACGGTTATTATCTAGAAATCTTCCATCACTTTGTCCGAGATTAAGCTTCCTAAGTCGTCACAATTGTAGCAAAGAATAATTTCATTTTGGTCCTTTGGTTGTTGTCTGAGACTAAATTATACGCTTCGACAATTCAAATCCTATATTATTAAGTCCTCCAACCCTCGAGTTCAGCCAAGGGAGGACGTCGAATCATAAGTTCCTTACTTTATATCTCCGGTCTTAAACGAGTGACTATTTTTGAAATATGTTTATCCAAACCGTTATCCATAAATGTTTGTTTTTTTAAAAAAAACAATGTTCCCTTTATAATTGCAAAACCAAATATTTTAAATTGATTAACAAATATATTTATGCATCTTTATTGTTAAATTGTAACATTTTCATATGTCTTCAAATAAAATTTGAACGATTATTTAGGAATGCATACACTATAATTTAGAACCTGTGTAAGATATAAGCGTGTATGTGTAGCTTATTTATTTTATACACATTATTAAATAAAAAATATTTTTCATACAGTTTTACTATAGTACAAATAATTAAAATTAGACAAGGTAAACTTTATTGTTAATTATTGTACTTTGAGACATGTTTCACTTTTACAAAAATAAAATACAATTAATGGTGTTATCTTTTTAACAAAAAAATATATGAAAAACTAACACCAATTACAATTAAAGAATAAAGTAACAAAATTTGGCCAAATTGTGACGACTCAATTACAATCTGTAACTACCCTACCACCACCTTCGCCACCATCACAATCCAACCGTTATACACACCATTTAACCACCCCACTAATGCCGTCACTGTCATGGTTAGTCCACCTCACCTACTACCCCCATTGGTGTCATCATCACTACCGATACCGGCATGTAATGGTAATAGTGCAGGGTGATGGTAGTGGTGGTAGAGCGGTAGTAGGATGGTGAAGGTGATGGTTGCAGTGGGGAGATGGTGGTGTAGGTGGTGTGAGAGGCGGGGTAGAAGTGGCCGTTGTGGGGTGGTGGTTACCCATTACGTAATTAGAAATTGACCAAATTTTGTTTCGATTATTTAAATGTAAGGGAGTTAGTTATATAAGTTTTCCGCTAATAAAGATAATGCTGTTAAGTTCTGAATCTAAAATGATACTATTTTTCTTGGTATGCTGTTAAAAATGAAAAAATATATATATTAAGCTTGATGATAAAAGTGAAACACGCCCAAAAGTACAACGTATAAAAACCGAATTTGCCCAATTTAGAGTGCCATATCAGCATCATATCCACGGTAACAAAATTAAAATTAATATTCTTGCCGCGCTAATGTGACGGTAACAAAATTAAAATTAATATTCTTGCGGCGCTAATGTGACGCTGACACATTGACAATATTTTTTAGTTTTAAACAAAGCATTTATTCAAATAAGTCTGTTGCATTATTTGTAAATATCTTTATAAATGCATTATTATATTCTTTCCGTTCTGCTTGAAAAAGGATATTGGTAAACTTGGTTATACTTTGACCAAGTGATTTAAATAAAAAAATAATTGTTTTAATGTAAATCTAATACGTAATCGTTATTGATAGTATTATCAATCGTGAAACAATAAACAAGTTTTGAATTTTTATTAAGATTTTGTTTTTTCAAATTAATTACTTGGTCAAAGTATACTTAAGTTTATCGAAATTTCAAGATGTGGAATTATTATATTATCACTAGTAATACATTCCACTATATGTACTCCCTCCGTTTCAGGTTAGTGTGAACTTATTTTTCGTCCGACCTAAGTTAGTGTGAACTGTCTAAAATAGGAAAGAATATTTACTAGTCCTCCACTCATTATCTTTCCAATTTTACTTTTAGTCTTTTACACTCGCAACACCAATCAATTACTGTTCCTACCACTTATTCTCGATCCTATTTAATTTTTCATACGCACAAACATCCACTATTTATCTCTCACACTTTTCCTTAATTTGTGTGCTAATTTTTTTATTCACTGAATAGTCTGAATGGAGTAAATTTTATGAAAGTACCGTTTTTTGACCACTATTTTTCGGATGGAGTCCTAAGGTAAGGTGGAGTCTATAGAGAGGCAAAAATGGAATGCTTAAAAAGTGTTTATATACTCCATCCGTCTCAAAATGATCTTCACACATTTGACTATTCAAACTTTTTAAGGATATGAACACTTGATTCACTAGTCATGTTTTGTTTGGGCACTTCTAAGCTTAGGTCGTAGAAATGTGAAGAATTTTTTTGGGGGAATGAAACATGCCAAATGAAAAGATCATTTTGGGACGGAGGGAATATTTAACTTGGTTGATTATAGAATGAATTAAGGGACTTGTAATTTTCTGTTTCGAAATGCATTAACTTAAGGAAAACGGTGTACTTGGCCAATATAATAAAAAAGGAAAAAAATTAAAGGACAAACATTGAGGTCACTTTATAGTAAGCGTAAATGTAGGAGGGTATAAAGGAAAACTAACAAAATACATGAATTTGTTCTTCCATCCATCCACCATCCAAAACAAAGCTTCACAAAAGCATCATTTCAAACAGCACATCCTCGTTAAACAATAATACTCTCTCCATCTCCGTCTTAGACTAAGAGTTCTATTTTTCTTTTTAATACGTTATAGAGGAAAAGTCTCATTCTCAAAGTGACAAATGAGGAATAGTGTTTTAGATAATTTTCTACTTTTAATGCTGGTATAATTACAAAAAAATCAATACTTTTCTAACTTACTTTAACCCTCTTCAAATTTCGGATAGTGTTCTGGACAATTACGTCCTCAACATATGTTAAAATTTAGCCATTTTTTTATTGTTTTGTTAATAAAAATTTAAAATCAATGCAAAACTCTGAATTTGAGACAAATAGAGTAATATTCATAATAACAAAAGTTTAACAACCATCACTCAATTTGCATTATGTAGATAATAATTGTTTTTTTTTCTGTCTCAAAATAAATGTAATAAAAAATCAAGAACAAAAACGAAATTTATTTTGTGAAAGGGGTAGAAATAAATAGTGATTCCCTTGTAAAATCAATCACATTTAAATAAAAAACTCATCCACAACCTTTGATTCATTAAACACAACTTATTCATCCTATGAACAATTGTCAATTAATTTTGTAACAATTTCTTTTATACTGATTCCTATTGTGTCAATACCAATTATAGAAGGAAGTAAAAGGCCTTTGAATAAAACAATTATATTTATAAAAAAAAAATAGAAATAAAAATGCCAAAAATAGGGGCCAACGCATAATAAATGTAAAGTATGAGGGGTGAAATGTAAGCGAATCATAAACCTGAATTTGTTTTTCCCTCCATCATCTAATCCGAACTAAAAATTTACTCCTTCCCTCGTTTTCTTCCTTCTCCCACTTTCCTTTCCAAACCCTCATTTTCTCTCTCCAAAACCCTCAATCCTTAGCCCCTTTCTCTCTCTAGAATTCGAGGGCTTTGATTTGTGTCGGAATCAATTTTTAATTCAACCCAAATGTCCGGAGCTCAAGCTTCGAACCGTCAGAAGGCGCCGACGTCTACATCACCGGCCAACGGCGTAGAACAGATCCTTCAGCCAATGAGGCGGCACTTGTCGTTTTCTTCAATGAAGCCTCCTTTCGTGCCTACTGATGACTACCATCGGTTCTCGTCCGGCGACGGTGGAGACCGACCGCCGCCGTCACTGATCACGAGCCTGAAGTCATTATTGTTAAATCTCCGGTTAGTGTTGTTGTTTTTTTTTTATGAATTTTTTTATGTGATTGACCGTGTATACTGGTGATTCGTATTTTGTACTACCTCGGTCCCAAAATGAATGTCCATGATTAATAACGCAAATGGACATTCATTTTAGGGAGGAGGGAGTAATAATTTAGGTCTGTTTCACTTTTCATTTGACCATCCTTATGGTGACGTTTCTCTGGCTAGAATCATCTGACACTGAATTTCCTTACTTGGTTTCTGCCGTAGTAATTCGGATTTCGGAATTGAAGTCAACTTTTTAATTGAGAAATTTTTATATTCAGTATTTTGCTTGAACTAGCAGGTTCAAAGCTTAAGCACATAGCTAACCACCCTGCTAGTTTCATACTTTGTTTTCAGCATTATACTATATTGTTGACGTTTCTTTGATATTGAAACCATAATCATTAGACAGCATTGGGTTGTGAAAGTTGATAACGGGATTGGATACTTTGTTTCATTAAATGTAATTTTGATGTTTCTTTTGATGCATAGCTTATAAACCTTTCCGCGTTCTTGAGATAGGGCTGATTGAAGATTGAATACATGGTAGGGTAAGAGTAACTGTATATTGAAATTACTTATTGAGAAGAATATAAGAACTGATGAATTCGCTGAAGGAGAATGTGGACATGGAATGTGTTTTTGAGGCTGGTAAGATTTGTTTGGTAAACACGAGAAGGAATCTTGGATACATAAATAACATACCAAAAGATTATCAAGATTAAGAAGAACTTGAAGAATTCCGATCGCACTCTTGAAGCTTCTTTTGTTTTCCTTCCCCATTTTTCTTATACAGTTACGGTTGAACTTTTGGCAAAATGCACTGTGTACTGTTAATTTGGTAGATCTTATAACGTCTTCACTACCACGTACTTTCAACTTATAACTGGGATCAATGCTTTGATGGAAGCTTCAAACCATTCGGTTTAATCCAAGTGTTATGTGCTCTTATTTAATTATCAGTTATCACTGCCATAGTTTCCTTACCATATCTGCTTGTCCATAGTGTTGCTTAGATTGGAGTACTAGTTATCGTGTATCTAACTGTCCTCGTTACTGGTACTTCTCAGCCGGTGAAGCGAAAAATTGGGACTGACTCTAATGAACAGCCTAGCGAGTGGACAATGAGTCCTGGTCAGCATGGACGCACAGATACAGTTAACAGTCCCCTGAGAACACCTGTATCTGGAAAAGGAGGACGGGCAACGGGCCGGTCAAAGGTCACAAAGAGCAACAAATCTTCACCTCAGACCCCTGTTTCGAATGCTGGTGCGACTTTTCATTTTTTTGTTAGATCTTGCTATTCATTTTAAAGCACTTACAGTGGCTTCAAGGGAGGAATGTGACCATCGCTCATTTCATATTTTGCTGTCTTTGCTCCTTAGTGCATATTTAACTTGCTGACAAGTATGTCTTGGACAATTTTGCAGGTTCTCCTTCTCAGCTTACTCCTGCTGGAAACTGCCGTTATGACAGCTCGTTGGGTAATATCACTGGCAGCTTTTTTCTAAATTAGATACAGAAAGTTCCTATCAGTGTTTAGACAAAGTACTTTTTTTTTTGCTAAAGTAAACATTCCATACTTTTCAGCGCTTCTGACCAAAAGATTCATAAACTTACTCAAGCATGCTGAAGATGGTATTCTTGATTTAAACAGCGCCGCTGATACTTTGGAGGTGATTTTATATTGTAGAACACTCATCAATATAGTATTACACACAAGACTTTAAAAGTAGTTTGTCACTTACGTAAATTTACAGGTCCAGAAGAGGCGAATATATGATATTACAAATGTCCTTGAAGGAATTGGTCTTATTGAAAAGAAGCTCAAGAACAGGATCCGCTGGACGTAAGCTTCTTTTGGATTTATTATAGTTTATGCTAGATTGTGTGTGGCTATCTATTATGGCAAGCATTTAGGCTTACATGAGAATTTGTTTAATGACTGATTAGAGGTCTTGATGCTTTAAAAACGGGGGACGTGGATGATGACATCACTGGTTTACAGGTATGTAGAAGTGGATGCATATATTTCTCAGTGTGTGAATGACCGCAACAACCCAACTTTTTGAATTATAGAGCTATTGATGTTTCCATATTCGTTGGTCAATCTTTCCTACTTTTGGCTTGAAAATATTGGGAATGTCTAGTTGGTTCTCACCCAACACAACAATTGAAATGAATGTTGATGAACAATGTATTTTCTATCTGCAGGCAGAAGTGGAAGATCTTACAGCTGAGGAACAAAGATTAGATGAGAGCATAAGGTTCTATATTGTATATATTGTGAGCTGTCAATGTTACTATGGTAAAAATATTAGAGTTTGCTGAATTAAGTCATTTTCAGACAAATGCAGGAAAGAATGAGGGACTTAAGTGAGGATGAAAGCAATCAAAAGTAACCCATCTTCTCTGTACCCTCCATTCTGTTACTTCAACTGAAATTCTTTATCACCCAACCATTAGAGTCCTTATTCACTTTGTAACTTGGTAGGTGGCTTTTTGTAACTGAAGAAGATATAAAGGCCATACCTTGCTTTCAGGTCAGTCCTAAAAGATGTGTTGCATTTTTTGTCGATATTGTTTGGAGATTTATCTAAAAGTAAAGTATCCGTTGGCTAAGGATGATTATCAGCTGGTCTCATCTTCCCTGTTGATTATTTATGTTGTATGTTGGTATGTATAAAGTCCGTTTAATATGCAATCCTTTTGCGTCTTTTTTCAATTTTTGCAGAATGAAACATTGATAGCAATCAAGGCTCCTCATGGAACTACTCTTGAAGTTCCAGATCCTGATGAGGTAAATTAGGAAGGGGTAGTTAATTTATGTTTTTCTGTGGTGTTTCTGATGTCTGGAGAAATCTTGCTATGCGATCTACCAGGCTGTTGACCATCCACAAAGGAGATATAGAATCATTCTTAGAAGCTCAATGGGTCCCATTGACGTTTACCTTGTCAGGTATGTTGGTAGTCTCTTTTCACTGTTCAATGCGTATGCATATAATAGAAATCTCCTTTTTCCGCTATCATGGTTTGTCCTCTCCATCTGATAGTCTTTTATTAATATTATTATTAAATCAATGTTGGGCTCCATGTGATAGTCAATTTGAGGAGAAGTTTGAGGATATGAATGGAGCTGAACAATCCACGAGTTTCCCGCTAGCTTCTACTTCAGGTTCTAATGAGAATCCAACATCAGATATGACCAATTTGGGCAACAGGGGGTTAGAAAATGAAGCACAGGCACAAGGTGTTTGTAATATGAATACTGATCTTGATGTTCCCGAGGACAGTGCTGGGGGAATTATGAAGATTGTTCCGTCTGATGTTGATGTAAGTTTTGAAATTCTAGTTCATTTGATTGAAATTAATTGGCTTTGAATAGGAGTATGCTTTATCATATTACTCGGTCAACAATGGTCACAGAGAAATTTAATTGCTTCTTTTTTATGTATAAATTGTGATAATTGATTAATGACTCCTTTTGACACATGCGATGCGATCCTTAATTGGACACTATGCCATGTCCCTTCTCATAGATTTATCATGGGGCCTTTCTATATATGTAACTGTAAAGAGAGTGCTTAATTTTTTGATTGCAAATAACTCAGCTCTACTCAACTTAGCCTTCATTCGAGTTACTTGGTCTCAGCTACCATGAATCATTTTTCATGGTTTTGTTTACACTGATGATCATCAGCCACATAACACTGAATCCTTAACAGTTATTCTATCTGTCTCAATCGAGCAGGTGTGTACTTTTTGGCCATTGAAGAGTAGCATCCCTTTCATGGAAAATTCTTGCTACAATTTGACTACGTGTTACCTTCATTTTCGCGCCTAGTTTGAATGAAGGAATTGTTACCTTACTTAAAATACTTTAAGGTGCAATTTAATTTTTCAGATTTTCGAGCTATATACTTAATTTGTTTGTTTTGTCAAATGTTACTCTTCTATTGGGAGATTTTCAAGAAATTTAATTAATTTGTTTGTCTAGTCAAATGTTACTCTTCTATTGGGATAGAGGTAGTATCATTTTACAAATTGGTTTTTACTGCCTTGATTCTTAGAACTGTGTATGGTTAATTGGGGAACCTGTATTAGAGCTGATGCTTGATGATCATGTCATTTTCAAATCATGGTTGATTTGGTACCATATGATGGTTTGTTGTCTTTTAAGGTTATCATAAAGCACATGGTACTGGAATAAGTTTTCATAATTGATCATTTTAGTACCTGGAGAAGCAGCTGATCTTAGCAGTTATAATCAGTTTTCATGTGTCGTGTACTCCATCCGTCCCAAAAATGGCCGAAAAAATTTCAAATTTACTCTTCATCAAGAGCAAATTTGAAAATATTTTGGACATTTACTTTGGGACGGAGAGAGTATAATTCGATGAGCTCAATTATTGATCTTTGAAAGTGTGACATAAATACACAAATAGGTGTCTTGCTTAAGCATAACCAAGCTTCTGTTCCCCTAATATATTAGGTGTCGCTTCAAATTTTTGTCTGAAATGGGCCTAATCTGTTATTTGTTGCAGAATGATGCAGATTACTGGCTTCTATCAGAAGCAGATGTTAGCATCACTGATATGTGGAAGACGGATGGTATCCTTTTCCAATATACTAACTCCAACCCAAAAAGTTAGTCCCATTTCATGTTTGGTGGTCAATTTAAGTGAACTTTGACATCTAATATTTAAGAATTTAATAATCGTAATGAAATTCAAAAAATAGTTATTGATAGTATTAATTGTGCATCAATGACAAGTTTTAGAATTTCATTAAAATTGTTACATTTATATATATTCTTGGTCAAAGTTCACTTAAGCTGACCACCAAAAATAAATGGGACTATCTTTATGGGACGGATGGTGTATATACTCTCTTCCTTCTGCATTTTATTTTTGCATAAATGTGAGTTCCTTGACGTCTTCAATAGCTGGTGATGTGCTTTGGGATGGGGTAGATATGCTTAACGAGGACCTCAATATGGCTGATCTTGGCACCCCAAGGCCCGAGACTCTTCCATCTGATGTTACTGATGTACCTCCACCAGCTGCTAATGCTACGCCTACGCGCAGGTGATTTTGATTTGTGATAAGCTATGCCTAATTGTTTAAAGCCAGGAAGGCGTATGAAGATCACTATGCATTAGACACCTTAAAGATAACGTCTTTGCTGTACAGTCGAGCAATCTATTGATCAATGTTTGATGATGAATAAATTTGCTCATGTTGTTAAGAAAAAAATTATTATAACTAATTATGGTATACCAAAAGGGGTAAAAATTTAGCTGTTGAAACTCTTTGGAATCTCTACTAGTAATGTTTCTAAGAAATGTGCTTTAATTGTTTGTACATTTCATTTAATATGGTAAATTTGCACTAAGCGTATTTCCTTATTTAGAAAGCCAACATTTGTTTTGGGACAAACCAAAAAGAAAAGTGCTGCATTTATTAAGGGACGGAGGGAATACTGTACAAGTTTATTTTTCATATGGCATTGTAAGAATCTGACCGTGCGCCACAGGATCCTTGAATTTGTTTTCTTCTTTGCTTCACTACTTTTGTGGGTGGTAATTGCAACCACCACCCGAATATAGAGGCCATCAACCTCAAATATGAACAGGAGATGTAGCCTGAATTCATAAAGGAAAGGAAAAAGAAGAAAAGTAATGTTAGAACTTAGAAAGTTTTAGAATTGTTTGCGACTTTGACCCTTGACCGAAAGAAGCTTAAATCTTAATGGTAAGTCATCGTTTGTAAACCTTGGCAGTATATTCTTCTAGTCTACCTAACTACCAATATGCAGCCTATACATGTACTATTACTTGTATTATCTTGCCCGAAAGGACTTGTTACATTAGTAGTCTTTTGCCCAAATAGTTTCTCCAGTTAGACATTCGGTTATCTAAGTCCCATGTTCTTCTTTGCTTGTCAGAATCTGCATATAATCACCACCAACCCACACATGTGGACAACTTCAAACATCAAATTTGAACATTCATTTTGGGACGGAGGTAGTAACTCATAGCTATTCATAATCAGAATTAAGAAATCCCACTGATATGTGAAGCAATATCCCAAATTTCCTTCAACATTAAACTCCATGGTTACAGTGGAAATGGACCTCACCCTTGAGCATTGGTTGACCTTTTGGTCAAGGAATTCATGAGAAGAATGAAAAGAGGTTGTGATGAAGTGAGTTAATCTGAATTTTGTTTTTGCTAAAGAGGTTTGCGGGAAGTCAAAATTTTGCACGGAGGAGTATTTTCAAGTAAGCAATTTTTGCGAGTGATAGCCGTATTTTATCATGTTATGAACTATTTCTCTCTAGTGTGTCTCACCACTAGTGAGAAAATCTTATGATAGTCAACCCTTTCCCTTTGTGTTAACCCTCTTGCAACAACCTGAACCTTATACTTGACACCCTTAGTTTAAGTCTGATTCTTGTGAAGTGACTTCATCTCATCGCCTATTGCAGCAAACCCATAGGATATAATCAGAGCATGTTACAACTTCCTTGTAGGTGGGTGGTGGCTCACTTGAGTCTGGATCCACCTCCTTGACAACTTATAGTGCATATGCAACCATATCTTCAAGACCATAACTCGTAGGAGGCTTACCTTAGTTAGCTTTCCTTTTGTTCACTCAAACATCAAAACTTGTTGACTACTGTAGGTGATTAAGTACCCGACGGTTATGCTTTTGAATTTAACTTTTGATCTTACTCTTGCTGTAGATCACTCTCCTTTAGTGTGTCTTACCACTCAACATGTTCCTCAACTCTACCAGTATTTGATTCAATAGTGATAAAGTCTGAGATTCCTTCTCAAAACCAATTGGCAATGGGAGGAGTAGCCCAAGATCTTCATATAATTAATGCATGGTTAGTTAATTCCCGATATGGGATATTGTCTCTAATACGCCTCTCACGTGTAGCCGGACTTTGCCAAGGCTTACAACGTGGACTTATCAATCGGGTGGCGCAGAGCAACATTGTGAGCCGTTGGGCCTGCACGTGTAACAGACCAGTTATGATACCATTAGGGGTGAGCAAAAAAACCGAAAAAACCGACACCGAAAAAATCGAACCGTGACATTAAAAACCGGTTTGGTTTTAGGATTTCTAAAAACCGTAAAATTCGGTCCGTTCCGGTTTACTGGTTGGAAAAACCGTTAGTACACCGAACCGAACCAATATCATAAACTGTGTTGTTTTGTATCCTATACATAGTCAGTTTCTTCTACGCTTTTTTCACCCAGTCATTTTGTGTTTCCCCTAACCTAAATCGACACCTCATTCGACGCAATTGCCCTAGCTCCCTCCCTCAACCGACAACGCCGCTCACTATGCAAGGGAGATCTGAGATCGGCACTGCAATTGCAAGGGAAATTCCTTGCAATTTCTTCTCTAACCCGTCGCTGCTCTCATCACCGGCGACTGCTTTCTTCACCGGCGAGGAAGGAGAAGGAAGGAGAGAGAATCAACGGGGATGGCGCCGAGGAAGAAAGACTCAACCACACCAGTCTTTCACCGCCGGCGATCGAGTAGACGGTATTCCCTCTCTGATTAAAAGGTAAGTTACATTCTAAATCTCTCTCTAAACCCTACAGTCCTAAGTTTGATTCTCAATCTAAATTTGTTTCCTTCTCCTTTTCAACATTGACTGTCAATACCAGAAATTGTTCTCTATAAACTCCATTTTTAGTCTTTCTTGTAGGATTTAGATTTCTATTTCTATTCAGTTAGGGATTGTTTTGGGTCTTCCATTCATGGAAGATTGCATTTCTTGATTCTTAACCTGAGTGTAAAAAACCGAACCAGACCGACACCGAAACCGACACCGACCAAGCCGAACCATTAACAAACCGAAGCTTGGCGGTTTTGAATTCTTTGAAACCGATATCTTTCGGTTTGGTCTCGGTTTTGGCCTAAAACCGAGCCAAACCGAGCTGAGCTCACCCCTAGATACCATGATAGAATTAGAAAATGGGTCAGAAGCAAGGAGAGACCCAAGTGTGAGCATGGGCTGGACTGGGCCGATAACAGACTATATTGAAGGTTTTACTTTAAAACCTATTGGTGCTAAGGGGAGTAGCTCCTAAAGTTTATATACCGGTTCAAGTTTGTCTCTTCTGTAGACGTCTGGGATAATTGTCTAACAAACAATATCCTTCGCAATAGGAGTAAACATAGAATTTTTATCAAATAGTACGTTTCTACTAAATATAACAGAGTAAACAACCAAAATGACCCGCGTATTATATGAATACAACCAATTTGACCCGCGTACTATCTAAACTACCAAATCAACCTGCGTAGTATGCATAAATCAACCAAATCAACCCAATTCATTACTATACATTAATGGATGTTAATGAATGTTAAAAAATTAACGGATATTGTAATGAAAATTTTCAAAATTGACCCCAGTACACATTAAAATAAACAAAAAATATTTACCCCACCCTCCTCTTTAATCGAAATTATATAGAGAAAAAAAAAAGAAAAAGAAATTATCAACCATCAACCACCACCACCTCCCACTGTCTCCGACCACCATCTCCCACCATCTCCGACCACCATCCCACCACTTAATCGTCTGACTAATGTAAGTAATTTAGTATTAAAGACCTCTTTGCTCTTCTCACTCTCAAACCCATCAAATCCACCATGTCCAGTGCAGCACGAATGTAAGATCCACCATTAAACCCATTTCTCTCCCCTTCATTTCATCAAAACCCCTTCAACATTGTCCCCTAAAATTGCCCAGCTCAACGCTATCATCTCAAGCACTTTCCCACAACTCCCGCTTACGAAAGTTCCCCCTTTCCAACATCCTTATCTCAGGCACAACCAAGCATTTTCGGATGAAGCTCTGCGTCAATGGCTTTACAGTCCGACAATTTTCTGCCTTGTTACAGTGAAGTCCCTTGTTCAATTTTGGGTCTTTTGTTCCCAATTCTGAAATCTGAAATGAAACAGGGGTATTGATCTGGTGGGAGAGAGAGAGAGAGAGAGAGAGAGAGAGAGGGAGAGAGGGAGGGAGAGAGGGAGGGAGAGAGAGAGAGATAGAGGGAGGGAGGGAGAGAGGGAGAGAGAGGGAGAGAGAGAGAGGGAGAGGAGAGGGAGGAGAGAGAGAGAGAGAGAGAGAGAGAGTTGGCCGAAACTTTGGGACGATGGGGGAGTGGGAATGGGTGTGTATCCAGTTGTTGGAGGATGGTGGTCAATGGCCAGCCGGTGGAATGGAGCGACGCCGGAGTGGTGGATGTTAATGTGGGGTGGAGAATATGGTAAAAGAAAAAGTTTTATTTATGGGGAAGATCTGATTTTTGGGGGATTTATTGGAGGAGGGGGTTATTTGTAAGTTTATTTCTTGCATGTTTGCCCTTTTATATTATGGTTAATACATTTAAAAACTTTTGATTGTGATATTCGTTAAATTCCTAACATTCACTAACGTTATTAACATGTATTAACGATTTAGGTTGATTTGCTTCATTTATGCATAGTACGCAGGTCGATTTGGTAGTTTAGATAGTACGCGGGTCAAATTGGTTGTATTCACATAGTACGCGGGTCATTTTGGTCGTTTACTCAAATATAACAACCCCACCCTTCAAATGAAGACCATATATATAATGTAACTTCTAATCCCATCTCCATAACTCACAAATGCCCCATTTTTAGCTCCAGGATCTTGTTGACCCTCACTCATTTGATATTTGATAATAAAGAGTACAAAGTCAGTGTTTCTCAATATTTGTTTGTGTGCATAGTCATGTTATACAGGTGGGGCGAAAAATTAGCGCATTTTTAATATTTTTTAATAAATACTCCCCCCGTCCTATTTTAAATTGCAAAAGTTGTCAAAAGGGTGTCCCAACTAAAATTGCAAAATCCAAAAATGGCAAGTTATAACCCACTTGCACACTCACATCCACTAACCCACTAACTATTCTCTACTCCACTTTCTCTCTCCCACTCAACTATCAACACTCACAACACATCATATTTTTCACTTTTTCCCTTAATCCCCGTGCCAACCTAGTATTTGCAATTTGAAATGGGACGAAGGGAGTATATAGTATGTAGTTATTCAAACCATAGTAATTTTAATGTGCGGAAATCTTAGTAATATTAATATATTTTTGTTATAAAATCAAGATAATCGACTACTTTAACTAACTTTGTTTTTTGGAACAATTTTTTACTAACTTTTTAAAATGTGTAAAGCTAGGTTTTTTTGCTTATATTTATGGCCGGATCGGAGTAGTATATTAATAAAATATTAACAATTTTTTCCCCCACTGAATCAGCCTAAACCCACCTAAGCCCGCCTAATTCGGCCTAGGCCCGCCTAAATCCGCCTAGACCGCCTAATCCGCCAAGCCCGCCTAGGCCCGCCTAGATCCGCCTAGCCCGCCTAGCCCCTAATTTGGCCGATTTGACAAAACTCGCGGCGGACCACCCCCGACTAGCGCCTAGGCGCCCGTCTTTTAGAACACTGTGTTATACTATACTCGTTCCGTTCCGGTTTAAGGTTTTTAGTTTGACTTTTGCACGCTTATTAAAGAACCAAGGCAAAAACTTGGTCAACAGTAGTAGTTTTGGGGAGGATATAATTGTCAATTCATAAAACAAGTGGGTTAAAAGTAGATAGGTAAATAATGTTTTTTTTTATTTATTTTAATATATAAATTTTAAGAGGACAAGATTATCCAAAACACTGTTCATACTTTGTAATTTTAAGAATAAAGCAATTAAAACGGAAGAAGGAGCAATTTGTAGAGTTATGTGCTAATATCGCAAGTGACAGTGAAAGTGCCACAGCCTAAGGGTGTGTTGAAGCAATACTATGTAATTGGGGTCCCGAAGAGATTTACATGAAAAAAATAAGAGATTTGGACCCTAGGCCCCCTGGGCCAGATTATAAACCCACCAGAACCCAAGGCGAGATTGAAATTCCACATAAACCCAATCAGCTAAATTGACGATTATGCCCTCGATTAATACACACGCCTTTCTCACGCCAACCAACCTCCCCCATCACCTTCATTTCAGTTTCTCATTTCGAAAACACTCTCTCACTCTCTCCTACGAACCAGACGAAGATTAAACCGCCATTGATGACCAAATCAACCTCCATTCCAGAAGATTAAACCGCAATTGACAACCTAATCAACCTCCATTCCAGAAGAAAACCTAAAATTCCTACTCAGACGAAGACGAAAGGTAATTTCGAACCAAACTTGATTTATCAA
This sequence comes from Campanula takesimana, assembly GCA_026119855.1. NCBI lineage: Eukaryota > Viridiplantae > Streptophyta > Magnoliopsida > Asterales > Campanulaceae > Campanula > Campanula takesimana. Next base: position 309,415 of record JAOWBW010001065.1, read on the forward strand.
AATTCTTTATTATGGCGGTCGTTTTTCCAATAGTTTATTATGAGACCTGTTGTATGAGACCTGCAAACGGTTGTTTTTGAATGATTTTCTACTAATTTTATTTTTGTAATATTTTTGCAATATTTATGGTTGTTGTATGAGACCTGCAAATGGTCTCATAAATATCTCATAAGTGCATTTTTGTTTTTGTAAAAGACCTGGTGTGATGTGATTTTTTATGACTCTATTTTTGTTTTTTACCACATATATTTTGGCTTTGGTATAAGATCATGCACTCATGAGTCTGGTATGAGACCTTGTAAATGGTCTCATAAGTCTGATATGAGACATATATCATGAGACATGTAAATTGTCTCATATCAGACTTATGAGAGGTATTTATAGGTCTCATATCAGACTTATTTGTCTCATAAATGGTCTCGTAAGTGCATTTTTGTTATGAGACATTTGTAAATAGGTCTCATGAGTATTTTATGAGACCTGTAAAATGGACTTTTTATGACTGAGATATTATGAGACATGTGAATGGCATAATAACAGACTTATGAGTTTGGTATGAGACCTTGTAAATGGTCTCATAAGTGATATGAGACATATATTGATTGACATATGTGACATATAGTCTGAGACATTAAATTGTCTCATATCACTTATGAGAGGTATTTATAGGTCTCATATCAGACTTACTTGTCTCATAAATGGTCTCGTAAGTGCATTTTTGTTATGAGACATTTGTAAATAGGTCTCATGAGTATTTTATGAGACATGTAAAATGGACTTTTTCAAGTGACCTTATGTAAAAATAACCATTAGATTTTTCAAGTGAAGCATGAATCCTCCAGGGACACCCTTTAGAAACTTTGTGCAAACATTGAGCGGTAACACGACCTGGCTCATTTTTCAAATACTCAAAATCGAACCCAACTTCTGTCGCAAACTTACACAATACAATCCTAAACTCAGTACAGCCACCTTCAAAAATCTGACCCTCACTTTGAATTGCATCTGCGCCCATTCTGCACTTTTCAATTTTTTTTCTTTATGACGAAAAAAACTGACATGACCGCCATTCCTACTACTACTACTACTGTTCTCAAGCTCAATAGATGCAAAACTACCTCCACAAATAGATGTAGATGATTCACCAGGGGCATCATTACCAATAGATATACTGCGATCAACAACATTTATTTCAATAATGTCAATACGCTTACGATCAACCATAATACCCATGCAGATAAAATCTTGCTCACTAGCCAAGATACAACAAGGATTCTGACCCAAAACATATGACATTGAAACATTTTCTTTTCCAAACAATCCATCGACTACAAATAAATTCCACAAGAGATTCTAAGGAAACGAATTGATCAAACCTAGCAACCAAAGAGGAGACACCATACTTTAACAAAACCATGACATTAGAATCCATAATCTGCAAAATATAAAAAACAGATTATAAACAATCAGTATTCATCCGTCTCGTCTCATTTGACAGACACATTTAACTCACATAACTAGGTCTCATAAGTTATGTATAAGAGCTGTAATCAGTTTAACAAATGACACATTATACTAAAATATGTGTGTATACATTAAACAAATATATAAACAATTCATAAATCCAACAATAAGAATTTATATAATAGATGAATTGTAAATTACACCCAACTTTAGGACTCATTAAGTCTACAAAAAAATCATCAATAATCTTTATTCTTCATTTAGTATGAAAAAAATAACGAGATACATACGTGTGTTGAGTACGAAATCTCCAAAAAAAATCCTTAAGCAATGATTTCTGAAGCTCAATCCATGGAGATCGATGAAAGTGTCGCCGTAATAGCCACTCGGAGGAAGACGACGGCAAAAAAGAAGAACAAAAATCGAAAAAGAAATAGGGCATTATATCCGAGGGCATTTTCGGAATATCGAATTTCATTAAGCCCAGCTCAAATAGCCATTGCCCAGGCCCAATACACACGCTGGGTTTTTGTGGAATTTTAATCTCGGCTCAGGGGTTAGGCGGGCTTAATGATATGGGGTGGGTTTTTATAGCCTTATGATCTGGGCTTTGGGTCCTTATGGAATTATGCCAAAAAATAATACTTATTTTTTTTTGTTTCCTGTTTCTTTTTTATTAATTTAGTCCGGAAATTTTGAAAAGTATAATTAAAACGGAAGGGAATTGGTTTATGGTTTTGATATTCAGCGAGAGTACTACAGGAACTTTCAAGGATGCGTCGGTAGATAATCAATCACTTACTCCGTCTGTCTCAGAGTATATATCCACCCTCCCATTTACACGGAGGTTAAAATATGTTGGAACTGATATAAGTGTTGTGAGTATAAAAGTAAATTAAGAGAAAGAATGAGTGGGAGGGAATAGTAAGTTGATTGGTGTTGTGAGTATAAAGTAAGTAAGATGGAATGAGTGAGAGGAATAGTAAAGATTCTGAAGGCATAAACCGACTTGGACAAAGGGTCACGAAGCTTTTGGGCCTAAGCCCATTGAAGCCCACGGAATAAGGGCCCAATACGTTAGAACCCAAGATCAGACCATGTACCTAAGGACCTTCTAG
>JAOWBW010001065.1:312096-419082 GCA_026119855.1 Campanula takesimana
CCGCTGGTCGCGCCCGCCTCACGCCCGCCGCACCAAAAGCCCTGCCGCATTTAAGAATTGTTCTTTTTCTAACGGGTGATCCGTAACTCATTTTGCAAAGTGGATGGACGGTCCTGGAAAGATAGTCTCATTTTCATTTTTTATTGTCAACAAAAATAAACTTAACATTGATGTCAATTTAATGATCACAATGAAATTCTACAAATTATTATTGATAAATCACTTAATGATTTATCAATTACAAATTTTAGAATTTTACTAGAATGATTAGATTGTTACCAATGGTTGGTCAAAGTTTATTTTTATTGACCATAAAAAATCAAAATGAGACTATTTTTTAGAACAGAAAGAGTAGTAGCTTTTAGTAAAACCTGGTGAGATTTGTCTCTATTACTCATTTTCCAAAGCGGATGGATAATATATTGACTTTCAGTGAAATCCATATAGTATCAAATTATTCATCTAAATTATCTCTTATCATGTAAAATATGTAATTTTTATGGTCAACAAAAAAATGACTTTGATAAAACACTAGTGTCAATCTAATCATTTTAGTGAAATTCCAAAAAGTTGTAATTGATTAATCATTAAGTGATTTATCAATAACACATTTTAGAATTTTGTTGTGATGATTAGATTGACACCAATGTTTGGTCAAAGTTCAATTTTGTTGATCATAAAAAATCAAAATGAGACTATCTTTCTGGGACTGAGGGAGTATTGTTGGTCCCAAAGGGGCAACAAGGGAATGAAAAATGCTAGGGGGGGTGAATAGCGTTTTAAAATTCTTTTCAAACCCTTTTGCAAATCAATGGCTTATGCGCACAGTTCTCAAATAAGCTAAGTATAGCGCGCAGAGAGAGTGTGAAATGCACAGCGGAAATTTAAACCAGCACTGCGCAGGGACTAAAACGCACGCGCTAAGTTTGGCTAAAGAGTTGGTTAAAATGTGTTAAGGCAATAAGCGATAACAAAACACAACAGCAAATAGCAATCTGGTAAGATTAAACAAAGCAACTATTAAGAAATAAGATAAGCAGGAAATAAGCAGTAAGAATAATGAACAAGCTATTTCGAGAGGTTCGTTCGATGAAAGATCTACGTCATCTACCAAGATGGTTAGTCTTGGATTTTCTAATGAGATTTATATTGATGTGAGGAGCTTTTACAAGATTACAAAGAATCAAAACTCAAATCAAAATCTAATCTATGAAGAGCAAATCCCAGACTAAACCGGTGTTTTTCGAGAAGTAAGATCCATATGATCGAAGCTTCAAGAGGTGTGTGTGTGACAGAAATTCTGGGCTCTATGAATCTATGAGATGAAGAGCACGAAGAATTCTGGTGATATAAGGCTTAGGATCTAGGCAGGAGTTTGAAGGTATAAAGGTTTGAAGGTTGATCTTGAATCTGGGAATAAGCAGCAACTTTTTGAACTTCAAAGATACTTAGTAAGCACAAACTCTAGCAACTTGGAAATGAAGATGAGCAGGCTATTTATAGCTGAGAGCTTAAAAGTAGCCGTTGGTGCTCTGAGCAAGGACGATGAGCTAGCATACTATGATTGGTGCGCAGGTGTCCTTTATAGCCGTTGGAGTCAAAGCGTGAAGACCAAATTCAAAAGCTTCTTCTAGAAGGTTGACAGCTGTCTTCATTTGAATTATTTTATCTGAGCGCATCTCCATCGTTGGATATGCTTAGTGTGCATATTTTGTCGTTTCTGCACACCTCAGCACTTTGATAAGCGTATATCTTCTAAGCGCTTTCCAAGTTAGGTAATCTAAAGACATTGAAAACTGAGCAAGGTTAAAAACTGCGCAGTAGAGACCTGCGCAGTAATGTCCTGCGTAGAGAAGTCCTGCGCAGAGACTGAAGTCTTGCTTAGTTCTTCATTCCTTTTCGCTCCAAGTCCTATATTCTAAGCCTATACTATAAAATGGACTAAGCTAAAAATTGAAGTTATTAAACTTCTTACATAGGGTCCTAAAGTCCATAAAATACTAATAGGTGATGGTATCAATCAATTCTAACATACTTAGGAGGGTTAACAGATAAGCATACCCAACAATCTCCCCCTAAATGATTGATGCCATTACCTACTATAACAAAGGCAATTTATTGTACTTGATAATAACATGTCCATAAAAATGAAAATGGTAAATCATGTCTCAAGTCAATGCACACATTAGCCAATGGTATAGATTTCTAGTCTATCAAAAAAAAAACTTACTAGATGGGACAGACATAAATAACATTCAGCGCATACAAATGATATGAATTTTAGTTTAAGTATGCGTTTAAACTGAATGTTTAAACATCATGCGTAGAAAATATGAGCAGTTAATAATATGCGCATGAGGTGGAATAAAGCATTCATTGTTCCACAAACGAAGAGTTTGAATTGAACAAGGTTTTGGAAACAAATGATGCGATTTTTCTCATTAAAACTTGAACTGTTAAAGAGTTGAGAATTACAAGTTTGAATAAGAAAACCAAAATGCGCACAAAAAGGAATACCTTGCGCAAAAACAAAAATTACATAGAACCTATTCTATGTTGATCCGGTGCAGGGCTTCGAGCAGCTCGTTCTGCAGGCTGTTGAACTTGTTCATAAGTTCAATCTTGAGCGCTTGAAATTTTTCTTGGAAAGCCACTGCTTTTTCCACATAAGTGGTTATCCCTCTGCGCACATCTCTGTTGTCTTCTTGCAACTCTTGGAAATTAGCTCTGTATTGCACTTGATGTCCAGTCATTTGATTGAAGTATGACTGCTCCGCAGCTTCAATGGTGTTGATGATGGTGGTCTGCGTTGCTTCAAGTCTTTGGTCAGTGTGGAGGCGCTGAGTGTTCATGATAGCCTGAATGTCAAACATTGTTTGGTCCATCCTAGCGTTAAACCCATCAGCAAAATCCGTCATGGATTGGGTTATGCACTCCCGAAAACTTTCCATGTTCAGCGCACTGGCTTACGTAGGACTACCTTGTGTAATCTTCTCAAGTATCTGCGCTTCAAGTCCTGCAAACCCCTCAAGTAAGCTATCAGATATGTTCTTGCGCAGCTTCCTTAGGATTTCCTTGAACCCATGGTTAATAGCATCATAGGTGCACACGTTTTCAAGTAGCCCAGCAATTGATTGCAGGGAGTCCAGGACCATTTGATCTAAGGCATCAGGAAATCGCTGCGCAGAGGGGACGGCGGAGGAACTTGCCTTTGATGCATTCTCCCCCTTAATGGCAGCAATCTCCAATCGCTGCGTATCAAGCTGATCTTGTTTAGCGGTTTGCGCAATGATTAGTTGAGACATCTTAGACTGCACGGCAACTTGATTCACTTGAATTGAATTCAAGGCTTGAAGGATCTGGCGCAGCTCATTGGAAGAGGAGAGAGATGAGGTGGAGACTGCAGGAACCGTTGAGGTAGCAGGAGGCGGTTACTCTGTTGTCTTGAGAGGAGAAGTGTTGGAGATGGGAGCAACTGGAGGGGATGGGTGCACAGGAGACTTATATGCAGGAGATCGCCTAGCAGAAGAATGTTCACTGCTTTCAGAGGAAGTGGCACCATCCTTGACAGAATCTTCAGGAGCAGGAGCAGGAGCAGTAGGAGGGACTGCATCAGTGAGAGGAATCTCCGCAGTAGGACTTGATCCATCAATGGGCGCAGTAGGAGTTGTCTCGGGAGGGGATGCGCCATCAGCATTGACAACCTGATCAACTTCATCATCATCTTTTTCAGCCTCAGGCTCAATATTCATGCCTTCATCCAGAACTGAAGTAACCCTACGTGCATTGCCAACAGGGATATTAATGCGTTGAAACGCACTGGATGTTGGTTCTATTGGAGATTCTGGAGGAGATGGAGTATGGCGCCTCTTAGATCCTTTAGTACTGCTACGCACTTTCTGCTTGCGTCGAGGAGTAGAAATGGGAGCATCCTCAGCAGCAGGCGCTGCGTAGTAGGAGCAGAAGGATCTTGTGGAGCAGGGGCCTTATGTCTTGTCTCCCCCTGAAGATCAGCATCCTCTGAATCACCAGTACGATCCATGCGTGACTTAGTGTCATGCGCAGCAGGGGGAATTCGTTGAAAAGCAGACTTAGAAACTTTGGACTTCTTGGGGGAAGGCGCAGGCGCATCAGCCTTGCGTTTCTTTGAGGGAGGCTTGGGAGCAGGCTCAAAAATTTTTATACCTGCGGTGGACTGGACGAAGGGGATGTCCTTGTGCTTCTTGGACTTAGGCTCGACAATGCCTTTGCCCTTGCGCCTGGTAGCGTCTTCAGGCGTTTCTCGATCTGGCGCAGTACTAGGACCACCTGCGCCCTTTTTAGCCTTCCCATCCTTGGGATTACTCCCCAGCCAAGGCTCTCTGTTGGGATCACTGTCAGACTACCAGATCCTGTAGTAGTCGTAGTCCGCATCGCCAATCTCATCGCGCAGCAGATGAAGCTGCGCACGAGAGTAAAGCTTTGAAGCGCAGGACTGCTTCAGAATGGGCTCCTTCCTTACAAAGTCATTTAACTCTGTGTATTGGGGCAGGAGCTTGGAGAGCAGGCGGCAGTGCGTCCTGTACTTAGGCTTGGATGCGTTGAGGTGCGAATCATAGCTCATCATGGCTTTGGTGATCTCATTCCAGATGATCTGGGGCCAATCCAGCTTTTCATTAAGGTAGATTGCTGCGCAGTATTCCCACTGCTTGGAACTAAACTTTCCCTTATTCCCATTCTTGCAGTTCAGGGAATCGCCAATCAAGGTGCACAGGTGATACATCACCTCACCGAACTCTTTGCGATCATGCACAGACCATCGCTTTAAGACTGGGTTCTCCAACTAATTTCATTCCAAGTCTGTCTTGCCGCGCATCATCAAAAGTGTTGCATCACCAACATCGAAGTCGCAAAGCTTACGAATGTGGTTTGGGTGCACCAAAATCTCACAATTTTGCACCACAGACATGATTATCCGTGTTCTTTCGCCCTTGTATTTTGCAGGAATGACACGCACCGTCTCGAAGAATTCATCCACCAGAGATGGCACATAGAGAGGCTGATCCAATGTGAAGAGAGGTAGAATTCCGGATGAACGCAGATGCCTTATCAACCTTCGCCTAACTGCATCCTGGTTGAGATCTTGCGGCTTGACTTCCTATCCACAAATGAAGTAGAAAGGATTTTGCGCAAAACAAAAGATGAATTAGACAAATAATATTGCGCATGGAGCTTTGCGCATGCGTAGATAGCGCAGATATACCTATGCGCAGTAACTCCATACTTGATAAAATATCATAAAAGTAATGCGCAAAAACAAGCAATCATGCGCAAAAAACAAACACTTAGAAAATTCTTATGCGAGGCAAAGCATAAGAGAGAAATAAAAACTTTATGAACACGAAGATACTGTTCATGAACACGAAGAACATCAAGAACATGAAAAAAAATACAAAGTTGTCCAAATTCAACAAAAATACATCGAAATGACCGCATGAACAGGACGAAGTCAACCATGTAAACAAAATAGTCAACAACACCAAAACAAACCCAGAAAACAAGAAAAGCAGTTCGTCTGCCTAAAGGGTTTTCGAAACGATTTTTTTGCAGAAATCAAAGTAATCGGTTTCTGATCATGAAATAAAAGACATAGAAGAGTAGATCAGGGAAAACCGAACACAACACAACAATCGATTTCAAAAATGATCAACAAATAAGCACAAAATCACAAAGGGGAGCTTTTAAAGCTTTAAACCCTAACAATGGCAGAAAGCTTAAAGAGAGAGAAAGTTTGAGAAATCATACCATATCTTTGACCACTGGCTTGGGAATTTGTGGCTCTTCTTGAGACCCAGAACGAGAGGAGGAATAAACTTCATCAGAAGAAGAGGAGAGAATGATTTCGGGCATTTGCTTGGAGGATTTCTTGGGAGCCATTGTTATAGAGAAAGTGTTTGATGAAAAAGGAAGAAAGAGAGGAGATTTGCAGAAAATCGAAGGAAGTTAAAGATAGACAAAGAGGAAATGTTGGGAGTTGGTGAAAATTAGAGAGAGAAAATGGAGGTTTGGTGAAAGAGAATGAGCAGTAGAGAGAGAGAGGGGAGAGGTCGCAGACGGTTTATACCAAAAAGGGAAAATGGTGACGTCAGCACAAGGACAATTTGGTGAATCGCCGAAGTGGGACACGTGCTACGATGACGTGGACCAACCAGATGCGCGTGTGCACAGGCCTAGCGCGCGCGTGAGTGTGAAGTTCTAAGCCGGCCACTGTCGAGTCAAATTCCTTATAAATGCTGAGTCAGTGAAAGGACGGGCGCACGTTAGCAGGGTGACGTGGCCGAATAGGGAACGCACGTGCGCAGTCTTTGCGCGCGCGTGTGTCAGCGAAAAGGGGCTGACTGCTATCGCATCACCTTCCTCATTAAATGGTGAGCAAACATTCGAAAAAAAATGCTGTCATTGATTGCAGTGTGCATTAATGACAATGGGACATGCGCAGGGGTAAAAAGGTAATTTCCCATGAAAATTCAAAAAATTAAAGGCGCGGGAAAATATTATTCACACAAGTACCCTTGTGACTAAGCGTTGACTTTTCAGTTAAGGACCTATGTGCAATTTCTAATGAATAGAACACTTACCTGCGGTCCACTATATTTGCGCATGTAACTTTTTGCGCAGAGCAAATATTGCGCAGAGATTCTTCAAATCTCATAACTGAATTATTCTATGCGCATTAACTTACTGCGCAGTAGCTGCGCAGATGCATGAAACTTTAACCTTTAAAAACTTATCAAGCAAACACAAGAATATTAGTAGTAACAAACTATATGGACAAGTTAGCTGAGTTCAAGCATACCCATTTCTCTTCTTAAGAAGACAAATCTCTTTGCGTCAAAAGCCTTTATGAGGATATCAGCAATTTGATTGTCTGTGCCCACGTGCTATAAATGAATTTTTCCTTTTTCCACGTGGTCCTTGAGAAAATGATATTTGATGTCGATGTGCTTTGTCTTTGAATGCATGACAGGATTGTTGGAGACTGCTATGGTGGACATATTATCTCAGAAAATTGGGAAATTTCCTTCATGAATTCCATAGTCCACTAGTTGTTGTTGGTAGTGGTGCCCTAGGCACGTTTAATAAACGTTGTAATTGTTATCATTTATTTCATATCAATAAAGAGATGTTTTGATTATTATTGTTGTTCATGTTTACTTATAATAATCCCCGTCCCTAGTACTTGTTAAGCACTAGTATAAAGGCTAAATGGTCATGAGATGATCATGTTAGATTTATGGGTACTTGTTTGGAACAAGGTACTGGACATGACCCGCTCTATGAGATTTATGTCATGGTCTATGTCGTACATATATCTCATATTAGTTATGTCATTTGAATCCTTAGACATGAAGTTATTATAGTCTTCCACTCGATGAACATTATGTTTGACATATTCAAACGCTGCCTTAACACGGTAGTTATAAAGGGTATGATTGGCATAATCGGAATCCCGTTGGGAAGAATAATAAGCTAAATGGATTTGTCCCTCCTCGGAGAGATGTCAAGCTTGGGCCTCTCGTAGGAATGATGTTGATGAAATGTTCGGCCGGACTCAAATGAATTGATCGGATCAATGTCATTTGGATTATCAACATATTCGGAATCGAGAAAGTATTGAACAAAACAAGTTGACTGTTTGACCATGACTTGTGTTCAATGACATCGTGGACAAAGGGATTGTGACATATTCTAAAGGAATGCGAACTTGTATCTAGTTATACTATTTGGGTAGGTATGACGGTTTGCTAGAACCTAATCATATCTTATGGGATCATGTTTGAGCTCATTGCCAACTTAGTATAATCCTAGAGGGTCACACACAATAGAACGAATCTTTAAAAAGGACTATATTGGAATTTTGGAAATTCTGGACATTCAGAGAAGTGTGCGACCGCACAGTATGGACTGGGCGGCCACACAACTATCTCAGTTTTGTACCAGTTTTGCTTCAGATAGTTGTGCGACCGCACAGATGGTTTTGGGCGGCCGCACAGTGCTGTCGGGAGGCAGATTCCTAATTTGATTTGGAAACGAATTTTGGAAGGATTTTGACACAAGTTTCCTATTTGGAATAGGTCATACTTGTGTATAAAAGACCAAATTCGGCCAGCACTCAAGGCCAATGATTTTGTGAGTCTCAAAGAGTTTGAGAGAGGGTTTATTTTGTTCCAAGACATTCTTGGTTGAGGAACAAAATAATACACAAAATAAATTCCATATAGTTCTTGCAATTGTGAAAGTGTGTTTCACAATTTGGTCTAGCAACCAAGATCAAGAAGTTGCTTGATATTCGTTCGAAGTGTGGATACCGCTAGAGGGTGAAAATCATCATCTTCAAAGTTCGTGTTCAAGCTTTGTGATCGTGATCAAGTCTTCAAACCTCCACCAAAGACCAAGAGAATTTGATAGCCATCAAGGGTTAGTTTATTCCTTCATTCTTATGTTGTATTTGATTTAATCATATGAACGGATCCATGGTTTTGGGTTTCTTAAAATTTTAAATGCTAAATTCCGCTGCGCATGTTACTTGGAAACCCAACAGTGGTATCAGAGCCCCGTTCATTGTTGATTATTTCAATACCTAGATCATGTCATGTGCATATAAATTGTTTATGTGCCATTGCATGATATGAATATTGGAATATGTGATGTTTATGTGTTATGTGATTTTTGTGGTTTATTGTTTTACAACTTTAATCGCACGATTCAATCGCAATAAATAAATTATGGTGGATTCAGAATTGTTGATTATTAATTTTTGATTGGATCAAAGTTTTAATAATCGGGGAAAAACGATTTTGAGACAAAATTTTCGAACTTCAAAATTCTGTACATTCTGATCAGTTTGGGCGACCGCACAAAATCACTTGGGCGGCCGCACATGTTTGGGCGACCGCACAGTGAGTTTTGGGCGGCCGCACATGAGGATCAGATTGTCTGATTTTGGTTGAAATCAGAATATGGAATTTTCGAAAGGTTCAACAAAACCAGTAACAGAACCAATCCAGACCTGTTGATCTGGAATGGGTTTTGGGTAGTTGGTTTGTGTGTGGATCTTGGGGTTTGATTTTCCTATTTGTTTTAGTCTTGTGATTCTAAGATTGGTTCAAGGTTTGGATGGCTAATCTGCGTTCATCGAGATTGTGTTTCCCAAACTTGATCGCAATCAAAGTTTCAAAGATAAAACGAAGTTAGAATTATGAAGAGTTCATAATTGCTAAAATTGAGAAACAAAGTTCTTGACTCAATGATTGGAGATCCATGTGGAATTGTGAATGCAATTGGCCTACGTTCATCGAGACCATCTATTGCTTAGTTTCGGCCACATGGACTACTTTCTTGGTTTCTTGAATTAGTGCGGGATTGTGGTTGCCTAATGGCTTAGTTCGACCGCACTTCTTGTTGTCTTGATTTGGAGATAATGACCAAAGTTGAAATAGTCTCATCCTCATAATTATAGAGAAACTAATGACACATAAATACCATGCTTAAATTAATGGAGATTAATTTAATGGCTAAACTTGATGTGTAACATGTTTATATTATGTGCTCATAAATGTGTTATATGCTATATGTGATGAACCTTCAAAGAAAATTTTTCGTTTTTTTAATTGCCATGCCATGATTAAAACACTTGTTAGTACATGAGTGATTTTGATGTAGATTCGCCCTAGCGAGGTGCATTAAATTTATTTATGTATGAGCAAGATAGATAATGTGGGCACGCCCTAGTGGGACACATTAACTATGCGTTTAAAATGGTTAGACTTAATTGGGCGTCAAAACAGTTTTGGGCCTAGGCAAAGATGAGATTTAACATGCTTTTTGAAATTGGATTTTTTATAGAATCTCATAAAAGGAACTAAGAGTCATATGAGATATGATTGACAAGAGTTGTCTACCTAATTAATTTGATTTTGTGTAATCCGCCTTAGCGGACTTGAAATTAAATTAAAGTTGGATCTTAACCCAATTAAATTATATTATACATTGGATGTATGCGAAGGTTATATAATTTAGTGGGAGTATTTTGTTTGAAAAATACATTATTTATCTCTTTAATGAAAATCGGTACTTATTAAATTTTGCATATTTGTAGATAATGACTAATAACACTCAATCAATGTCGTTGCGATCGATCCTTGAGAAGGATAAGCTCGAAGAGAATGGTACTAACTTTATGGATTGGATCCGAAGCATAAGAATTGTTCTTAGGCAAGAAGATAAGTTGTACATTCTCGATGGGCCTCTTCCCGCTGAATCACCGCCTACTGCCCCTAGGGTAGAAAGAGACAATTACAAGAAACATCGTAATGATTCTAGAGATGTAAGTTGTCTCATGCTTGCTGCTATGTGTTCAAAACTCCAACAAAGTTTGGAACATTTGGAAGCCTATGAGATAGGCGTGGAGTTGAGAACCATGTTTCAAGAGCAAGCTAGGCAAGAGAGGTACAAGACCATTGTTGCATTCACTACTTGTAAAATGAATGAAGGGCAACAAGTGAGTCCTCACTTTCTTAAAATGAAAGGTTATGTAGAGCACCTTGAGAAACTTGGCTATCCAATCCCATTGGAGCTAGCCACGGATCTCATTCTTAATTCATTGCCTAAAAGTTATAATCAGTTTGTGATGAATTATAACATGCATGGAATGGATAAGAATCTCTCTGAGTTGCATGGGATGCTAAAAACTGCAGAGATGAAAATTGTGGAGAAAGGTTCTCCCGTGCTCTTGGTTCATGATGGGAAGAATGCTAGTGCCAAAGGAAAGGGTAAGGCAAAAGTTGTCAAACCCAAGATAAGCAAGGCAAAGGTTGCCAAGGCTTCTGAGGCAAAACCTGATTCACAAAAGGATGCAATCTGTTTCCATTGTCAAGAAATTGGTCATTGGAAACGTAATTGCAAGGCTTTCTTGGAAGAGCAAAAGAAGAAGAAGAGCAGCAAGGCTGCGTCGACTTCAGGTATCTATATGATAGATATTCTCCTTTCTACCACTGATTCTTGGGTATTGGATACCGGATGTGGTTCTCACATTTGTCTAAATGTGCAGGGATTAAAGAATAGGAGACTGCTTAAAGAAGGTGAAGTAGATCTACGTGTGGGGAATGGAGCAAGAGTTGCTGCATTAGCCGTAGGGACTTATGAAGTCACTTTACCTTCCGGATTAATTCTTGTTTTGAACAATTGTTATTATGTTCCGGATTTAAGCAGAAATATTATTTCAATTTCTTGTTTGGATAATGAAGGTTTTAAGTTTCTTATTGAGAATAAGAAATTTTCTATTTATTTAAATGATGTGCTTTATGGTATTGCTAATTCATTTAATGGCCTTTATATCTTGGATGTCAAGAATGAAAATAATGTCTATCATGTAAATAAGAAATCTAAACCTAATGATGTAAATCATACTTATTTGTGGCATTGCCGTCTTGGTCATATTAATGAGAAGCGTATCTCAAAACTCCATGGGGACGGACTTTTGGGTTCATGTGACTTAGAGTCATATGATACTTGTGAGTCGTGTCTTCTTGGAAAAATGACTAAGACACCTTTTACCAAGTTGGGTGAAAGGGCAAGCGACTTATTGGGGTTGATACATTCCGATGTATGCGGACCATTAAGTAGCAATGCTAGGGGAGGATTTCAATACTTCATAACCTTCACTGATGATTATAGTAGATTTGGGTATGTTTACCTAATGAAACATAAAAGTGAAGCATTTGAGATATTTAGAATATTTCAAAATGAAGTAGAAAAACAACTTGGCAAAAGTATAAAGGCACTTCGATCAGATCGTGGTGGTGAATACTTGAGTCAAGAATTTGATGATCATCTAAAGAATTGTGGAATAGTTTCACAATTGACTCCACCCGGAACACCACAATGGAATGGTGTGTCTGAGAGGAGAAATCGGACTTTGTTAGACATGGTTCGATCAATGATGAGTCAAGTTGATCTTCCAATATCCTTTTGGGGTTACGCCCTAGAAACCGCTGCTTTCACACTAAATCAAGTTCCAACTAAATCGGTTCCAAAGACTCCATATGAGATGTGGAGTGGAAAGAAACCTAGTTTGTCTTTCATGAGGATTTGGGGTTACGAAGTTTATGTCAAGAGACTTATCTCTGACAAACTAGCACACAAATCTGATAAATGTATTTTCGTGGGATATCCTAAGGAAACTAAAGGATATTACTTTTACAACCGAGAGGACAACAAAGTGTTTGTTGCCCGAACTGGTGTCTTTCTAGAGGAACAGTTTCTCTCTAAAGAAATCAGTGGGAGTAAAATAAATCTTGAAGAAATTCGAGACCCAGAAAATGACATTGAACCAATAGTGGAACGGGAACAAGAACCACAAGGAGTTGTGGAAACTGTTCAAAGTACACAAGCAACTCGCAGATCTAGTAGGTTACGATCCGAGCCCGAGAGATATGGATTTCTCGTAACGGATAGTAATGAGGTAGAAATCATTGAGAATGATGAACCGTCAACCTACCAAGAGGCGATGTCTTCTCCTGATTCGGACAAGTGGCTTGGAGCCATGGAATCCGAATTGCAATCCATGCAAGACAATCAAGTTTGGAATTTGATTGATGCGCCCGAAGGTGTAAAAACCATAGGATGCAAATGGGTCTTCAAGAAGAAGACTGACATGGATGGGAAGGTGCATACCTACAAAGCTAGGCTTGTAGCGAAGGGTTATAGGCAAGTTCATGGTATTGACTATGATGAGACCTTTTCACCCGTAGCAATGATCAAGTCTATAAGAATTTTGCTTGCCATTGCCGCATATCATGACTATGAAATATGGCAGATGGACGTCAAAACCGCTTTCCTAAATGGAAAACTTCAAGAGGATGTGTATATGACACAACCAGAAGGTTTTGAACAAAATTCTAAGGTATGCAAATTGCAGAGATCCATCTATGGATTGAAGCAAGCTTCTAGGAGTTGGAATCTCCGTTTTGATGAATCGGTCAAAGAGTTTGGGTTCATCAAGAACGAAGATGAGCCTTGTGTATACAAGAAGATTAGTGGGAGCATAGTGCTATTCCTTATTTTATATGTGGATGACATATTGCTCATTGGAAACGACATTCCTACACTTCAGTCTCTAAAGACTTGGTTAGGAAAGTGCTTCGCAATGAAAGATATGGGTGAAGCCGCATATATTCTTGGCATTAAGATCTATAGAGATAGATCAAGGAGGCTACTTGGTTTAAGCCAGAGTACATACATTGACAAGGTCATTAGAAGATTCCGTATGGAAAATTCTAAGAGAGGAACCTTGCCCGTGTTACATGGAGTTTCTCTAAGCAAGACTCAATGTCCTAAGACAAAAGATGAGCGTGAGAAAATGAATGATGTTCCATATGCTTCGGCAATTGGGTCCATCATGTATGCCATGATTTGTACTAGGCCGGATGTATCTTATGCTTTGAGCATGACAAGTAGATACCAATCCGACCCTGGCGAAAATCACTGGATAGCTGTAAAAGCGATTCTTAAGTACTTGAGAAGGACTAAAGACTCGTTTTTGGTCTATGGAGGAATGGAAGATGATCTCGTTGTAAATGCTTACACGGATGCAAGCTTCCAAACCGACAAAGATGATAGCCGATCGCAATCGGGTTTTGTGTTTATGTTAAATGGTGGAGCTGTAAGCTGGAAGAGTTCCAAGCAAAGTACAACCGCTGATTCTACAACAGAAGCTGAGTATATTGCTGCATCGGATGCTGCAAAAGAAGCTGTTTGGATTAAGAAGTTCATAACTGAACTTGAAGTGGTTCCTAGCATTGCTAATCTAATAGACCTTTATTGCGATAATAATGGTGCTATTGCTCAAGCAAAGGAACCAAGAGCACATCAGAAATCCAAACACATACTTAGGCGTTTTCATATCATTCGAAAGATCGTTGATAGGGGAGACGTAAACATATGCAGAGTACCTACTGATGACAATGTTGCGGACCCGCTAACAAAGGGACTTCCACAAGCTAAACATGATGGTCATGTTAGGTCCATGGGTATTAGATACATGGGAGATTGGACCTAGGGCAAGTGGGAGATTGTTGGTAGTGGTGCCCTAGGCACGTTTAATAAACGTTGTAATTGTTATCATTTATTTCATATCAATAAAGAGATGTTTTGATTATTATTGTTGTTCATGTTTACTTATAATAATCCCCGTCCCTAGTACTTGTTAAGCACTAGTATAAAGGCTAAATGGTCATGAGATGATCATGTTAGATTTATGGGTACTTGTTTGGAACAAGGTACTGGACATGACCCGCTCTATGAGATTTATGTCATGGTCTATGTCGTACATATATCTCATATTAGTTATGTCATTTGAATCCTTAGACATGAAGTTATTATAGTCTTCCACTCGATGAACATTATGTTTGACATATTCAAACGCTGCCTTAACACGGTAGTTATAAAGGGTATGATTGGCATAATCGGAATCCCGTTGGGAAGAATAATAAGCTAAATGGATTTGTCCCTCCTCGGAGAGATGTCAAGCTTGGGCCTCTCGTAGGAATGATGTTGATGAAATGTTCGGCCGGACTCAAATGAATTGATCGGATCAATGTCATTTGGATTATCAACATATTCGGAATCGAGAAAGTATTGAACAAAACAAGTTGACTGTTTGACCATGACTTGTGTTCAATGACATCGTGGACAAAGGGATTGTGACATATTCTAAAGGAATGCGAACTTGTATCTAGTTATACTATTTGGGTAGGTATGACGGTTTGCTAGAACCTAATCATATCTTATGGGATCATGTTTGAGCTCATTGCCAACTTAGTATAATCCTAGAGGGTCACACACAATAGAACGAATCTTTAAAAAGGACTATATTGGAATTTTGGAAATTCTGGACATTCAGAGAAGTGTGCGACCGCACAGTATGGACTGGGCGGCCGCACAACTATCTCAGTTTTGTACCAGTTTTGCTTCAGATAGTTGTGCGACCGCACAGATGGTTTGGGCGGCCGCACAGTGCTGTCGGGAGGCAGATTCCTAATTTGATTTGGAAACGAATTTTGGAAGGATTTTGACACAAGTTTCCTATTTGGAATAGGTCATACTTGTGTATAAAAGACCAAATTCGGCCAGCACTCAAGGCCAATGATTTTGTGAGTCTCAAAGAGTTTGAGAGAGGGTTTATTTTGTTCCAAGACATTCTTGGTTGAGGAACAAAATAATACACAAAATAAATTCCATATAGTTCTTGCAATTGTGAAAGTGTGTTTCACAATTTGGTCTAGCAACCAA
Organism: Campanula takesimana; assembly: GCA_026119855.1. Taxonomy (NCBI): domain Eukaryota; kingdom Viridiplantae; phylum Streptophyta; class Magnoliopsida; order Asterales; family Campanulaceae; genus Campanula; species Campanula takesimana. Next base: position 327,427 of record JAOWBW010001065.1, read on the forward strand.
GATCAAGAAGTTGCTTGATATTCGTTCGAAGTGTGGATACCGCTAGAGGGTGAAAATCATCATCTTCAAAGTTCGTGTTCAAGCTTTGTGATCGTGATCAAGTCTTTAAACCTCCACCAAAGACCAAGAGAATTTGATAGCCATCAAGGGTTAGTTTATTCCTTCATTCTTATGTTGTATTTGATTTAATCATATGAACGGATCCATGGTTTTGGGTTTCTTAAAATTTTAAATGCTAAATTCCGCTGCGCATGTTACTTGGAAACCCAACAGTTGTTGCTTCATCCATAGGATTTGGTAGCAGCAACTTCCAGCAGCAATGTATTCAGCTTCTGTTGTGGAGATGGACACAGCAGCTTGTTTCTTGCTTGCCCACGCAACAAGTCGATTTCCAAGGAAATGACAAGTTCCACTTGTGCTCTTCCTGTCAATTGTGCATGTTGCGTAGTCTGCATCTGAATAACCTAGCAAATCGAAATTCAAATCTTTGGTGTACCAAAGTCCAAGGTTAACAGTTCCAGAAAGATAACGAATAATGCATTTAACAGCAGTTAAGTGCGCTTCTCTAGGGTCCGCTTGATAGCGCGCACAGACACAATCACTAAACACAATATCTGGCCTACTTGCAGTAAGGTAAAGGAGAGAGCCAATCATACCTCGATATAAAGTTTGATCAACTTTCTTACCTTTTAAGTCTTTGTCAAGCTTATTGCCCGTGGCCATTGGAGTGTCGTATGCTTTAGCATTCTCTAGTCCGAATTTCTTGATCAAGTCTCTTGTGTACTTGGCTTGATTTATGAATCATTCAATTGTTTGATTTGAAGTCCGAGAAAGAATGTGAGTTCTCCCATCATGCTATTTCAAACTTGATTTTTATGAGCTTCTCAAAGCGCTTACAAAGTAACTCATTAGTAGAACCAAATATAATATCATCTACATAAATTTGAACAAGTAAATAGTGATCATTATACTTATCAATAAAAAGAGTTGTATCGATTTTACCGCGCTTGAAGCCTTTCTCTAGCAGGAATTTTGATAGAGTATCGTACCATGCTCTTGGAGCTTGCTTAAGTCCATACAAAGCTTTCTGAAGTTTGAAGACGTGATTTAGAAATCTGCTATCTTCAAATCCAGGTGGTTGAGCTACGAAGACCGTCTCTGGGAGTTCACCATTGAGAAATGCGCTTTTCACATCCATTTGATAAAGCTTGAATTTCTTGTGAGAGGTATAAGCTAAGAAAATTCTAATAGCTTCGAGTCTTGCTACAGGCGCAAACGTTTCATCGTAGTCGATTTTTTCCTCTTGCCTATAGCCTTGCGCAACCAGCCTTGCTTTGTTTCTGGTGATGCTTCCATTCTCATCAATCTTGTTTCTGAATACCCATTTTGTACCAATAACTCCTTGGTCATAAGGTCTGGGTACTAAAGTCCAAACCTTGAAGCGCTCAAATTGGTTAAGCTCTTCTTGCATAGCAACAACCCAACTTGAATCTTGGAGCGCTTCATCAATCTTCTTTGGTTCGATTTGAGAGATAAAAGAATGATACTCATCAAAGTTTGATGCTCGCCTTATGCGAACCCCTACATTGAGATCGTCAATGATGTTTGTAGTTGGATGATCTCTAACTTCACGAACCTCGGGAGGTAAGTTAGGTTGAGTGGTAGGAATACGAAGATCTTCAATGGGTACGTCATTAGCTCCAGTATCAAGATCATCAAAGGTGATTTGCTGAAGCGGAGAAACATCATGCGCAGGAGGGGATGTGTGCGCATCGGGAGTTGTTACTTCTGGCGTAGCATCTGGCGTTGGCGCATGAGATAGACTTTCTTGATTCTGATTGTGATTATTATGATTAGCATTCTGCGCAGGTGCAGTTTGTGGCTGCGTACCTGTCTCAACATTCTCAGCAGAATTATCAGAATCATTTGGAGCCAAATGTGGCTCAATGAGAGAATGTTCATCAAAAGTAACATGTAAAGATTCTACAATTACTAGAGTAGTTCTATTAAAAACACGAAAAGGTTTAGAATGTTTGGCATACCCAACAAAAATACCTTCATCTGCTTTGGCGTCGAATTTACCTCTATGATCTTTGCCATTGTAGAGGATATAGCACTTTCAGCCAAAATTTTTGAAGAAATCAATGTTGGGTGCTCTTCCTCTCTATAGCTCATATGGAGTCTTGTTGTAGGCTTTGTTGATGAGGGATCTATTCTGAGTAAAGCAAGCAGTGTTAACAGCTTCTCCCCCGAAATACTTTGGAAGCTTAGCTTCTGCTATCATGGTTTTTCCAGCCTCAATCAACGTGCGGTTCTTCCTTTTCACAACGCCGTTTTGTTGAGGAAATCCAGCAGCAGAGAAATTGTGATCAATTCCATGGTCATCGCAATATTGAGCAACACCGTTATTCTTGAATTCAGTTCCATTATCTGATCTAACGCTTACGATATCGTCTTCCTTTTGAGTTTGGAGCTTTCAATAGAGAGCAATCAAGATATCATAGCAGTCATCTTTGGATATCATCATTTCGACCCATGTGTATCGTGAGTAGTCATCCACCACTACTAAGGTATATTTGTTTCCTCCAATGCTCGCGGTGGTGACAGGTCCAAACAAATCCATGTGAAGCAGTTGTAAACATTTAGAAGTTGAGGAAGCAATCTTACTGGAGAAAGACTGCTTAGATTGTTTACCGAGCTGGCATGCTGCGCACTTTCTATCATGGTGATCAGCTACTTTGGGAAGTCCTTTGACAAGATTTTCCCTTCCTAGCTTCGCCAAATATTTGAAGTTCAAATGACTTAAGCGCTTATGCCAAAGCCAGCTGCTTTCACCTACATTCTTTGCTACAAAACAAAGATTAGTGATAGAATTTACAGCAGTAAGATCAATAATGTAAACATTAGTCTTACGAGTCCCTGTGAGAAAAGTAAGTCCGGATATGCCGTCTTTGATATAGCAGTGCATTGCAGTGAAGTGACACTCTAAACCTTTATCGCAGAATTGTGATATGGAGAGCAGGTTGTGCTTAAGGCCTTCAATGAGCGCGACCTTTTCTATGCACACTTTATCTTTTCTGATTCTTCCATATCCAACAATGTGCCCTTTGTTGTTGTCCCCAAAAGTTACTGAGGGACCTCTTCCTTCATGCACATCTTCAAGAGCGTTAGCATCTCCAGTCATGTGTCTAGAACATCTACTGTCGAGATACCATATATGCGCTTTAGCTTGTGACGAGTGCGCAATGAAGCAGGAGACCTGAAAGGTAAACATTAAAGCGCAGGTCCCCTTTATTTTTGGGTCCTAGAGGTAGCAACTTTTGACAACACGCTCCTGTCTAACCTTAGGATTTTTACGTCCCTTGCCATTAGGAGCAAATCGCAAAAGGCATTCTGCAGCCTTGTGACCTAAACCATCACACACAACACAATGATGTAAGCCACTTATAGATTAGGTTTTTACAAACTTATTACTTTTCTTTGACGCAGCATTCTTAATTGGAGTAGTAGAACCTGCTTTGACAAACACCATCTTTTGAGGTTTGGGTGCGCTTTTCTTAAGAATGCGCATCTGGCGTTTAGGCGCATGGATTTCATGCACATGGCCCTTGTGCGCAGATTTGACATTCGAGGTTGAAGCGCAACCATAGTCAAAACATGCGTTGTCAAGCGCAGGGTCAACTTTAGCCTTACCCTTGGCTTTTCCAGTTTGCTTCTTTGGGTAGACATAATGGAAGTTTTGTCTCTGGACTTTCTTCTGTCCTTTACCCATTGAAGCAGAATGCTTAGCTTTAGGAATTTCAATAGTTTGCTGGGATGTAAAATCTTTTTCTCTTTTAGAGCAAACGGCGCATTTAAAGTTGTCACTAGTTGAGAACCCCCAAGCCTTCCTTATCTCCAGTGGCTTTTTGCGATTCTAGAATTTGATCCATAGTGACACGAGATTTGGTCCACTCTTCAGTGATCTTTTTGAGATCAGCAACTTGAGCAGCCAATTCTTCGTTTCTTACTTAGATAGCGCATTTTGATCTGTCAAGAAACAGTTCTTGTCAGTAAGAGGAGTCATGCTCTTAATCTGCTCCTTAAGGAGGGAGTTTTCAGATTTTAAAAGAGTTTTCTCTGTCTTAAGCTGTGATATTTCTCCAATTGATAAGTCCACTGCTTCTTTCATTGAATTAAATTTCTTGATTACCTTTTCAGCTTGTTGAAAAATAGTCTCACACTCAACAGCAGAGACATCCTTTTCAATTACAATTTCAGTAGGAATTTTAAGAGATTGATTACGCGATAGCGTAGCAGCAACTTTCTTTGATAAGTCTGCTCTGGAAAATAGGTACTTGCCATTCTGTCTTCTTGGAGTTAGATGTTCCATTTCCACCAGTTCATGGATGGTGGGACCTTTCTTCTTCTTGATTGTCCTTAGCGCATTTGCTGAGTTCATATCTGGAACATCATTTTTTGAATCGCTATCATCAGCATTCGCCACTAAGCAGAGCAGTCCGTCTTTAGAGTCATCATCATCATTGTCCTCTGTGTCAGTCTCTATCCAGGTCTTGAGCTCCTTTTCTGCGCAGTCTTCTTCAGCAACCATTCCGCGCTTCTTAAACGATCTTTGCGCATTGTTCCTCTTCATGTACTCAAATTTTGGAATAGGGAATTTTGATGCAAAATGACCAGGCTTTCTACAGTTGTAGCAAACCAATTCATCATCTTTCTTTGAGTCCCTGCCTCGAGAGAACTTAGCAGGAGCTTTACTTGAGGATCCTGGCTTTGAGAATTTCCTGAACTTTTGAAATCGCTTTACAAACATAGCGAAGTCATCGTCATCCATTTCTAGTAAAGAGGAAGTAGAGACATTATCTGAGGTTTGAGCAGGCGCAGGTTCTTTTTGCGCAACCATAGAAACTAATTTTCCTGTTCCTTCAGGTTCATCAATTCGATCAAGTTTGAGCTCGTACACTTTTAGATTTGCATACAAGCTGCGTAGAGGCCAAGTATCCAGAAATCCAGAATCTTCTAGATGACTTGCCTTGTGCACATATCTAGAACCAAGCGCATCTAACAATTGCGAATTAATTTCTTTATTGGTAAAGACTTTACCAAGAGATATACATGAGTTTACAATAGCACAATAGCGATCATAAGTTTGTCTCAAGGTTTCACCGTCAATTCTCATGAAGCAGTTGAATTTTCTCAGTACAACAAATTTCTTATTTTCCTTGCTAACTTTGTCACCATTCACATAACCTTCAATAGCTTCCCACAGCTCTTTAGCAGTTCCGCATCTCACAATTTGATTGTGCGTGGAGAGGTCCAAGGTGCTTAGAATGATGTTCCTTGCTCTTCCATCATAGCCAACCTATTTCTTTTCTTCGCCAGTCCATTCATCCTTGTTCTTCTTGATGGTTGGATTGTCCTTGTTGGTAGCAGCATCAGGATTTGCCTTCATAGAAATGTAAGGTCCTTCAAGAACGATGTCGTGGAGGATCTCGATGATAGAAGAAAAATGAGTGAGCATGCAGTGCTTCCAGATGTCGAAGTGATCTTCGTTGAGCATAAGAACATGTGAATAGTTAGACATTGCCAAGGATTTTGAAGCCATCTTGAATCGGCACCCAAGCTGTTAAGCTTGAAAAACAAAACAAGTTTTATGAAGGTGTTTGCTCTGATACCACTTGTTGGTCCCAAAAGGGCAACAAGGGTATAAAAATGCTAGAGGGGGGTGAATAGCGTTTTAAAATTCTTTTCAAACCCTTTTGAAAATCAATGGCTTATGCGCACAGTTCTCAAATAAGCTAAGTATAGCGCGCAGAGAGAGTGTGAAATGCACAGCGGAAATTTAAAGCAGCACTGCGCATGGTATACTGCGCAAGGACTAAAACGCACGCGCTAAGTTTGGCTAAAGAGTTGGTTAAAATGTGCTAAGGCAATAAGCGATAACAAAACACAACAGCAAATAGCAATCCGGTAAGATTAAACAAAGCAACTATTAAGAAATAAGATAAGCAGGAAATAAGCAGTAAGAATAATGAACAAGCTATTTGGAGAGGTTCGTTCGATGAAAGATCTACGTCCTCTACCAAGATTGTTAGTCTTGGATTTTCTAATGAGATTTATATTGATGTGAGGAGCTTTTACAAGATTACAAAGAATCAAAACTCAAATCAAAATCTAATCTATGAAGAGCAAATCCTAGACTAAACCGGTGTTTCTCGAGAAGTAAGATCCATATGATCGAAGCTTCAAGAGGTGTGTGTGTGACAGAAATTCTGGGCTCTATAAATCTATGAGATGAAGAGCACGAAGAATTCTGGTGATATAAGGCTTAGGATCTGGGCAGGAGTTTGAAGGTATGAAGGTTTGAAGGTTGATCTTGAATATGGGAATAAGCAGCAACTTTCTGAACTTCAAAGATACTTAGTAAGCACAAACTCTAGCAACTTGGAAATGAAGATGAGCAGGCTATTTATAGCTGAGAGCTTAAAAGTAGCCGTTGGTGCTCTGAGCAAGGACGATGAGCTGGCACAATATGACTGGTGCGCAGGTGTCCTTTATAGCCGTTGGAGTCAAAGCGTGAAGACCAAATTCAAAAGCTTCTTCTAGAAGGTTGACAGCTGTCTTCATTTGAATTATTTCATCTGAGCGCATCTCCATCGTTGGATATGCTGAGTGTGCATATTTTGTCATTTCTGCACACCTCGGCACTTTGATAAGCGTACATCTTCTAAGCGCTTTCCAAGTTAGGTAATCTGAAGACATTGAAAACTGAGCAAGGTTGAAAGCTGCGCAGTAGAGACCTGCGCAGTAATGTCCTGTGCAGAGAAGTCCTGCGCAGAGACTGAAGTCTTGCTTAGTTCTTCATTCCTTTTCGCTCCAAGTCCTATATTCTAAGCATATATTATAAAATGGACTAAGCTAAAAATTGAAGTTATTAAACTTATTACATAGGGTCCTAAAGTCCATAAAATACTAATAGGTGATGGTATCAATCAATTCTAACATACTTAGGAGGGTTAAGAGATAAGCATACCCAACAAGTATTATTTTTTATTTTTTTTTGGGTGGTCAAGTTTAGTTGCTGTGCTCGAGTAACTATCTCGGTCCCAAAGGAAGAGACACCATGGTTAATTCTAAAAAAATGGATTTAATGTTGGCAAATATTGAATTATACGGCCTCCGTCTCAGTATGTTTGGCCATATTTTTATTTTTATTTGTCTCATTTTGTTTGGCCACTTATAAAACCAATGTAAATTTATGCATTATTTTCCTATTATACCCTTCATTAAGTTTAATATCTTGCATGCTAATTAATACTAGTTAGTATAATAACAAGGCACAAATTCTCATGTGCATATTATAAAAGAAGGGTATAGTAGGAAATTAAAAAAAAAGGTGAAAAAGTCACTAATTGAGGTTTTTTAAACTACGAATTTTTGTTTTTTGGACAGACATAGTGAGACGGAGAGAGTACAAATAAACTGCATTAAATTTGTTCTTTAAAATTATGAAATGGACTAGCAATAGACTATGGTGGAAGTTCCAATTCAAAACCAATTGGTGCTACCGGTAGTGGAAGCAATCACCACCATAGATTGGTGACTGTGATACTATCAGAGAATTTAGAGATGGGTAAATAAAGAGAGAGGTCCAAGTGTGAGTATGGGCAGGACTGGACTGGCATTAGACTGTGTTGGAAGTTTCACCTTAAACCAATTGGTGTTAAGGAGAGTAACTCCTCAAATCTATATACCGATTTATTTTAGTAGATGTGGGATAATTGTTTCTTACAAAATACTCCCTCCGTCCCATCTTATACTTCAAAAAAAAAAGTGGGCACAAGAATTAAGATGAGAATCTTTACATTATATAATATAGATAGTGGGGTAAAGTGTTGTGACTATAGAAAGTGGGTAGGAGAGAGAAAATGGAGTAGGGAATAATTAGTGGATAGTTGTTGTGTGTATGACATTTATGTCTCATTAAATAAAAAAGTATAAAAAACTTTCTTTTTTTGGATTTTGAAGTTTAAAATGGGATACCCAAAAGGGAAATTTTTGAAGTCTATATATACATATATAAAGAGAGGATAGCCTCTAAATATAAATATAGAAAACCTGATTTTTCCCGCCAAAAGTGCTCTTTCTAAAAATAAACTATGTTGAATATAGTATTAATTTGTTATTTATGCCAAAAATGCGTTGGGGGATGAATGTGCTCTTCCATCTTTATGACCCTGTGTCATGTCTAACCCTTTTTCTTCTCCCTATTCATATTCAACAAGATTAAAATCCAAGGGAAGGGATACATCCACTCTATCTCTTAAATCAGTTGACATTTGTTAGCCAACAAGGTAAAAATCTCACCAGTTAACACGATCAATTTCTCATCTATCTATGGCGTCCTCGAAGAGGATTTTAATCTAACCAATGAAATTGTTTCCAGATTTTTATGTAGCATGTTTCGTTATTATTATCGTACCCCATGACATATCTATGGAATTATGAGACATATTTGTCCCCTTTTTTGTGCGGATGGAGGTTTTATGTGCATCCGATCATCTAATTTGGTGATGTGATTCTTTAGTTGATGATGGTTTGGTATCTAATTCTCTGATTTGTTGTTTCATTTGGAGAAGTTCATGCTCCCGTTTTAATACAAACCACCTCAAATTCCATTATTCCTGTTTACTTGATTCATGGGACACAAACAACATGCAACTGAGAGAGATCGGACTGCATGTAGCTGTGACACCTTTTTGTAACGATTAAGGCAGTATCCAAAGGTTATAACTGAATTTAATGCTACTGTAGTAAGTTGTACTACAATGCTAGCATTCTAAAGTATTTAAAAATGCCTTATAATCTGTTATTTTGATGAACAGACATCAATTTATAATTTTCTTTTTCTTTGAAACTTTTTGTAATTAAATATTTTTGGAATGTAAGAAATGATTTCTCTAATCCATCAGTATGAATGTTTTCAATGTTGAAGATGATTCCGAGTTGCACCGCTAAAGAGATGTTGTATGTTAAAGGTATGTTAAATTAAGTTTGGACCAAAAGTTGAACAGTTTGCTTTGTGTTATATTGTCTGACTCAAATAAAAATTAAGTCTAAAAATATGATTATCCTTATGGGAGAGGGAGTCTATAAATTCTTTGTTTTAATTTAATCTTTTTGTTTTATTTCCATGTCATTACCGTGAGAAGTAAGGTAAATCATATACTGTATTGACATTTACTAGTATATTTCAAATACATTAATGTATCAAATGGCAAAAATGCTGCACTTTATTTTACATAGTGAAGAACAACTGAAAGTCGATTGGGGCTGGATAGTGATGATTTAGCTACTTTCCCCGCCAAAAATATTGCTAGAATTTCTATGCAACGTCAATGACTTTGCTAATTTTCGTCAAAAAGGTGAAAAATAAAATAAAAAATAAACAGAGGAACGGACCAAAAGAGAGCTTTTGCTAGGACGAAAAGAGTATAACCTTATACTCCCTCCATCCCGCCAGAAATTGCAAAAAAAAAAAAAAATATGGCACAATAATTAAGGGAAAAAGTGAAAAAGGTGATGTGTTGTGAGTGTTGATAGTTGAGTAGGAGAGAGAAATTGGGGTAAAGAATAGTTAGTGTGTTAGTGGATGTGAGTGTGCAAGTAGGTAAAAACTTTCTATTCATGGATTTTGCAATTTCTATGGGATGCCTAAAATGGCAAGTTTTACAATTTCAAGCGGGACGGAGGGAGTAATATTTATATAAGTGAAATTATAAAAAATATTCTAACAATATCTTTTTGGTAGAAAATTTTAGTGCAGTTTTTGCACCAAACTGTTAGCGCTGCTCTAATAAATAAATGTCTTTTTTTTGTTTTAACGATGTCTCAAGCCAAGAGTTAATGAAAGGAGATCAAGCCCTAGATTTCATAATTATAGTGCAATTTTTTGTTTTTATTTTGGATTATGATTTAGTAAAATATTTTAAGTATTATTTGGCGTTGTGGATCGTTGTCGTTTGAAATTTTGTGAAAAGCCTAATTACATAATTTGAGAATTGATTTTTGATTTTTATGAAAAACAAGAATTGAACTTTAGGTTTAGTTTTGGTTGATATATACGATACTAAGTTGGTTAGGAATTGAATTAATATCTGAAATTGCACTATTCGTGTTTGTCAAATATTGTTTTTTTTTCTTCCCTTATTCACTTGATTGTTGTTTGGGATTGAATAAGTAAGAATGTACTCCCTCTGTCCCGAAAGATAGTCACATTTTTGGCTTATTCACTTGATTGTTGTTTGGGATTGAATAAGTAAGAATGAACTTTGATCAAACATTGGTGTCAATCTAATCATCACAATAAAATTCTAAAATGTGTTATTGATAAATCACTTAATGATTAATCAATTACAACTTTTAGAATTTCACTAAAATGATTAGATCGACACCCATGTTAGGTCAAAGCAGTGTTCTAAAAGACTCCCGTCTAGGCTGCCTAGGCGCTAGGCGTTCATGAAGCGCCTAAGTCCCGCCAAAGATATTATAACTATTTCTGAATTCTCGGCTCCGCCTAAGTCCGCTTAAACCTGCCCTAGGCGCTAGGCCCTGCTGCGGCGCCTACCGCTTTTTAGAACCTTGGGTCAAAGTTTATTTTTATTGACCATAAAAAGTCAAAATGTGACTATCTTTCTGGGACAGATGGAGTATCATATTACTATTTAAAATGAAACCTTCTTATATACTCTCTCCGTCCTACTTGAGTTAGAATAAATTTTCATTTTGGGCGTTCCATTCGAGTTAGGACAATCCAAAAAATGGAAGTGTTTTATTTAATGGAACGCACATTCACACTCACTACAACTTTTCACTATTATTCTCTACTTCACTTTCTCTCTCATACTTCACTTTTCATAGTTACAAGTTACAACACCTACTTTACTAACATTTTTTTCTTAATCCCCGTACCCAACTCAAAAATCCTAATTCAGACGGGACAAAGGGAGTATTAGTTTGATATTGTTTTTTTTTTCTTTTGGGCTCAAAATCACATCTTGAAATAAGGACCCCCGGTCAAAAATTTAGCCTACGGCCGCAAATTTTACGAGGTCGGTCATGTACATATAAGTATGTATATGTATTTTATAAACTATGATTTTCGTTAGGTATATCTTCAATTGTTTTATATAATAAGAGTTTCATCGTATGGTGTGAATGTATATATATATTTTTTAATATTTTAAAAAAAATATTGTTTTATTTTAATATACTCCGTGCATCGCACGGGTGCACTACTAGTTTAAAATAGGACGGAAGGAGTATACCAATAAAGTGTGATACCTTAAAAAAAAATTAAATGCAAATGAAAAAAGTTTTAAGATAAATGGTACTTTTTTCTTGAAAAAAAAAAAAAAAAAGAGAAAAGGTAAAATAGCTCCACAAGTTATCTACGGACTACAGTGACATCTTACTATAAATCTTCCCAAGTTCCCACCTTCCTTCCTCCCTCCATAGCTCCTACCTTGCTCTTCCTTTTTGCAAATATTGCTCCACTTGTTATCAGAGATAGAAAAAAGGTACCCAACTTTTCTTCATTTAAATTACTTTAATCCATCTTTTGTACTAGTACAATACTACTCTTTACCTTTCATCTGCTCATTATGTGACAAGAAAACAAAAATAATTCGATTTTGTCAATTCAATTGTTTGATCCATCAGTTGTACTTTTCTTGCCGGAATTCTTTGAATTCAAGAATGGGGCTTCCAAAAAGAGGGCAGATTAAGGCTCAAATAATGGAGGAAATTGGCGAAGCCGTAGCTTCTATGGCCTCAAAAGCAGGGGAGAAACTTGCAGGTCTTATTAAGAATGAAGGAGCTAACTCCGGCGCCGGTGGACATGACTCCGGCGGCTCAGCCGCTTCAAGCCCACCCACGTCCCCAAACAACAATTAAGGTTGATTATCATCCAAATGGAGTATAATAAATGTTGCAGCCTTTGCTTTGAACCAGATGGTATTCATTTCCAGTGGGTTGTTTTTCTGCTTTTTTTTTTTTTTTTTTTTTTTTTGGGGGGGGGGGGGGGTAGTGGTGGTGGTGGGGTGGGGTGGAAGGAGGGAGGGGTTGGTGGTGGGGCTATTAGTTCTTGTTTGTTTGTTAGATACTAGGGGATGTACTTCTTCCTCTGTTGTTTCAAGAGAGGGGATGATAAGGTTTGTAATTATCTGTTTAATTAATGGATTGCTCCGTTTATATGTACTGTACTTGTTTATGTTTAATTATTGGATTGCTTTCCCCCCACCGGTAAACAAAACGGAATTCATGTTTAATTATTGGATTGCTTCCCCTCCCCCTAAAAGGAGTGACAAAGACCTCCATTCGGCGGCGGCCGCACGCTGTGCGACGGACCATTCACAGGTCGAACCGCCTAGACCTGTTTTGCCCGCCAGTGCTTCCTTGCGATACACGTGTTACATTTAAAAAAAAAAAATCCTCCAATAACTTTAAAATGCAATGTCTTGAGATTTTGAAGTCGAACAAAATATCTTAAAATACCGTTGACGAGACGAATCAAACTAGATAGGTCATGATATGGTTTGGTTTTTAATATAAAAAAAAAACATACTTTTTAACACACAAAAAATTGGGATGCTCGTCTCCTGATATGTAACCCTCTTTTCTGATAAAAGCAACAGTTTCTATTAATGGAAATTTAAACTTGTAATTGCTAAATCATTAATAATACTATCAAATCAGTAATAAGTTTTATATTTTTATCAAAATAATTAAATCATTTTGAAATAATTATTCTAATTTTTTTGTAGTAACAGGGAAAAAATGTAAAATTATTTTGGGACGAAGATAGAATATATTTTGATTTAATGCTACCAGTGTGAACAACATGGACTTTATTCTCGAGTGTCACTATGTCACGGCAGTGCCACTGATTCCAAATAGTCAACTTGGTATTTTTCTAAGAAGTGTGAGAGTCCTAACACAACTTGAGTTCATAATTGAGTTCACTTCTTTTCTAGAAACATTGTTTTTCTTTTATTATTTTCAGTTATAATAAAAAATAAAATGGATAAGTATTTAATTTAAAAAAATATTTTTATAATCATTTCATATAAGAAAATATTGTATGAACAACTGTAATGATAAAAATGGAGTACCTAAAATAGCAGTAATAAAAATCTACCGAACAACTGTCAACATATATCTTCTTTCTCCCTGATTTTTTCTCCCTGATTCTCGTCTTCTTCTTTGAAACATCTTTAATTTACTTTTTCCTTTTCTTTTGAAATTACAAATTATTGTCTTGTTGATTGTAAACTCATTCTCTTTGTGTAATATCCCGACAATTTATGATTTTTAGTTTATGGGCTTTAGTTTATTTTAAATTTTAATTGGGTCAGGATTATATTATTTGGGCTTGGGCCATTTACATATTAACTAGGTAAATTCTTGAAGAGAGTATAAATATGATTTTACCCTAAACCTAGAAGCGGCAGTTAAATAGTAAAAAAATAAATAAAAGGTTTTCGTTGCTTTGAGACGGCGCAGACGGGGACGGAATTCATAGGCAATATCCTTTGTCTCTTTTCACTGTTAATGGATTTTCCCATGAAAATTGTTTAAAGTGGGTTTGTATTGGTATTTGGTGATGAAGTAAATGGAGGGAGTATGCAATATGCTATGCCAAGAAAGAATGATTAACAGTTGGTGTTTGGGGCAGATAATTGTTCGAGGTCCCGCCCAAAAATTTGGTGCTTCATCTTTAGTTTTTAAGGTAAGAGAGACTATGCAGTGTCGATTCCGTGTCAGTTTTATCACGTGATTAATTCTTTGATATCCGTCCTATCCTTGTGTTCTCATTTTATTGATACGTATTCGATTGTTCGACCCAATTTGGTATTTGATTTGTTATTGATATTGTTTCGAAAAGTATTGATTATTTTGAAAGCATGCTATTTGTTTTTGATTCTCAAGAAACGAGATTTGTTATATGGAATAGTTGATGTGGCTAATTTATGTGACGGTTGTAGTGGATTTTGATTTAGTTATTGAGTTTGTGTTGGTTAGGCTCCGAGTGTGGGCGCCAACAGTTTGATCGATTATTGTTAAGCCACTGGCCCGAACATAATTAGTGCATCGGACTGTGAAGTATGATCGATTGATATTCGATTTATGAAATTTGAGTCTTTTTGGTACGTCCATATTTATAATTTCATGGACTGTGTTATTTGAATTATTGTGTTCCTTTGACTTCCGTGATACTGTGTATCCCCTTTCTTACTGGGCCCCCCAGCTCACCCCCCTCCAGTTTCAGTTTTGCAGTTGACTATTGATCGAGGTTTGAGATCGAAGAATTGTGACGGATCAGTTTATTGAGAATTCAGGGTGATTAATGATATTTTATACATTGTTTTAGCGATTTTGAGATGTAATATTTTGACATTTATGGAAATTAAGTTTATGAAAATTCGGGTCGTTACAGTTGGTATCAGAGCATTGGGGTTAGATCTTGAAAGGGATTAAGAACTCTGATATTGAATAGGTTATGGTACTTGAATATTGCGATTTTAAGCGGTTAGAAAACTTAACTTTCTTTTAGGTCAACTAGTTGCATTTGTTATTAAGGATTTGTGGAATAGGAGCCTATCGGACTTGTGAGAGGAGGTTAAGATAGAATTCGAGGACGAATTCCTTTTAAGAGGGGAAGAATGTAATACCCCGACAATTTATGATTTTTAGTTTGTGGGCTTTAGTTTATTTTAAATTTTAATTGGGTCAGGATTATATTATTTGGGCTTGGGCCATTTACATATTAACTAGGTAAATTCTTGAAGAGAGTATAAATATGATTTTTACCCTAAACCTAGAAGCGGCAGTTAAATAATAAAAAAATAAATAAAAGGTTTTCGTTGCTTTGAGACGGCGCAGACGGGGACGGAATTCATAGGCAATATCCTTTGTCTCTTTTCACTGTTAATGGATTTTCCCATGAAAATTGTTTAAAGTGGGTTTGTATTGGTATTTGGTGATGAAGTACATGGAGGGAGTATGCAATATGCTATGCCAAGAAAGAATGATTAACAGTTGGTGTTTGGGGCAGATAATTGTTCGAGGTCCCGCCCAAAAATTTGGTGCTTCATCTTTAGTTTTTAAGGTAAGAGAGGCTATGCAGTGTCGATTCCGTGTCAGTTTTATCACGTGATTAATTCTTTGATATCCGTCCTATCCTTGTGTTCTCATTTTATTGATACGTATTCGATTGTTCGACCCAATTTGGTATTTGATTTGTTATTGATATTGTTTCGAAAAGTATTGATTATTTTGAAAGCATGCTATTTGTTTTTGATTCTCAAGAAACGAGATTTGTTATATGGAATAGTTTGATGTCGCTAATTTATGTGACGGTTGTAGTGGATTTTGATTTAGTTATTGAGTTTGTGTTGGTTAGGCTCCGAGTGTGGGCGCCAACAGTTTGATCGATTATTGTTAAGCCACTGGCCCGAACATAATTAGTGCATCGGACTGTGAAGTATGATCGATTGATATTCGATTTATGAAATTTGAGTCTTTTTGGTACGTCCATATTTATAATTTCATGGACTGTGTTATTTGAATTATTGTGTTCCTTTGACTTCCGTGATACTGTGTATCCCCTTTCTTACTGGGCCCCCCAGCTCACCCCCCTCTAGTTTCAGTTTTGCAGTTGACTATTGATCGAGGTTTGAGATCGAAGAATTGTGACGGATCAGTTTATTGAGAATTCAGGGTGATTAATGATATTTTATACATTGTTTTAGCGATTTTGAGATGTAATATTTTGACATTTATGGAAATTAAGTTTATGAAAATTCGGGTCGTTACAGTTGGTATCAGAGCATTGGGGTTAGATCTTGAAAGGGATTAAGAACTCTGATATTGAATAGGTTATGGTACTTGAATATTGCGATTTTAAGCGGTTAGAAAACTTAACTTTCTTTTAGGTCAACTAGTTGCATTTGTTATTAAGGATTTGTGGAATAGGAGCCTATCGGACTTGTGAGAGGAGGTTAAGATAGAATTCGAGGACGAATTCCTTTTAAGAGGGGAAGAATGTAATACCCCGACAATTTATGATTTTTAGTTTGTGGGCTTTAGTTTATTTTAAATTTTAATTGGGTCAGGATTATATTATTTGGGCTTGGGCCATTTACATATTAACTAGGTAAATTCTTGAAGAGAGTATAAATATGATTTTTACCCTAAACCTAGAAGCGGCAGTTAAATAATAAAAAAATAAATAAAAGGTTTTCGTTGCTTTGAGACGGCGCAGACGGGGACGGAATTCATAGGCAATATCCTTTGTCTCTTTTCACTGTTAATGGATTTTCCCATGAAATTGTTTAAAGTGGGTTTGTATTGGTATTTGGTGATGAAGTACATGGAGGGAGTATGCAATATGCTATGCCAAGAAAGAATGATTAACAGTTGGTGTTTGGGGCAGATAATTGTTCGAGGTCCCGCCCAAAAATTTGGTGCTTCATCTTTAGTTTTTAAGGTAAGAGAGGCTATGCAGTGTCGATTCCGTGTCAGTTTTATCACGTGATTAATTCTTTGATATCCGTCCTATCCTTGTGTTCTCATTTTATTGATACGTATTCGATTGTTCGACCCAATTTGGTATTTGATTTGTTATTGATATTGTTTCGAAAAGTATTGATTATTTTGAAAGCATGCTATTTGTTTTTGATTCTCAAGAAACGAGATTTGTTATATGGAATAGTTTGATGTCGCTAATTTATGTGACGGTTGTAGTGGATTTTGATTTAGTTATTGAGTTTGTGTTGGTTAGGCTCCGAGTGTGGGCGCCAACAGTTTGATCGATTATTGTTAAGCCACTGGCCCGAACATAATTAGTGCATCGGACTGTGAAGTATGATCGATTGATATTCGATTTATGAAATTTGAGTCTTTTTGGTACGTCCATATTTATAATTTCATGGACTGTGTTATTTGAATTATTGTGTTCCTTTGACTTCCGTGATACTGTGTATCCCCTTTCTTACTGGGCCCCCCAGCTCACCCCCCTCCAGTTTCAGTTTTGCAGTTGACTATTGATCGAGGTTTGAGATCGAAGAATTGTGACGGATCAGTTTATTGAGAATTCAGGGTGATTAATGATATTTTATACATTGTTTTAGCGATTTTGAGATGTAATATTTTGACATTTATGGAAATTAAGTTTATGAAAATTCGGGTCGTTACAGTTGGTATCAGAGCATTGGGGTTAGATCTTGAAAGGGATTAAGAACTCTGATATTGAATAGGTTATGGTACTTGAATATTGCGATTTTAAGCGGTTAGAAAACTTAACTTTCTTTTAGGTCAACTAGTTGCATTTGTTATTAAGGATTTGTGGAATAGGAGCCTATCGGACTTGTGAGAGGAGGTTAAGATAGAATTCGAGGACGAATTCCTTTTAAGAGGGGAAGAATGTAATACCCCGACAATTTATGATTTTTAGTTTGTGGGCTTTAGTTTATTTTAAATTTTAATTGGGTCAGGATTATATTATTTGGGCTTGGGCCATTTACATATTAACTAGGTAAATTCTTGAAGAGAGTATAAATATGATTTTTACCCTAAACCTAGAAGCGGCAGTTAAATAATAAAAAAATAAATAAAAGGTTTTCGTTGCTTTGAGACGGCGCAGACGGGGACGGAATTCATAGGCAATATCCTTTGTCTCTTTTCACTGTTAATGGATTTTCCCATGAAAATTGTTTAAAGTGGGTTTGTATTGGTATTTGGTGATGAAGTACATGGAGGGAGTATGCAATATGCTATGCCAAGAAAGAATGATTAACAGTTGGTGTTTGGGGCAGATAATTGTTCGAGGTCCCGCCCAAAAATTTGGTGCTTCATCTTTAGTTTTTAAGGTAAGAGAGGCTATGCAGTGTCGATTCCGTGTCAGTTTTATCACGTGATTAATTCTTTGATATCCGTCCTATCCTTGTGTTCTCATTTTATTGATACGTATTCGATTGTTCGACCCAATTTGGTATTTGATTTGTTATTGATATTGTTTCGAAAAGTATTGATTATTTTGAAAGCATGCTATTTGTTTTTGATTCTCAAGAAACGAGATTTGTTATATGGAATAGTTTGATGTCGCTAATTTATGTGACGGTTGTAGTGGATTTTGATTTAGTTATTGAGTTTGTGTTGGTTAGGCTCCGAGTGTGGGCGCCAACAGTTTGATCGATTATTGTTAAGCCACTGGCCCGAACATAATTAGTGCATCGGACTGTGAAGTATGATCGATTGATATTCGATTTATGAAATTTGAGTCTTTTTGGTACGTCCATATTTATAATTTCATGGACTGTGTTATTTGAATTATTGTGTTCCTTTGACTTCCGTGATACTGTGTATCCCCTTTCTTACTGGGCCCCCCAGCTCACCCCCCTCCAGTTTTAGTTTTGCAGTTGACTATTGATCGAGGTTTGAGATCGAAGAATTGTGACGGATCAGTTTATTGAGAATTCAGGGTGATTAATGATATTTTATACATTGTTTTAGCAATTTTGAGATGTAATATTTTGACATTTATGGAAATTAAGTTTATGAAAATTCGGGTCGTTACAGTTGGTATCAGAGCATTGGGGTTAGATCTTGAAAGGGATTAAGAACTCTGATATTGAATAGGTTATGGTACTTGAATATTGCGATTTTAAGCGGTTAGAAAACTTAACTTTCTTTTAGGTCAACTAGTTGCATTTGTTGTTAAGGATTTGTGGAATAGGAGCCTATCGGACTTGTGAGAGGAGGTTAAGATAGAATTCGAGGACGAATTCCTTTTAAGAGGGGAAGAATGTAATACCCCGACAATTTATGATTTTTAGTTTGTGGGCTTTAGTTTATTTTAAATTTTAATTGGGTCAGGATTATATTATTTGGGCTTGGGCCATTTACATATTAACTAGGTAAATTCTTGAAGAGAGTATAAATATGATTTTTACCCTAAACCTAGAAGCGGCAGTTAAATAATAAAAAAATAAATAAAAGGTTTTCGTTGCTTTGAGACGGCGCAGACGGGGACGGAATTCATAGGCAATATCCTTTGTCTCTTTTCACTGTTAATGGATTTTCCCATGAAAATTGTTTAAAGTGGGTTTGTATTGGTATTTGGTGATGAAGTACATGGAGGGAGTATGCAATATGCTATGCCAAGAAAGAATGATTAACAGTTGGTGTTTGGGGCAGATAATTGTTCGAGGTCCCGCCCAAAAATTTGGTGCTTCATCTTTAGTTTTTAAGGTAAGAGAGGCTATTCAGTGTCGATTCCGTGTCAGTTTTATCACGTGATTAATTCTTTGATATCCGTCCTATCCTTGTGTTCTCATTTTATTGATACGTATTCGATTGTTCGACCCAATTTGGTATTTGATTTGTTATTGATATTGTTTCGAAAAGTATTGATTATTTTGAAAGCATGCTATTTGTTTTTGATTCTCAAGAAACGAGATTTGTTATATGGAATAGTTTGATGTCGCTAATTTATGTGACGGTTGTAGTGGATTTTGATTTAGTTATTGAGTTTGTGTTGGTTAGGCTCCGAGTGTGGGCGCCAACAGTTTGATCGATTATTGTTAAGCCACTGGCCCGAACATAATTAGTGCATAGGACTGTGAAGTATGATCGATTGATATTCGATTTATGAAATTTGAGTCTTTTTGGTACGTCCATATTTATAATTTCATGGACTGTGTTATTTGAATTATTGTGTTCCTTTGACTTCCGTGATACTGTGTATCCCCTTTCTTACTGGGCCCCCCAGCTCACCCCCCTCCAGTTTTAGTTTTGCAGTTGACTATTGATCGAGGTTTGAGATCGAAGAATTGTGACGGATCAGTTTATTGAGAATTCAGGGTGATTAATGATATTTTATACATTGTTTTAGCGATTTTGAGATGTAATATTTTGACATTTATGGAAATTAAGTTTATGAAAATTCGGGTCGTTACAGTTGGTATCAGAGCATTGGGGTTAGATCTTGAAAGGGATTAAGAACTCTGATATTGAATAGGTTATGGTACTTGAATATTGCGATTTTAAGCGGTTAGAAAACTTAACTTTCTTTTAGGTCAACTAGTTGCATTTGTTATTAAGGATTTGTGGAATAGGAGCCTATCGGACTTGTGAGAGGAGGTTAAGATAGAATTCGAGGACGAATTCCTTTTAAGAGGGGAAGAATGTAATACCCCGACAATTTATGATTTTTAGTTTGTGGGCTTTAGTTTATTTTAAATTTTAATTGGGTCAGGATTATATTATTTGGGCTTGGGCCATTTACATATTAACTAGGTAAATTCTTGAAGAGAGTATAAATATGATTTTTACCCTAAACCTAGAAGCGGCAGTTAAATAATAAAAAAATAAATAAAAGGTTTTCGTTGCTTTGAGACGGCGCAGACGGGGACGGAATTCATAGGCAATATCCTTTGTCTCTTTTCACTGTTAATGGATTTTCCCATGAAAATTGTTTAAAGTGGGTTTGTATTGGTATTTGGTGATGAAGTACATGGAGGGAGTATGCAATATGCTATGCCAAGAAAGAATGATTAACAGTTGGTGTTTGGGGCAGATAATTGTTCGAGGTCCCGCCCAAAAATTTGGTGCTTCATCTTTAGTTTTTAAGGTAAGAGAGGCTATGCAGTGTCGATTCCGTGTCAGTTTTATCACGTGATTAATTCTTTGATATCCGTCCTATCCTTGTGTTCTCATTTTATTGATACGTATTCGATTGTTCGACCCAATTTGGTATTTGATTTGTTATTGATATTGTTTCGAAAGTATTGATTATTTTGAAAGCATGCTATTTGTTTTTGATTCTCAAGAAACGAGATTTGTTATATGGAATAGTTTGATGTCGCTAATTTATGTGACGGTTGTAGTGGATTTTGATTTAGTTATTGAGTTTGTGTTGGTTAGGCTCCGAGTGTGGGCGCCAACAGTTTGATCGATTATTGTTAAGCCACTGGCCCGAACATAATTAGTGCATAGGACTGTGAAGTATGATCGATTGATATTCGATTTATGAAATTTGAGTCTTTTTGGTACGTCCATATTTATAATTTCATGGACTGTGTTATTTGAATTATTGTGTTCCTTTGACTTCCGTGATACTGTGTATCCCCTTTCTTACTGGGCCCCCCAGCTCACCCCCCTCCAGTTTTAGTTTTGCAGTTGACTATTGATCGAGGTTTGAGATCGAAGAATTGTGACGGATCAGTTTATTGAGAATTCAGGGTGATTAATGATATTTTATACATTGTTTTAGCGATTTTGAGATGTAATATTTTGACATTTATGGAAATTAAGTTTATGAAAATTCGGGTCGTTACAGTTGGTATCAGAGCATTGGGGTTAGATCTTGAAAGGGATTAAGAACTCTGATATTGAATAGGTTATGGTACTTGAATATTGCGATTTTAAGCGGTTAGAAAACTTAACTTTCTTTTAGGTCAACTAGTTGCATTTGTTATTAAGGATTTGTGGAATAGGAGCCTATCGGACTTGTGAGAGGAGGTTAAGATAGAATTCGAGGACGAATTCCTTTTAAGAGGGGAAGAATGTAATACCCCGACAATTTATGATTTTTAGTTTGTGGGCTTTAGTTTATTTTAAATTTTAATTGGGTCAGGATTATATTATTTGGGCTTGGGCCATTTACATATTAACTAGGTAAATTCTTGAAGAGAGTATAAATATGATTTTTACCCTAAACCTAGAAGCGGCAGTTAAATAATAAAAAAATAAATAAAAGGTTTTCGTTGCTTTGAGACGGCGCAGACGGGGACGGAATTCATAGGCAATATCCTTTGTCTCTTTTCACTGTTAATGGATTTTCCCATGAAAATTGTTTAAAGTGGGTTTGTATTGGTATTTGGTGATGAAGTACATGGAGGGAGTATGCAATATGCTATGCCAAGAAAGAATGATTAACAGTTGGTGTTTGGGGCAGATAATTGTTCGAGGTCCCGCCCAAAAATTTGGTGCTTCATCTTTAGTTTTTAAGGTAAGAGAGGCTATGCAGTGTCGATTCCGTGTCAGTTTTATCACGTGATTAATTCTTTGATATCCGTCCTATCCTTGTGTTCTCATTTTATTGATACGTATTCGATTGTTCGACCCAATTTGGTATTTGATTTGTTATTGATATTGTTTCGAAAAGTATTGATTATTTTGAAAGCATGCTATTTGTTTTTGATTCTCAAGAAACGAGATTTGTTATATGGAATAGTTTGATGTCGCTAATTTATGTGACGGTTGTAGTGGATTTTGATTTAGTTATTGAGTTTGTGTTGGTTAGGCTCCGAGTGTGGGCGCCAACAGTTTGATCGATTATTGTTAAGCCACTGGCCCGAACATAATTAGTGCATAGGACTGTGAAGTATGATCGATTGATATTCGATTTATGAAATTTGAGTCTTTTTGGTACGTCCATATTTATAATTTCATGGACTGTGTTATTTGAATTATTGTGTTCCTTTGACTTCCGTGATACTGTGTATCCCCTTTCTTACTGGGCCCCCCAGCTCACCCCCCTCCAGTTTTAGTTTTGCAGTTGACTATTGATCGAGGTTTGAGATCGAAGAATTGTGACGGATCAGTTTATTGAGAATTCAGGGTGATTAATGATATTTTATACATTGTTTTAGCGATTTTGAGATGTAATATTTTGACATTTATGGAAATTAAGTTTATGAAAATTCGGGTCGTTACACTTTGTACTTTGTAGGTTTTTAATAAAATCAAATTAGAGACTGAGCGATGACGCAATTTTCAACGATTTATTTCATCGACTGCAAGGAATCAAGGTTGTCTCGTTATCGATCATCTCATGCAATCAAACAGTCTTACTTTTCGTTGTATAATATGATTTCTCTCCACTGTTGGGAGCCTTTAATTTCTCTCCTTTGTTGGGAGCCTTTGATTTCTCTCATTTGTCGGGAGCCTTTGCCTTCTCTCCTTCGTTGGGAACCTTTATCTTATCTCCGTTCTGTTGAGAGCCTATATGCGATATTTGTATTTATTGTCGTGTCAATACTTGAGATGCTTGGTTGGAAATTTATTGTCGACACAAATGCATTACCGTGTCGTGTCTTTGCCAAATTTTTTGCATGTGTGGATTTTCTAAAGGCCATTGTTGGGCCGTATCCAAGTTCTGCTTGGAGAAGCATTTGCGCATCACATGTCATTGTTTGTAAGGGCATTGAATGGAAAGTTGGTTCAAGGTTGAGCTTCATTATACAAGATGAGTTAGGCTTTTTCCTTGCGACAGACAATTTGCGGTTGATTGCAAGTATTTGTAAAAAAAACAACTTTGGGATGAGCCTCCCACAGTTGTGGAGCGCCGTCTTATTTTAATTTGTTAATGATATTTATGTTGTTTGGTTAAAAAAAAAAAACTGTCAACATAATGCACTTCATTGTAACGAGAAAAATGGAAGGGCTCGACTACTGAATTGAGATAAGATGGATGGCCGTGGGGGTATGTAGAGAGGCAGGAAATAAGTAGATGAGATAGTTAGGGAGAGAGGAAAAATTAATGGAAAACCACAAGAATATTAATGAGTTTGGTTAAAGAAAATAAATGTCTAACTCATTTTACTACTCCAAAATTTACATGTTGTATCATTTGAGAGTTTGTTTCAATTTTTTCCTTTAAACCTAGACTTTTATCTTTTCTTATAAATTGCGGGTCTTGACAAAAAAAAAAAAAAAAAAAAAAAACTGTTAGATGTTTGACAAAACATTGGCATGCCATCCAACACCTACTTTTAATTTCTCTATGAGTAAAGAGTGTGTTGCGGTAACACATACGAAACTCCAACAATGATATTAATTCTACAGGTATCATAATCAAAATTTGATATTTTGCAGGACATTATTCACAAAATATCAAATAATCACCTCCAACGATAGGTATTTGTTACGGAATATGGATCTCTTAATGGGTTTAGAATATCCGATTGCTATTAATCACAGATTTGATAGATATTTAGTTAGATTAGAATTGATATTTCTTGTGGCTTACTCTTTAGGATCCTTTCCTAAATAGGATTCTCTTTGATGTACTATAAAACCATATCAAAATTAATAATACGATCAAGCTTTGAACCCTAAAATTATTCTTTCTCTTATGCCGCCGTGTTTAGTTTAACATGGTATCAGTTGGTATTTTTTAGATCAAGATCATCACCATGCCGAACCTGAGCAACCAGTCGACCGAACAACTGGTCACACAACTGGCCAACCAACCCCGTCACCTAAAATTGAACCCAACTCTCCCTTCTTTCTTGGACCCCAAGATCGTCCAGGGGATTTTATAACTCCTACACGCCTGCGTGGTGTTAACTATGATGATTGGGCCGGTGACATTCAAACGCCGTTGGAGCAGCTGTCATATCTACGAAAAAGGGCTCTATTGTTCTGACGGAAAAAATAACTCTTCTAAATGTTCTTTTTGTGCCAAATTTAAGTTGCAATTTAATTTCGGTTTCACAATTAAATAATGATATGCAGTGTGTTGTCCAATTTAACTCTCATATATGTGTTATACAGGACCAGTCGAGGGAGTTAATTGGAACGGGTGTTAGACGAGATGGACTTTACTACTTCAAAGGAGCAGATACTCTGCATCAGATTTCAGTTCATGGAGCAACATCTACTTTGGAACTTTGGCATAAAATAATGGGACATCCATCAGAAGGCATAGTAAAGTTACTTTCCCCTGTTAGTGACTCTAAGTGTAGTTTGAATAAAGCATGTGAGGTATGCTATCGTGCTAAACAGCATAGAGACAAATTTCTGTTAAGTGATCATAAGTCTACTAGAATTTTTGAAAAAATACACTGTGATTTGTGGGGATCTTATAGACATCCTTCTTCCTGTGGGGCCCGTTATTTTTTTACAATTATTGATGATTATTCTCGTGCTGTTTGGGTCTATTTGTTGATTGACAAAACTGAGGTTTTTCAAGCGTTTATACATTTGTTGCTATGGTCAATCGTCAGTTTAATCAAAAGATCAAAATTGTTCAAAGTGATAATGGTACTGAGTTGAAGTGTTTGTTAGATTTCTTTTTTGCTACGAGGATCATTTTTCAAACATCCTGTATTGGCACTCCTCAACAAAACGGAAGAGTGGAAAGAAAGCATCAACATATTTTGAATGTTGCAAGGGCTTTGAGGTTTCAAGCCAATCTTCCCATTTATTTTTGGGGAGAGACCATTCTTGTTTCCGCTCATTTAATTTATCGTACCCCATCTCCCTTATTACATAACAAAACCCCCATGAGATTTGTTTTGGCAACCCTCCTTCTTATAATACTATTCGAGTTTTTGGCTCTTTATGGTTTGCTCACAATCAAAAAGCAGGTGGTGGTAAATTTGCCAGTCGTAGCCGAAAATGTATTTTTCTGGGGTATCCATTTGGGAAAAATGGTTGGAAACTCTTTGATCCAGACACTAAAGAATTTTTTGTCTTTAGAGATGTTAAATTTTTTGAGGACATTTTCTCTTTGATGTATTATAAAACCATATCAAAATTAATAATACGATCAAGCTTTGAACCCTAAAATTATTCTTTCTCTTAAGCCGTCGTGTCTAGTTTAACAGTATTAAATTCATCGTACCAAATGATTTTAGACATTTATTAACTTTATTGATACAACATTATCAAAATATGGCTTAATAAGTACTACCTTCGACCCATAACTATGTGCACAAATTTCCTTTTCGGGTGTCCCATTGATAAGTCACACTTTGCTAAAATAACAAAAAATCTTTACTATTCCTCCCACTCATTCTCTCTCATACTTTATTTTTATACTCAACAACACCAATCCACCTACTATTCCCTACCCCACTGTCTCTCTCCTAGTTCACACTCACAACAACTACGCACTACTATTTATCTCGTAATTCTCGTGCACAACTCATTTTGTGCAGATAGTTATGGGACAGAGGTAGTACATCACAATCTCCCACACTCAAATCATTGCCGTCCCTGGTAAGCCAAAACAATACTTAGATCGTACCCCCTGGCTGTTGGAATAGAGTTCAACGGCACACTAGCGATCAGAAAGAAGAAAAGTGGAGAAAAAGGCGAACCGGGTTGGAATCGGAAGGATCCGGCCGAACCCTGGTAGGCACTCGACCGAACCAAGGTGGATTTAGGCGAACCCATAGTATGACTCGGCCGAACCAAAGGCTTTTTGGTTAAAGTAGATTTCTGACGTAAAGTGGGTTCGGGGGCGTCAAGGGTTGGGTTCGGGGGCGTCAAGGGTTTGGTTCAGGGGCATCAAGGGTTGGGTTCGGCCGAACCCCCCTGGACGTGAAAATTGATATTTTTCAGGTCTTTTCAGGATTTCTTTTCTGTCTAGGTTTTGGACTCATTCTAGGTTGTGTATATAAGCAAGGTTCCGCCCCCATAACTCCATATAAACATATTATAGTGCAAGATCTTGTCATGGTAGTGCCCCCAGACGTAGTCAAAAATATTGACGAACTGGGTAAACAATTCTTTGTGTCTCTTTACTGTTTTTGCTTCTTTTATCGTTCTTGTTTGTTGGGTTTGCGTATTATATTCTTGCGGTCTGTTTGGTTTGGAGGGTCTATACCACAACAACTGGTATCAGAGCTCTGGTTAGACGAGCCAAGGGTTTATTCAAGCAGTCAAGAATGGGCAAGGATAAACAAGCGGTAGAAAAGTTCAATGGTTCTAACTATGCGTTTTGGAGGATGCAGATAGTGGATCTCTTGTATGGTAAGGATCTCTATAAACCTCTATTAGGAGTCAAACCGGACGGCGAAAAACAGGAGGATTGGGATATCCTGAATAGGAAAACCCTAGGGGTGATTAGATCTACTTTGTCAAAGTGGATCGCCAAAACCACCAAGAAGACTAAGACCACGAGGGAGCTACTTGATTATCTTACTAAGAGATTTGAAACACCATCTGCAGTCAACTAGGTTGATTTGATTTGCAAGATGGGGAATATCAAGATGCAAGTGGGAGGATTATTAGCTAAACACATCGATGAGTATATGGATGTTATAGACTCATTGGCCGCGTTAGAGATTACTTTCAGTGATGAAGTTCATGCTTTGGTTTTGCTAGCATCCTAACCAGCAAGTTAGAGCGGGACAGTGACTGCGTTAAGTGCTTCAGCGGGTAAGAATAAATTGAAGTTTGATTAAGTCAAGGATCTACTTCTGAGCGAGAAGAATCGTATGAAGAATTTGGGGACACCGTCTACTTCGGTATCGGCTTTGGCTACAACTAGTAGAGGAAGGCCGGGTTCTAGCAACAAAGGGAGAACGGAATCAAGAGAAAGCGTAATCAGTGGTAAGCGTAAGCCTCTGGAGAACAAATAAAGACCAAGGATCGCAAAAGGATCGGTAGAGTGCTATCATTGTAAGGAGTTAGGACACTACAAGAGGGATTGTCCCAGGCGAGGGGATAAATCGGCGAATGTGGCAACTGAGGGTGAAGATGTACTGATTCTGAGCGTTAGTAGTTGATGTGGCGGATTTTGTATATGTTATTTCCCTTATTTTCCTATGTATTTTCATTCATTTTGGTGTACTTAGACTAGATTTGATGTATTTGGGGCATTATTTATCATTTGGGCTTTATTGTAATCCGGGGATAGAATAGTCGTTTTTATCTATTTATTTTTTCGGGTGTAATTTTTGTTGAGCTTCAAAGTCTTGTCTCAAGGATCAAGAATAGTTAAAGTCAAGGCAAATTCAAAGTCAACCGGAGCGGATGAGTATAAGACCAAACTGCAAAGAACTGGAACTTGAGGGACTGTTTGCAAATTCTGAGAGTTGGAGGACTGAACTGAAATTATGAAGACTCCAGGAACTAAAATGAAAAATTTGGAAAACGGCCCGTCAACAATCACGAAGGCGGAGGACTGGAGAAGAGTTTGGTTGTACTTGTTTTCTTTTATTTTTCTTTATTAGTATTGTTTTTTTTTATTTATTCCTTAGTCATTTAATTAGGGAAGGAATTATTAGGTTAGGTCATTCTTTTTCACTGGAGAAAATAGACTACGTTCTTTTCTTTTCTCTGGAGCTTTGTAACCCTTTAATGGAGAACTAAACTCCATAGCTTTGGATTGAAAGCTTGAACCTACTTTATTTCAATTGAGGTAATTTTCTTATTCTCTTGTTTAATCTATTCATAATTTTGCTTGTTCTGATTTTAGATTTATAATTAGGGTTTGTGGATTTGGCCAATTCACTTGTCCTTTTTATTGATCTATGCTAGAATTCTCTGTTCTGTGCAAGAATTAGGGTTTTCACCGTAGCATCTTCACGAATTGTGTATGTGCCATAGCAATTCGGGAAGTAGGCAAAATTAAGCGATTATCTAGAAACCTAGAAAGCGTTCTTGATCTTAGTCTCTTAAATTGAATCAATTAATCTTTAAATCTTTTCTGTGCCAATCTAGGTTTAATTTTAATTAGGGTTTATAGTGAGTGTGTCACTGCTATAGACTAAACAGTAAAAAGAGACAGAGATTGAAAAACATCTCGTGATCAAGTGAATAGGATTAACGGGGAAAATAGAAGTACCGATGAAATTGAAATAGAGGACGGGGATAGGGATCAATCTGAAGTGCCTTTAAATTATTTTTTTATCATCTTAGTTTAATTTCCCGTCTTAGGAATTAATTACATCAAAATCAACCCCCAATCTGGTTAAGTGACTAGTGCGTAAATAATCACCGTTCTTCATGGATCGACCCTGACTTACCCTAATTACATTATTAGTGGACGAGTTTAGGTCTAATTTAGTAGGCGTGCAACTAAGCCTACCAAATTTTGGCGCCGTTGCCGGGGAACGGTGTATATTTGTTTACGTTCTTATTTTATTTATTGTTCTTAGTTAAGTTTAGTTAATTTAATTTTCTTTTTAGCTATTTTTTATTTAGTTATTTGTTTTTAGTGTGGCACCTTGTATGGTCCACACCTATTCTAATGACAATCTGCTTGGAAGCCTTGAATTAGAAAACAAATGGCAGACCAGACATTGAGGCAGAAAACAGCCTCGAATTGAAGCGAGCAACCTCATGCAGTCCAATTCTCTGCTCTACCTACTGGGGTCACATTCGAGTTGAAACGGGGTTTGTTGAGTCATCTACCATATTTCATGGGTATGCCCGGTGAGAATCCAAATCAACATATATCCCGGTTTGTGCAGATTTGTCAGAGTATGAAGCCAGCAGCACTTCCGATTGAGCATCTCATCCTTAGAGCATTTTCTTTCACTCTGAAAGATGATGCTAGTATATGGTATTACCATCTTCCGCCTAACAGCATTACCACATGGCAGCAGATGAAGGAGGTGTTTCTTGATGAGTTTTTTCCTCCCGATCAAATCAATATGATGAAGTGGGACATTAGCAACATGGAGCAGAAGGTAGATGAGACTCTATACGAGTATTATAACAGGTTCCATAAGTTGTGCAGGAGTTGCCCGTATCATGGATTTGATGATGATCAGCTGATAGTATATTTCTACGGAGGGTTGACAGTCATGGATAAGCGGTTGGTGGATTCTTGCTGTGGGGGTAGTATTCTGAACAAGACCACTGAGGAGGCCAATGAGATAATTGATGGGTTGGCTAAGAGTACTCGGACACATGGCATGAGGTCAAGTTTCAGACAGGTCAGTGTTGCGAATTCTAGTAATGGTGTGACAAATAAGCTTGAGACAGGTGTTGAGGACCTTAAGGGGATGATGAGACAATTGTTGATGGGTCCACCACAGAGTCAGCATTATCAGACTAATCAGTATAATCAGTATAGACCACCATTTGGGCAGCAGCAGCAGTATCAGAGTACCCCTCCGAGACAGTCTACAGATGACATGATTCATTCGTTAGCACAGTCGGTGAGCATGATGAATAGCAATTTCTAGCAGTATCAACAGAAGACCGATGCGAGTATTGGTAATCTAGAGAGACAGATTGGTCAGATAGTGGATGCAGTTGGGAGATTAGAGACTAGAGAGGCAGAGAATGTACATTCTAGAACAGAACTGAACCCTAAGCAGAGTGCATGTGCCATGACTTTGCGTAGTGGTAAGGAGATTGGGAAGGAAGTTGTACCAGAGGAGCCAGTGATTGAGGTTGAGAAGGTTGTGCCTGAAGAGAAGACACCGGAGGAGGAGAAGAAAACTACACCAGAGCCAACAGTTTATGAGCCGGATGTTCCATTTCCTGAGGCCTTGAGAGAGCATCGCAAACCGGAGCCTGACAAGGCTATATATGACACTTTCAAGAGGCTTGAGGTAAACATCCCATTTTTGGATCTTTTGCAGATTGTCCCGAGATATGTTAAATTCTTGAAGGAGTTGTGTATATTGAAGAGGGATCAGAAGGCAAGGAGTCAGAAAAATGTGAAGATGAAAGAGCATGTGTCTGCAGTCTATCATAAGAAGATGCCCAAGAAATGCAGTGATCCGGGTATGTTTGTGATTCCTGTGTCTTTGGGTGATGATTCTGAGCACATGGCTATGCTTGACTTGGGTGCTTCAATCAATGTCATGCCTTCTGCATTGTTTGAAAAGCTCAAGTTGGGACCCTTACAGAATACTAGGGTTGTTATTCAGTTAGCAGATAGATCTAATGCATACCCTAAAGGGAAAGTTGAGGATGTTTTGGTCCGGGTTGGTAAGTTCATTTTTCCCGCTAATTTTTATGTTTTAGAGATGGATACGGATCCTAAGGCTCCCATTCTGTTGGGGAGGCCATTTATGTCTACGGCTCATACTAAGTTAGATGTGTCAAATGGTTCATTAACTATGGAGTTTGATGGGGATTTAATGGAGTTCAATATTTTTGACTCCAAGAAAGACCCTAAGGATGTCCTTGGTTTGTAATGGGATTGATGATGTGAAGATGTACTGATTCTGAGCGTTAGTAGTACGCTAGAATCATGGGTGCTGGATTCGGGGGCATCATTCCACTCATGCGGGCATGCAGAGGAGATGGAAAATTATACTTCCGGTGATTTCGAAAAGGTCTATCTGGCGGATGGCGAGACTTTAGAAATCAAGGGGAAGGGGGATGTCGGAATAGGAGCATCGGATGGAAAGGTCCTACATCTACACGGGGTCAGACACATTTCGGGTTTAAAAAAGAACCTGTTATCAGTTGGGCAGCTGGATGAAGAAGGTTACATGGTAACTTTTAGCTGCAGGAACTGGGTTATTACCAATAGAGATTCTGAGATCGCTCAAGGTAATAAGGAAGGAACAGTGTATTTGGCGAACAACACCAAGGATAGTATCGCGGTAGCGTCAGCTAAGGGTGATACGGATTTGTGGCACTGTCGATTAGGTCACATGAGTGAGAAGGGGATGCGGGTACTTTGCTCAAAGGGAAGACTACTGGGTTTGAAGACAATCGACGTGGGTATTTGTGAAGACTGTGTGTTTGGCAAACAGTCGAGGAGTAATTTCTCGAGGACAAGTAGGGCTTTGAGGGAAGCAAAGTTAGAATTGGTTCACACGGATATGTGGGGATCGACTCCGGTAACTTCTCTAGGTAGTGCGTCATATTACATGACCTTCATTGATGATTCTACAAGGAAGGTCTGGGTACTTCTTAAAAGGGAAAGATGAAGCTTTCGGGGTGTTTAAGAAGTGGAAGGCCTTGGTAGAGACACAGACGGGACTCAAG
The DNA here is from genome assembly GCA_026119855.1 of Campanula takesimana. Taxonomy (NCBI): domain Eukaryota; kingdom Viridiplantae; phylum Streptophyta; class Magnoliopsida; order Asterales; family Campanulaceae; genus Campanula; species Campanula takesimana. The sequence goes on from JAOWBW010001065.1 coordinate 359,182, forward strand.
GGTAAATGCTTGAGGTCTGATAATGGTGGGGGGTATGAGCTCAAGGAGTTCAAGGAATACTGTGATGCGAATGAGATTCACATGGATATTCCAAACTCGGGTGGGAGAAGGATGGTTCATGATGACCAAGATCAAGGGGTCACTGAAGATGAACTACATACTCCAGGACCGGATATTCCTCTGCGCAGATCTAACAAAGAGTGTGGATCGGATGGTAATGCTCTATGTTTCTCAAGCAAGGATAAGTTGAAGCTTTGCATAGCTTCAACGGGGCTTGAAGAATAGAGGAGGAGGACGGCACTACCATGATCGAGGTGAGCACTAGAAGGCACTAAGTATGAGTTGAAGACGGATACGGGGCTTGTATACGGGTTGATCTCTAGGTGGGAGATTGTTTGAATAGAGTTCAACGGCACACTAGCGATCAGAAAGGAATAAAAGAGGAGAAAAAGGCGAACCGGGATAGAATCGGAAGGATCCGGCCGAACCCTAGTAGGCACTCGGCCGAACCAAGGTGGGTTCGGGCGAACCCATAGTATGACTCGGACGAACCAAAGGCTTTTTGGCCAAAGTAGATTTCCGACGTAAAGTGGGTTCGGGGGAGTCAAGGGTTAGGTTTGGCCGAACCCCCTTGACGTGAAAATTGATATTCAAGTGTTATTTTGGTACATAAAAATTTGGCAGTGTCATTTTGGTACATACTAATTTAAAAAACTATTATTTGAAAAAAAAAATCATGATAAAGCATACCCCTTTAGATGTCTTGGTAGCTCCTCCAACTCCATACTCCAGAACAAGTCTGCAACAAAAACAAAAAACGCAGAGAAAATAGGTGTTGGATGGTAAAAATTTCCTCAAAAATCTAACAAAATTCCTGTCTATGCCAGAAATCGGTACAAAATTGAAGTGTAGGCCTCAAAGTGAGAAAATCTGAAACCACTAGCCCCCAAGTGAAATAGCATGTAAACCTTTGAGTAGTAAAATGAGATTACGCTGAAAATAAATGAGGCATACTTCCTCCGATCTTATTTCAAATTACACAAAAGTGTATCGGAATTAAGAAAATATATACTCACACATTTTATTTTAAATTACAAATTTGTTACTTTTGGTGTCCACGAAATTGCAAAAGTCCAAATTAAAAATTTTATAATATCTTTTAATCAATATGGTTCACTTGTCATACACCAACTAACTCACTTACTATTTTTTCTACCCTACTAATGATCCCTAACTCACTATCGATTTTCACAATACTTTAATATTATATATTTCCCCTTAATTTATATGCATAACGTTTTTTCTTCAATTTGAAACGGACGGAGGGAGTATAATGAAAAAGCACAATATTTTTTTTATTTTTTTTTAATTTTTTTTTATTCCCTATGTCTCAATTAAAGTTTTTACTTTCTTTTTTGGTACGTTTCAATTAAAATTTCTTAATTTGTTTTATTCGATAATGATTAACTATGACTATTGCTTTGGACAAGCTTATCCTTATGAAACTTCTACAACAAAATAAATAAATAATTAACTAGTCTAATTGTAGTTAATTAACTAGTTTAACCCTTACTAATTACCTATTAACTTAACTTTAATTTACTAACCTAAATAACCCATTTACTAAAGACTTTAGAAACCCTAATCCCTTTATTTCATCTATGCAATTGAATCTGAGTCCTTCCAACCTAGTAAATTCTCGCATCCACCCTCCTCTACCCTATTTTCTTAAACTTTGTGTACTTGTTTGCATTAATCATATAATAAAAATTTAAACTCATGTTTGTTTTATGCTTAAAACCGGGGCTCGGTGATGTTTTTGTTGTTGTCGGTGATGATTGTGATCCCTACCTGAATAAGTTTTACACAAAGATTGATGAAGCTAAAATTATTATTATTTTTTTTATTTTTTTTTCTGCCGGAGTGGTTGCCGCCGGAGTTGTTGACTGGAGAAGGTGGTGAGGGTTAGCCTAAGGTGATAGTGGTTGGGGTGAAAGTAAAATGTTGAGAGGGTGTAGTTAGTAAAATCTTGAGGAAGATGTAAGCTAGGGAGTAGGGACTATATGGTTAGTCAAAGAGTTTATTGCAAAAGTGACACGCGTACTTTGTGTAATATATCAATTTGACTCGCGTACTTTGGAAACATCAAAGGTGGGTTGCGTACTTGATGTTTTGAAAATTTTGATATCACTTTTTTAACACCCGTTAAAAACATAACGAAACCCTCCAAAAAACTTTTCATCCGTCAATTTTTTGTAACATGTGTTATTTTTTTCTAACCCGCGTTACTTTATTAACCAATGCCACCAACACCGAATTCAAGAAATAAACCTATCTCCTCATCAACCCAGGTGAATCATTTGAAATCCTCCAAGAAACTTGAATTATTCATCAATTTGTTCCAAATATAAGGTTTAGGACTTCCATATACATTCAAGATTCAACCAACACCACATTCAAAAACCAATTTAAAAATCTGAAAATTCAAAGAAAAAATCAAAATCTGAAATCAAAACTAAAATTAATCGAAACCGAAATCTGTGACTCGGTAATATTGTGGCTGAGCAACGAAGATGGAAATAGGAAGATGGAGGACGGTCGTCGCCGAAGAAAGATTCCTGTCTAAGGATCGGGGGTGCAGCTTCTTAAATGGTTTCTTCCCCTTCCTCCTCCACCGCCAAGCACGCCGTCGCCCACATCGAAGACAACGTCTGTTTCTCGGACGCCGAGAATGAAGACGTCGGCTCTTGTTACTCTCATTTCTACTCGACTTACGATAGTAGCATTAATAGCTCTATCAATTAATTTGATTTCATCAACCTTCTCCTCCCCACTTCCAGAAGCCGACGCCGACGAGAACCCGCCGGCGCCTTCAAACGACAACCTCCCTTCATTTCTAAACCTACTCACCAACTGATTCACAATTTCCTCTCGAGATCCACCCTCCCGCTCAATCCCACTCACCAATCCGTTCTGATGGTCCGTACAGTCACTGCTCTGTACCGGAATAACGTCGAGGTCCTTTGGGGAGAGCGACCTGACGACGGTGAGGGGGTCTTTGTGTTTGGGTCTGAAGAGAATTTGGGGGTGATGGGAAGTGGGTAGGAAGGATTTGAGAATGGGTCTAGTGTTTGGGTTGGGGTCTTTGAGGGGTTTATTGGAGAGAGAACGGAAGGCTTGAGGTGAGATGCTGTTTATAAAAGCCATGGAAGGAAAGCAGTGGTATCAAAAAAAATTAAACACATGTTACCAAAAATTGACGGATGAAAAGTTTTTTTGGAGGGTTTCGTTATGTTTTTAACGGGTGTTAAAAAAGTGGTATCAAATTTTCAAAACATCAAGTACGCAACCCACATTTGATGTTTCCAAAGTACGTGAGTCAAATTGATAAATTACACAAAGTACGCGTGTCACTTTTGCAATAAACTCGTTAGTCAAAATATCTGTCTTAATATCAGTGTTCTAAAAGACCCCGTCTAGGCCGCCTAAGCGCTAGGCGTTCTTTGAAACGCCTAGGTCCCGTCTAGGATATTATAGTTATTTCTGAATTCTCGGCCCCACCTCGGCGCCTAACGACCGCCTAACGTTTTCTAGAACCTTGTTTTGCTTAAGATATAAATTATGTTATGTTGAGTGACTATATGGTTAATGCCCCCAAAAGGAAATGCCAACATTTCCCTCCCCCTTTGAAAATTTAGAAGAATAAAGTGCAGTAGGTGGGAATTAAGAGATCCCAATTCAAATTTTCGAACTTCAAAAAAACAAAATCAAAAAAAGAAAGTCACAAAGCAACAACAACAATGGCCCCTCCCTCCACTCAAATCCCTTCTTTCCTTTCGTCTTCCATTTCCCCCAATTTATATTTCTAAGTCTGATTGATTTTTTCCAATTGAATCATCTGATTTGCAAAGTAATGGAGAACGAATCAACTACGCTTCCTCCGACCGGCGCCGGCGTAGTTCTCAAAGGAGTTCCGGCGCACGGCGGCAAGTATATCCATTACAATGTCCTCGGTAACCTTTTTGAGGTCTCTGCCAACTACGTCCCGCCCATTCAGCCCGTCGGCCGCGGCGCTTATGGAATTGTTTGGTACCGCTACTCTCTCTCTCTTAACCTTTCTATACACCAATACACACACGGACGCACTCGTATATACATATGAATCTATGTACGCATTAATGTCTGGTTCTGTATTTCTAGGTTCTTCTGATTGAAGAAGAGATTGAAACATAAAGGGCCTAGCTTAGGACTGAGTTCAAGTTTTGTAAAGTTGACAATTATTGCTCTAGGATTCATTCTCTTTTGTAATTTTACTAAAATTATAAGCAATTTAGCAGATTGAGCTGTTTGGTGGTTGGGATTAAGTTCAATTTGTAGTTATTAATCTACGATTTATATTAGGTTTTCAAAAACTTACTGCAGACAGGTTAATTGTGGCTTTAATTGTATTGGTTCTTCGTAAAATCCCATAGCTTTCTAGGTGCCCAAGAAGATTTATGCTTGTTATATTGATGAGTGAGCGTTTCAACTATCAACTACAGAGAAAATTCATTTTTTTTTATGTTTATCTTTCTGATTCGGCTCAGCTGCATTTACATTGTACTATTAATTAGTAAGTTTCTTGTTGTAACTGAATGAAATTCACCTATTGCAGCTGCGCTACTAATTCAGAAACAAAGGAAGAGGTTGCCATCAAGAAAATTGGGAATGCATTTGAAAATAGGATTGATGCTAAACGGACTCTACGTGAGATCAAACTTCTTTGCCACATGGAGCACGAGAATGTATGCAAATCTTTTGTAGCATTAATATGTCTTCTATTTGATTTAAATTCACATATCGTCTAGTAAAGATCCATGTTGCAAACTCAATTTGTTAAACATGGCATGTTGAAAATCAAGGTGTTTTTATTTCATGTGCATAACTTGACACTTGTGGTTCAGGATTTGTGGAAGGGAGTCTGGAGAATGTGCCTAATCTTATCATAAGACTTGTTTGTGTGTGTGTTACTATGATGTGAACTTTAGTAGTGATAATAAATCAATATATTTGCAGGTCATAAAAATTAAGGACATCATCCGACCACCTGATAAAGAAAAGTTCAATGATGTGTATATCGTGTATGAGTTAATGGATACAGATCTGCATCAGATAATACGCTCTTCCCAGGCATTGACTGAAGACCATTGTCAGGTTAGTAGCTCTAACATCAACCTATTAACTGTTTCATTCATTAGCTAATTCTTTCCTACCCTATACAGTCGCCATCAATAACCAAAATTTTCTATGAACTACATCATGTGGCGTGCACTGAGTTTACATTACATGTATGCATTTTACGTTTTCATTAGTATGTAGTATGCAATGAGGCTCACTTGCGATCCATATTCTTCAAAAGTCTACCTGAGCACGTCCATGAGAAATTTTGGTTCATACTCGAGACACATTCATGGATTTCCTCAACTATAATGCATGAAAAATGGAAATATTACTGTTCTTCTATCTTCCCAAGCCAACTGGCTGAGCTTTGAATTTAATAGCTGTTTATAGTTTATGGAATTTAATGAATATTCATCTAGTTAGAGTCCATCTTATTGAGATATAGTTTCATGAGATATTTATCAAACAGAGCAAGGCATCACTGACAGATTTTGTTAGCCTCCTGAAGCAATAAAGAATCTCCAGTGTTTCCTACTGATTTTATCCACCTATGAACATTCCCTCCCTCCCCCTCCCACCCCACTCCCGAAGCTCGTTTTCTTAAATGTAGTGCAATTCACTTGAAAGTAATTAACTTATCCTTGGCAATGTTTGGTTGGAAGGACATTCTCTATGTATTTGCATAGACCTTCACTCATGGCTTCTCCTTCTTTCCTTTTTTCTTTGTGTAATTATTGAGAACGCCTATCGTTATGATGTAAGGAAGATTATTTGACAGAATCAATTGTCTTGGTTAGTTTATGAACTTCTTGCACTCGATACTTACTGCCATCGTTGAGTTCCCTCTTTACATAATAATTCCTAGTTGTCTAGTGTAATGCTACAACTTGTAATATGGACACGTGTGTCAGTCAAGATAGACATATCTGATATCACATGTGGAGTTGGACCTTTAAAATCCAAAAAGTTAATACGAACCAGTGTATATATATAACCTAAATGGGTATATGATACGCGGATGAGTATAAGTACTTCGAACGACTTCAATAAATATTGCCTCCATCCCAAATAGTTGATTTTAGGCATTTTAATAATACATACTCCCTCCGTCCCATAATAAGGAGCACAAAAATGGGCGGGAATTAAGGAGGGAGTATTTATATTCAAAAATATTGGTAGGTTTGTGAGTACAAAAAATAAAGTCGGAGAGAGTAAGTGGGGTAGAGAATAATGAGTTGTGAGTATGACACGTGGGTCCCACTATATAAAGAAGTATTAAACAACTTTTCATTTTAGGTAATGTGACTTATCAATGAGAGACTCAAAAAGAAAATTTGTGCCCCTTATTATGGGACGGAGGGAGTATTGTTAGTACCCAATCCTGAAATATCCGTTAAGTCTCTATTCCGAAACTTAGGACTTCTTGTGCATTTAGGACCTTCATGGGACTATTTCTTCTTAGGCCCTCCAGGGACTTGAGAAGAAGTCATCAAGAAGAATTCGTGCATGCAATGTGTGAGTAGCTGGAGTACGGCTGCCTTGCTGGCGTAAGGCAACGAGGCTAATGTACGACATTGGCTTCCACTGGACTTTCAACTATAAATAGAAGGCCTCTTCCACAGCAAAGGGACACGAGTTTTCTCCCCAAATTAAGTACCACAACTCTGCCTAAATCATAGTTATTAAAAGCGCGCCTAGGCGCAAATCACCCCACACTTCTCTCTCTCTCTCGTACCCAATCTCTCTCCTACCTAGTCTCTCTCCTCACATCATCCACCAAAGTTGATTCAAGGATTGAAGATCATTTGAAATCTTCCATTTGTCTACACCAACCTGGGATTGGTATAATCTATAACTCAAATCTCTTTAATATTTCGTTGTTGATCTAGTCTAGTTTCTCTCCTCCAATCATCTTGCTGACAAACAGTTGTAAGAAATAATCAAGCACTCCCGAAACTATTTTTCCTAAATCAAGCACTCTTTTTCATCAATTGTTTGGTTGGAAGGACATTCTCTCTGTATTTACATATTGACCTTCACTCATGGATTCTATCCTAATTACCTTTGTTCTTTTTTTAAATATTGAGAAAACTTATCAGTATGATAAAAGGAATATTAAATTGTCAAAACCAATCTTTTTGGCTAGTTTATGAGCCTTTCCCACTAAATACATAGTGACCTTCTTAATATTGCTATCATCGAATTCTCTCATTACTAAATCAATATAATTGCTAGTTGTTTATTGTAATGCTACAACTTGAAATATGGGCAGGTGTGTCGACATAGACACATCACACCTGGAGTTGTACCTTTAAATCCAAAAAGAGGCTAAGGACCGGACGACCGGTATATATTATCTAAATGGGTATATGAAACATGGAAGAGTGTAAGTACCTCTAACAGTTTTAATAATTACTCTCTCCATCTCATAGTTGACTTTTAGGCCATTTGAATGTACATGCAATGCATCACTATGAATTCCCTTAGTATCCGCACTATAACATTGCAAGTTCAAATTTGGGCATGCTAGATCATAAATGTGAATTTACTTGGCAACTCCATTGAAAGTGGGATACTCATTTTGACCAATGATTTTACTTGGGCATGCTAGATCATAAGTGATCTCACCTCTCTCTCCTTTTCTGCTTGAGGCAATCGACCTTCCTTGATACTCCCTTAGAGCAGGAAACATATTGCACTCAAATGTTCTATAAGTAGCTTGCAATTTTCAAATGCGCGTTTATAGAGAGCGGAATTTTTGTCTTATACTCAGACTTGTCAAAGGCGTCGCCCGCCTCGCCTTTTTGGTCGCCTCTCAAGGTTATCGCCTCTCTGCATAAAGGCAGGCGCGTGGTAGCCTTTTTAGGTGAGGCGTCGCCTTTGTGGGTGAGGCGAGAGGCGTGCGAGGCGTCGCCTTGTGAGAAAGGCGTGATTAATGAAACCACGACGTTTTTTCTCTCTCGTTTTTAATTGAGTGCCCTAGTCGAGCCCTCCAATCGACTAAATCGACAAATCCAGAAGTCGAGACGAGGCGAGAAAGAGACAAAGAAAGGGTCGGCGAACCAAATCGATCGTTCAGACGATCGATTGACTCTAACGAACGCGATGGCGGCGATGAGAGGCGACGTCTACCGGACAGCGGCAACGAGGCAAGTTCGACGAGTTTCAGATAATATTTGTCTACTTTTCTCCTCTTTTGCGTTGTTTTTGGTTTTGGGTAGAAGATATATTACACTAAGCTCCCCTCCCCGTCCCCCTGATCTTTTCAAACTTTCATTTGGCTTATTTCCTATTGAGTCCCTATCATTAACATGATTTACCAAGTCTTTTTATATGTTGCATGTGTATATACATTTTTCAATTATTTTTTCCTATTTTTCCACCTTCCTCGCCTTTTTGGCGCCCGCCTCTCGTCTCGCCTTTCGCCTCTCTCAGGTACCTTTCGCCCGCCTCTCGCCTTTCTCCTTTGACAAGTATGCTTATACTCCTGTTTCCGGACAATGGCTAGTCCACATTCATTATTGAGTATGAAACTAACTCGTCAGAATATGTAAATGTTGTTTTTTGGCTATCTACCAAATGTGAGAGTGTTCCCTTTATGTTTGAAATATTCACATCAGTGACTCATCTATGTAATTCTATAATCTCACCAGAGTTTCTCCAATTCGGTGCACAACTACAAGATAAAAAGTATAGATCTGCTTAGACCTGGACAAGTCAGAAGGTTGCATATTATCAGAGGCTTAGATCTAATTGTGATAATTTATTATCTAATAAAAATTTGAGGTTTACTTTAGTGAAGTAGTCTATGGTACATTTCTTTCTTTAGCTAGGATGTAAACCTTTTGCAATGGTGTTTTGAACTGTATACTACCAGACAATATCTTGTGTGGTGGATGAAAATGATGTGTATTAATTTGAGCTCTTTTTGGGTTTGTATTTGCAGTATTTTCTATACCAGTTATTGCGTGGACTGAAGTACATACACTCTGCCAATGTTCTGCACCGTGATCTAAAACCAAGCAACTTGCTTTTAAATGCAAACTGTGATCTAAAAGTATGTGACTTTGGGCTTGCGAGAACCACATCAGAGACGGATTTTATGACCGAGTATGTTGTAACGAGATGGTATAGAGCCCCAGAATTATTACTCAATTGTTCAGAATATACTGCAGCAATTGATATCTGGTCAGTTGGTTGCATATTAATGGAGATCCTTAAGAGGGAAACCCTTTTTCCGGGTAAAGACTATGTTCAACAGTTGGCGCTCATAACTGAGGTACTTATTTTCTTTTTAATGTTCTCACTAGCAACTCTTTGAGAGTAGGTATCGGGTACCTTAGGAAAAGAATATGCCTTTGTTCATGTTCTTCATTCTTGTGAAATATATCAGGGCTACTGATGGAGATAAGAAAATGAATAGTTTTATTTTGATTATTTTAGGTATTTTCGGATTTAATATTTAGTAGGTAATATTTTCATGATTAGAAGTAGATTTAAGGTTTATTTTGTTATTTTAAGCCTCTATTAGGTTACCATATAGCTTAGGTTTGTTTTTAGTAGTGTTTGACTTGATTTACAAGTCTTAGGAGTGCTATAAATATAGGTCAAAATGTAATTCCGAAAATTAGATGATTTATTGAGATTTTTATTGAATAAACTTGAGAGTTTATTTCTTCTTCCTAAAAGTTGATTAAATTCCTTTTGGATGCCAATTATCGGTAATCGTGCGCGATTCAACGAGAATTGAAGACCATTCACTGGCAATCGTGCGCGATTCAACAGTGTTTGATACTATTATTCCGGTATTGTTGCGACAATCAACGGATTAATAGTGTTTTATCCATTTTATTCCTTCCGCTGCTACATCAGCTACCCTCAGTGAATATATTAGAAAAAGGGCCAAGCTTTATTTTCATCCATTGTACTTTCACCAAACTTTCATTGTAACCATTGTTCTTTTTTATTTGCGCAAAAACTACTATACTTTGGATAACCTACCATCCCGATCCCAAATTCCTGTCTATATTTGTGCCCTTATCCACAATAATGAGCAGAGGCGGACCTAGAGTATTTTGTGGGGGGATGCACAAATACACTATAAAACTCTCTACGAAAAAAAATTAATGCATGACATGAGACTAGAACCCACAACCTATTGCTCAAATTCCCAGCAACTTAACCACTAAACTACACACATTCTTTGGTAAGAGGGGATCACCGGAACACCTTTAGGCATGCTTGGGTCCGCCCCTGATAATGAGACAGGGATGGTATGTTTTCCACAGTACATATGTTAATAAAAGAGTAGAGTGGTTAAAATGAAAGTTTGTCAAAAGTACAGTGGACAAAAACAAAACTTGGCCAAAGAAAAATAAAATAGAATGAATGGTTAAAGTTTTTATTTATTGTCTATTAACAGCTTCTAGGTTCCCCAGAGGAGTCAGACCTTGGCTTTCTAAGAAGTGAAAATGCTCGGAAGTATGTGAAGCAGCTTCCTCATTTCCCTAAGACACCTTTCCGGTTGAAATTCCCGGAAGTGTCTGCATTAGCCATTGATCTTGCTGAGCAAATGTTGGTTTTTGATCCATCCAAACGTATAACTGGTATGCCTCTCAATGTGGATTACCAATACTTAACATCTTACACTAACCCTAATACTAAGTTTGACTACTGATACGTCTTCTATGATGCTATGCAGTTGAGGAAGCATTAAATCATCCATTTCTCTCGAGCCTCCATGAGATTAACGAGGAGCCCACTTGCCCATCACCATTCTCATTTGATTTTGAACAAGCATCTTTAAGTGAGGACGACGTAAAGGAGCTTATATGGGAGGAGACTCTCAAATTCAACCCCGATAAGAAAGTGGATTAATAACGTCAATCAAAAGGTTTGCAAATGGTTAGTTCATTGAGGTGAGTGTTGGTTTTTTGTTTGAGAAGTACTACATTGTATACTATGTGACTTGAGTTTCGTATGAACAGAGTGAATGGGGTGATAAGTTGTCCTTCATGTGGTGTGAGGGAAAAATATATTTTCTGGGGTAGGGTGTGGGGGGGGGGGGGGTGTTAGGTGGGGGCATGGGGACAGTGTGCCTCTATTTAGAGTGGCTGGATTTATTCCATCAAGAGATCCAGACAACATGAAGAACTGATTTGCTGTATGGAAGGCTCTTCTCTCAGCCTTGTTGGTTTATGTTTTGTATTGCTTTGAATTCAGCATAAAATGCATATAGAGACCTAAAATAAAATGTTTTGAAATTGGGTTTTATACAAGTGATTTGTCTTCATATCTGTGTACTATTAAGTATAGTGAATTTCTGTACTCCCCACGTCCTAGAGTAAGAGTCCTACTTTGGTTATGCACGCTTATTAAGAAAAACAATAGGAAATGTGTAAACATTTTAAGTGGATTGGGGGTATTAGTATCCAAAACACTATTCACAATGTTGGTATAAGCAAGTTAGTAATATGTTGCGTTTTTTGTAATTTTATAAGCATCGCAAAGACAAAGTTGTCTCATCATGTCCCATTCTTTGCTATTTTTAGTAAGGACTCTTAGTCTGGGACAAGCTTAAAATAGAAAGTAGATGTATTGGAATACTCCCTCCGTCCCAAAATGATCTTCTCATTTGCCATTTCTCATTGTTCTAAAAAGTTCTTCACATTTCCACATTTTAAGCTTAAAAGTGCCTAAACAAAGCATGGCTAGTAAAGCAATTGTTTCTTAAAAAGTTTGAATAGTCAAATGCGAAGATCGTTTTGGGACGGAGGGAGTATTTAGTAACTAATATTGGTGATTTGAGAGCAGAAACAATAAAAACTCACCTACATACACAGTTCCTTAACTAGGGGACCAAGTAAATTGGACTTCGCATTTCACTAGATTTACCACTGCCGTCCGGTTACCATTAAGGCAGTTTGAGTCAAGTAGGACCATGAAGTCGGTAAAACTTTTCCTATCACGTCGTTGTATTTCCATGAACTCGATCCCAAGATCTTTGAATAAACTATAATAGCCGCAACTGTTATGAGACGAAATCTCCTGTATTATTTTTGTGCACTATATTGTGTATCACTGAAGATCTAACAGCTATGAGTTAAAGGCCGATATCATGATTGTTTCATCAGTAATGTTTAATCGTTGGATTAATAATAGTACATAATGTTGTTGTACACACAAATTGATACAAAAGATTTCATTTCATGTGGACCATTGTTCATGACTGGATATATGGATATGATATTCTCCTTTGAGATTTCGTTCACAATTGTATGACCCATCACAACCTTGGGGACCAAGTAAAATAAATTCAGCTGTCCTTATTTCCACATTCCCAACTACATAAACCCACACTTCATCTTCTCCCCCACCTCACTACTCCAAAACACTTTCTCTCAATTCTCTTCCCTTCTTTCAATACTAAAATATTATCCCTCCTCTGTTTCTTACTATAGCCAAACACTCCTATTCCTCTGTTGTTGTTTTTTTTTACTCTGTTCTTCACACGAAATGGAAGACATTTTCTCCAAACCAAAGCAAGTACTCGTTCCACCAAGGAGAGGCCAAATTAAGATGAAGATCTTCAACAAAGCTTTAAAATCGTCGACTGCTGCGATTGCATCATCAATGTCGAATGTGGCCGGTAGAAATGGAGATGGCTTAATTTCCACAAACCTGATTCAAACCTTATGTTGGTTCAAGTTCAACTCAGATGTCTGACCTTAATCTTCATCTCGTCTCTTTATCTTTCCACCCGCCTTCTCTCGTTCTCATGCCCGGTTGTTGTACTTGTACATTTTTTTTTTTCCTGAGATTCCTTTATTCATTGAATTTTTCTTTTCATTTATAATTGGTGTTTAATACTAGGGGTGTGGCAAATTTTTACCCAATCCATTTGTCCATCCATCAACCCAATATAAAATGACTTATTGGGTTATCCATTAGATACCCAATAAAACTGTTGGGTTCAAATGGATAATACCCATAAAGATCCATAACATTAATGGATAAGATGGATTTTTATCCGGATAACCAATGGGTTACCCGATAGTCTCTACCTCTACAATTACAAGCAACTACACAACCACACTCACCACCACCATCCTTGCCATGGCTGCCACCACCACACCACCACAACACAAATTACCTTAAACAAAAAAGTAATGTACTCCATACTACTCCATCTATCACATAATTAATAATTTAAGTTCGTTTTTGATCTATCACATATTAATAATTAAGTTCGTTTTTGACTGTCAATGCTTATAAAAAAAAATTAAGAATGTGTTTTATTTATTTGTGTATTATTTGTACAAAGGTAAAATTGCACTAAAACTATTTTTTTACTTTAGAAACATGACTATTTTTTGAGACGTAATAAAAAGGAAAGTGAAACATTTATTATAGACGGAGAGTATCTAGTTTTATGATTATAGGTTTCTTTAAAAAAAATGTTAATTTGAATTTCGTGATTGCAGGCTAAATCGTGATTGCAGTCATTAAAGATCATACAGGGTAGCTTTTTTCTCTTTGTTTTTTTGTTGAAGTATGTGAATTTGAATTTTGTGATGACAAGATAAAAAACTTAAATGACAATCCGGTGTAAAATTTTAGAAACAGCAGCAATGGTATGCCAGGGGGTGGGGTAGGGGTAGGCGTGGGTGGGGGTAATGTGGTAATGGAGGGGTGGGGATGGGGTGGGGGATAAATCGGTGTGGTGATTGGTTGTGTTGATTGGTATGAAATAATGGGTTTACCCGGGTATAATCCATCATTTAATGGATAAATATGGGTATTATCCATTTGTATCCATTAAATTAATGGATACAAATGGATAATATCCAAATATACCCATTAACTTGACAAATACGGGTTTTACCCAAAGCTAACCGGGAATACATTTTGCCACCCCTATTTAATACGTACTTTCTCCATCCTGGAACGATGTTCCTACATTTTTTTATTTTTTTTATGTTCGTTTTAATGAACTTTGAACAATAACGGTAGGTTCATTCAAACAACAATAAAAAAAAATTAAATCAATCTATAATCATTACTCAAAACAACAATTAAAAAAATGAGAATATTATTCCAAGTATAGGCTAATATACTCTCTCCGTCCCATTTTAAACTTCAAAATTTTTCATTTTGGTCGTCCCATTTTAAACTTCAAAACCCAAAAAGGAAAGTTTTTTTATACTTCTTTATTTGTTTGTGGACCCTACATGTCATACTCACAAAAATAACTCACTAACTATTCTCTACCCCATTTTCTGTCTCCTACCAAACCATCTACACTCACAACACATCACCTTTTCTTAATTCTTGAACCTAATTTTTTTTTTGAAGTTTAAAATGGGACGGAGGAGTATCTTGTAACTAGGGATGGCAACGGGGCGGATACGGAGAGGGTTCGCTCATTACCAAACCCGCCCCTCAACCAAGCCCCTTGTACCGAACCCGCCCCGCCAACAGCCAAACCCGCTGCCGCCCCGCCCCGTATGCTATAAAATCTTACTAGATTTGGGCTTTGGCCCAATCTTTAAAAAGCCCAGGAAGGCAAGAGCCCATTCTTACTACTTTTTCTAAGCCAATGGAGCATATATTGAGGTAATAATTGAAATGTGTTAGGGACATTATAGTAATTAAATGCATATATTAGTATACGGGGCGGGGCCCCGCGGGTTTTAGTGTGCAACCGTACCCGCCCCGTGACCCGCCGGGTTTTGAAAAAAGGTTACCAAACCCGCCCCGCTGCTGTGCGGACTGTCACGGATACGGAACGGGTTCGGTCAAATTGCCATCCCTACTTGTAACATGGCGGGACATCCATTGATAGGCTAAGTTTTGGAAGTATTTTGAAACGGATAACATGTACTCCCTTCCGTCCCGGAGTAAGAGTCTCACCCCTCATTTGCACGCTTATTAATAAATATTGGATGTGATGTAAATGTTGTGAGTGTAAAAGTAAAATATGAGAAAGAATGAGTGGGAGAGAATAGTGAATTGATTGGTGTTGTGAATATAAAAGTAAAATAAGAGAGAGAATGAGTGGGGTGAATAGTAAAGATTCTTTGCCATTTTAGGAATGAGACTCTTACTCTGGGACGGACCAAAAAGGAAAATGGGACTCTTACTCTGGGACGGAGGGAATACTAATTTCACTGGGGCTATAATACCAAATGGGACCATTTTCGCATCTCTTTTAACGACAATTACTTTATTACTTCCCTCTGTCGCCCTTACAGACCCAAAGAGAGGAGCATAAGTGAGTGTAAGGCCTACGACTTCCAGATAAGGAGTTCTAAATTTCATTATCCGTTCTGTCGCTTTCATTTTGGTACGTCCCAGAGTAAGAGTCATATTCTTAAAATGGCAAATAATCTTTACTATTCACCCCACTCATTCTCTCTCATATTTTACTTTTATATTCACAATACCAATCAATTCACTATTCTCTCTCACTCATTCTCTCTCCTACTTTACTTTCACTCACAACATTTACATCACTTCCAATATTTATTAATAAGCGTGCAAATGAGGGGTAGGACTCTTACTCCGAAACGGAGGGAGTATAAGGTTTCACTATAAAATCTATTATTTGTAGAGCTCAATCTCCATTTGTCGCCTCAGCAGAAAGGCCACAAACCAAAACTATTTTCTAAGGGCTTGCATGCATTGTAACAAAACCCATCAAATCCACAAATTGGCTTGCAACGAGTGGTACGTTTTTTACAAAGTTAACCCCAACCGTTGACATGAGCGGTGCCAAAACCCCCACAAAGAGCCATGCTAAGACATTGCAAATTAGTTATGTGGTCCATACACTTGTCTCTTGGATACATATCATAATGCACAAGATGACTAGTCCTCATGAGGGGGGCTCGAGTCGAGTCTCGAACTGAGGACGAGTCAGTCATTTACACAGAGATAAGATCAGCCAATCAACTTCTCTTACGGTATTCTCACAGCAATTAGAATATGAGACATTTACATACAGTAAGGAAGAGGGCTGGAAGGTGAAAGGTACAATACTAGATGAGCCGATTCAGTATCTCTCATGGCAATTAGAATTTGATGACTTGTTTGGGTTGACTTCCATGCTTTCCAAGTGCCTTGTCCAGTGATGTGTGAAATTTGTTGAAAGGAACTAGCTCCATGCTGCAAATCGACACTGTTTGTTAAGTATGCTAAATATATATCAACAATTAACGGGAGAATAGCAGAAACTGAGAAGAAACTAATACTCCCACCGTCCCAAAATGATAGTCCCGACTTTTCAAACATTTTAATTTTAAGGTTACATTAACCATTATAAAAATTCATCTAAGTAAACAAACCTAGAGTCATTCTCAAATTGACTTAATTTTTTGGGCGACTCCAAGAGCACTCATTTACCATTGCACCAATTAAAACTGAACTACAAAAGCTAAATAAATGTGAAGTCAATCAAGAAGTATAGTTACGTTAAAGAGCATCCAAACATGGTTATGGATACTCGGTAATTGTAAAGAAGAAAAAAGACAAACAAAAAAGAGAATGAGTAACATACTCGTATGTCAATTTTCCTTCACGGACTAGACCCAAAAGGTAATCTAGCATAGTTCTACACTCGTCCGCTTTGTCTGAGCTCATCCAGTTTTGCAACCAGAATCCCTTCAAGGAAAGTTCCTGCAAGATAAGGGGATTGGTTGGATGTCAATTGGTTCTGGTTGAAATACCCTGTGAAAATTGGCATTGCTTGCAATACATTGACTGGCAGGGTAAAGGAGGCACACTGCTGCTCAAAAAACCATCAATTTTATATTGGGCAAATTGCATTTTAGGCCCCAAAGTTTGGGGGGTGTTCCTATGATGGGCTCTAAAGTATTTCAGTTAGCATTTTGGGCCCCAAAGTTGTCATTTTTTGTCGAGTTAGGGTTTTTAACCAATTTTGTTACAAAAACCCGTTAAATAGGCACGTGCCACGCACATGCCACTTAACGGAGGATAATTTGAATTGATATTTAAAATTTAAGGGGCTAAGTGATACAAATTAAAAGTGGGGGAAACAAATAAAATCAACCCCAAATAAAACCCCACCTCCCACACCCTGTGACGTTAATCCTTCTCTCCCCGGTCTCTCTCCCTTCCTCACCTCCGACCTCTTCTCCGGCATCAATCTCACGCTTCCGGCGATGTCCCCAAGCAACAAAATCTGGTCAGCCCCATCTCACTCTAAACCCCTCCTCTTTTCTTCCCCTCTTTTCCCTCTCTCAAATCCCCAACTCAGTAAAGATTCTCAACATCGCTATTGCACCATAGCGCCGTCACCACACCCCTACCCACCCCAGCCGCCACCATCTGCCTTTTCTTGATCCATACTTTCCGAGCTTGGTTTTATAACTTTGATTTTCGAAATTTGGGTTTAGATATCAAGCTCGCGATCAATCTCCTGGACATCAAGGACGCCGACGAGGCGTTCTGGGCACACATCAATTTGAAGGTGCAAAACCCTAATTTTGAGACCCAGCGCTATGAGGGATGAGAAGAGGAAGAAGCTGAACGAAACAACTGCGAAGATGAGGAGCCTTTTCACGATGAAGACGTCGGCATCGCAGTCTGCCCGGTTCTCGAGGCTGCGTTGTCCCAGAGTGGTGAGGGTAGGCCGACGGAGACGGTGATCGTGAAGAGGGAGTTCATGTTTTCAATTTCAACCTAGGTTTCCAAATGGAGCTTCGCAATTTGAGTTCCGAAAGCTGATCTGTTACAACAGTAAATTAATACACTTTCGTTCAGGATATTTGAAAGCTGGACATTTGGGTTACAGTCAATTACAATTGAATTGAAGGTTTTGAAAACTCTTTTGACTTCTTTTTTGTGTTTCTTTATCTTTGGGTCTTAAATTATGTAGAACCCTTTTCTTTTTCTGAAAAATGTACTATTAAACTGGGTGTTGGAACTAATCTTGCAAATTAGATTTTTCATTGATTTTCTTTAGTTGCACAAATTTGATCAACCTTGGGTGTTTTCCATCCATAATTGGTTGGTGGTAACTAGTTTGAGTAGAGAACTCTGTCTAGTTAAGTTTTTCTAAATCTCAATTTAAAACATTTGAAACATGTTAGAATATTGTATTTACAATAATATAAAATTTTGAACAAATTATAAAAATATATATATATATATATATATAAGAAAGAGATTTTTATATATAATGCCTTTATTTTTAAAAGTTTAATACAATATATTGCAAATATGCATACAAATATTATGTTTTTTACTATTAATTAATTTTCTTATTATAAATGTTATTATTTTTTTTAAAAAGGTTAATTATTTGGAAAAGAATTTTTAATATTTAAGCCCATTAAATTTAAGAATGTGCAGTAAACCCCCTATAAGTTAAATCAATTTCAAGCTATCCTCCGTTAGGTGGCATGTGCGTGGCACGTGCCTATTTAATGGGTTTTTGTAACAAAATTGGTTAAAACCCCTAACTCGACAAAAAATGACAACTTTGGGGCCCAAAATGCTAACTGAAATACTTTAGAGCCCATCATAAGAACACCCCCCAAACTTTGGGGCCTAAAATGCAATTTGCCCTTTTATATTCTTAAGCTAAAGAAATGAAAATGAAAATGAAATCTTGTTAGAATGGCGCTTTAACGACTAATTATATTGAAAAAAATAGAATGAAGTAGCCTCTCACAGTCTCACACCCTCACTCCCTCCATGACAAAATAAATGTCTTGTATTCCTTTTCACGATGTTCCGAAATAAGAATCCACTTTGCAAAATGTTCCTTTCCTATAATATCACTTTCACAATTTTACCTTGATTGAGTACTCCTTTACGTTACGGGCCCAAACCCTTATATGGGTAATCGACAAATCAAAAGAGTTAATTCTCTTTTCTTAATCTCCTCACCTTTCCTTATACTTGGTTTCTCTTCACGAAGGCAACATATATTCATTACCGCAACACCTGAAGGAAAAACTCAACACTTCCAGAGTGGGACTTAGCCACCACAGATTAGCTTCATTATTTTAGCCTTACCCTTCAACAAAAAAGAAAAAGTTCAAGACCATGTATACAGGGCAGTATCAAGATCCACATGCGAACTCTCACCTTCGCGTTAACGCATTTTTTTCTGGGGCAAATGGAATGAAAATCATGCATGAGGACTCCTATTGTTTTGAGGATGTTCAATTGACAAGAGTCTCTTTGAGAATCAAGCTACTATACCCATAACCTTTGACATCACCCTTCATTGAGAAAAATGTAATTTGGAAAAGTAAAAATCCCAGCTATAATTGTTTTTTTTTTTTCCTTTCCAAAAAGGCATGTGTTAGATATGTGACTTTTTGAAACATGGAAGCTTTCAAGTAATGTACGGATTACAGACAGGAACACTCATGGCACACTACTGAAAGTCTATAAACAGCTTCAAAGAGGGCTCAACTTGAAACATTTCAATCTTGGTATTCCTATGTTATCATTTACTGGAACCCTTCCAAAATGAATGTCTAAAAAAAGTTCAAATTTACTCTTGATCAAGAAGAGGAAATTTGATAATTTTTTGGACATTCATTTCAGGACGGAGGGAGTAACATAATAGCATAGCATGCATACAGCTAACAATGGGTAATGTCTTGCTTGCCAACACATTCTCCAGAACACATCACAAGACTGGAAAATTTAGCTGCTTACCTTGAATATGAAGGACGAAGTTGATACTGTTATAGGCTTCTTAGACATGCCGCCATATGTTACCATGGTTCCGCCCTTCCTGTACCGCAATTTTTTCAACCTCGTAAGAGAAATATGTTCTAGTAGAAGAATTTTTTTTCACATATTATACTGTCTGACCTCAAGAACTTGAGAACCAAAGATGCAGCATTTCCGCCAACACAATTAAATCCCAAGGCTGGTTCAGGAATATTTTCCTAGCATATGCACCAGAAGTCAAATGATTACTGTCTTCACTAGACGCTGCAGGGCTTTTGGGGTGGGGGTGGATGAAGAGAAATACAAAGACTAAGCCAAGAGAAAATTAAATACTCCCTCCGTCCCACCCGAAATAGGACATTTTGCCATTTTGGGTGTCCCACTCGAAATAGGACATCCCAAAATGGAAAGCTTTTATTACTTTTTTATTAGTAAGACCTACTTGTCATACTCACAACAACTTTTCATTTATTATTCTCCACCCACTTTCTCTCTCCTTCATACTCCCAACACCTACTTTTCAAACAACTTTTTATAATAAAAGATTATTATTCCTTAATCCCCGTGTCGGGACCAAGAATCCTATTTCGGATGGGACGGAGGGAGTAAGAAAAATCGCATGGATACAAGATTAACACGTAGCTAACACCCCACATATTACAGATAGTAAGAACTACAGCATTTTGTACCAGAAGACTTTTGACGTTTTTCACTTCCAGTTGGCTCTCAGTATATACTTCATCAGCACCAAGTTTTTTGAGCTTTTCTTTTACTTCATCTGACCCGGTCCTGTAAGAGAGAACACTCATAAATTAACTAGTGTGGTTACAGAATGTTTCTCATGTGACAAAAAGTAGTTGTACTTCTATGTTAAGGTCTATCCACTAAAGTCAAACCAGCGTCTCATTGCACCCATGTAAACAAGTTTGACCATCAGATATTCTGATGTCCTGGATGATAGGCATTTCCCTGATCATTGTATAGTAATCCCTCCATCCCACCTTAATATGCATAGTTATTGTTAGCACAAGAATTAAGGAGTGAAATATATATATTGAAAATTGTTGCGAGTGGGAAAGGTGTTGCGTATGATAAGTGAGTGGGATTCGCAACTGGGGCCAAATTTAATTGTGTGAGTATGACAAGTGCGGTAGGGTTAATATAATAATAATAATAATAATAATAATAACAACAGATTTCCATTTTAGGAAGTGGGACTTATCAATGACACGACCCAAACGGGTAAGTGTGCACATTGAGCTGGGACAGAGGGAGTATAATATTGGCAATAAATTCTCTCCTCGCACAACTTTCTTTGTATGATACAAATTATAAAGGTTAGGACAATGCTATTGTCAGATCTCCGATATTATTCAAATTCCTGAAATATTAGAACTACTATCACACACCAGCTCCTTCATATAATTTCCTACACCCAGAAAAAGACTCATTCTATCTCTGTTTGGTTGTCCAAGAAAGAATGTCATAATTTTAAGCGTAAGCCTCAACCTCCGTAGTTGTATTTTTCTTTTCTCTTTCCTTTAAATATCTGATAATTATCCAATGTGCGGTGCAAAAGGAAAACCTACAATTTCTTAGAAATATAGATAAGTATGATGATCGGAAGTTAGACTTTTCAAACGTGATTCGTTTCATGGGAGATGGGGAGTAATTTGCTTAAACCATTGTAGCCCTAACTACGAAAATGGGAAAAAGTAACCACAAATGATACAATCGTACTCCCGGAAAGCTTGTTTAGTTATCTAAGCTGGCACTCGAGATTCCACTAACCAAGCAACCATACATCCTAGTAGTCACCCGACACCCAATGCTTTCTGGACCGTCGGAAATAGTGTATAGGCGTCACATGGACCACCTAAATACTAAATAACTTGCATGACCCATGAAAATGATGTCCGCTCTGTGCTATGACATTCCTGATAGAACTACTTCACAGTGTCGTGCATACATAGAGGGTAGCTATTCTTTTTCCCTCATAGGTCCTATGTATTTGAAGGAGTAAGAGAGTGCTTTTCAGTTTTCGGAAACAGTATGTATCTTGTAAGGTTAGGATGTGAAGAATATTTGGTTCTTCCCTCTTCTTGTTTCTTATTTTCTATCTGTTCAAACGCTTTCTGAGATCTTTGTTATCGCTCAGAACTTCTCGTTCAAACTTCTGCTGACAGAACATTATTCCAACACCTTCCCTTCCTAGACAGCTTGTAAAATACTCCCTCCGTCCCATAACAATGTGCACAAACTTCCATTTTGGGTGTCCCATTGATAAAAGACACTTTCCTAAAATGGCAATTTTATATAATTCTTTATTCAATGGGACCCACTTGTCATACTCACAACAAGTGTCCACTACTATTCCTTACCCCACTTTCTCTCTCCTACCTTACTTTTCATACTCACAAAACCACCGACTACTATTCCCTCCTTAATTCTCGTGCACACCCAAAATTGTGCACATTGTTATGGGACGGAGGGAGTATATACTCCCTCTGTCCCATCTCACTTGAGACCTTTTGACCAAAACTGGTCAACTTAAGGTCGGTTTGACCAACACTTTATAGAAATATTTATGATCCGAACAAAAATAAAAAAAATGTAAAATGACCACAATTAAAAATCCTCTCAATAACAATTTTTAAAAAGTTTTTTGGAACATAAATATTTCTATAAAGTGTTGGTCAAACCGACCTTATGTTGACCAGTTTTAGTCAAAAGGTCTCAAGTGAGCTGGGACGGAGGGAGTATTACTGAGGCTGTCATGCATGGAAATATCTATTGTGTCTATCGCAATTAACATGACAGGAAAGTCTGGAAAATAGATGCAAATCAAGAGATGAAAACATTTTCCATATCCCCAAACTGCTGTTTTTGGAACTCCAAGAAAGACTTTGCATTAAAAACTTGTAAGCATAAAAAATATGTAAACTGAGCCAATCAACACCTGTCTCTTATGATATTAATGGTATGGATGCCTTGTACTCGGGCAAGCTGAATTACGCACTGTCCCACAATGCTATTTGCTCCATTTTGCACAATTGACTCTCCTATATATCCGTCATACTGATCAGGGACAAAGCACACCATATAAGTTATGAGGCAGTAAGGAGAAAGAAAGACAATACCTTTCTTTAGATCCACAAAGTCCTCGAGCATCCTTAAGGCAGTCAAAGGATTAACGGTAACTGTTGCAGCATATTCCATTGGTGTACTTCTATCAATTTTATGCCAAATACTCTGCTCTTTTACAACATAAGTCTGCCATATCCCTAACAGGACGACATAGTCACTATATTACAAGATCAGGAAAATCAATAAAGCAATTCAAGACAGATCCTATGTAGGTGAATGACATGGAGGAAATATGCAGGTACATAGTGAGCAGATAGGGAGGGGGTCTTTTTTCCTTTAGCTTCCATTCATTATTTCCTCCCTTATCTCTATCTTCACCATGAACATGAGAGAAATTATTTTTGAAAGTAAAACATACGAATGTCCTTTAGAAATAAAGGAATCTCAAACTTTATTTCTCCTACAAGCGTCAACTTTTCTACCACAAGAGTTTCTTGTTTCCATTTATTACTTTTAGTTTATATATTATGCTCAAGTAAATGCCTCTTGAAGCAAAATAATACTCCCTCCGTTCCATAATAGAAGTCCCATTTAATTTGTCAAATTTTAAAGCAATATGCATTACTTGTTTGCACATTGCTTGTACGTGCTAAGAAACATTCCTTATTTAGAAACGCAACATTTATTTTGGGGCGAACAAAAAGGGAAGTGCGCATTTATTACGGGACGGAGGAAGTATGTGTCTACTAAACTTCATTCTCTGTGACTGCCATGACAATTGTTCATTACTGTGATTTGAAGTTTTAGTTGCCACTAACATTAGAAAGCAAACCAAATGCTATGAATATAGTCATATAGATAATGCATGAGTTGTGAATTGATTCAACCTGTGATTAGTAGAACACTTGCAAAGACACTGTACCTGACGTAGGTGGAGATGGAATGACCCAATCGCCAGGTGAGAGATGCCTAACAGCAGACCCTAATGAGTGCACCTCTCCAACACCCTCATAACCACCGATTGCAGGCACTTGGGGCCTCACAGGATACACTCCTACATAAAAATTATAAGTAAGCCAAGTGCAGGCATACAGGAATGATGAATAATGAGAAGTCCTTCCTTTAATCGTAAAGTGCCTCTTGATCTGTTTTAGAAGAAAAATCTGGAAAATCAGGAACAGCAACAACAATATATTTGCAAGTCTTTCATATTATTTTTCTGAGAGCCAACTCCAGCACTTGTGAACATGCTCCGCAGGCATTTCCTACTTGGAAACAATATATAATGCAGCATACTGTTTCTTAGTTATTGTTTATCAGTGCTACATCCTGTGCATAACGAAGCGATCTGATTCATTTGTTACTCTGTTCGTGTGGGTGTATGAAAGCGCAAGATCCGTTTCTGCCTTGGGTTTCAACATTTCTATACAATAATTAAGTATACTTTTTATTCCCTAAGCAATCTTGACTCCCTTTGTTAAGATTTCAGTCTTCGCAACACATGAGATCATTCACTTCTTTCTATACACATGCTCATTTGTAAATAGTCAAAAATAGAGAAAGAACAAAAAAGGCGCCCATCAAAATGAAAATGGAATATTTTTTCTGGTAATAAATAGTGAAATGATTACCTGGAAGCGTCTTTCATTTTATATGAAAATAATCTAGAAGGCAAGGCCCCATGATCCTATGTCAAAGCTTAAACCCAACTATCAAGTATTATGATCAAGAATGTTACGGTGTTGTTTGAGTGATTGAGTTTTATTAAATAAGGAGTTTTGGGAAATTCATGTCAAATAGGAAGGGTAGTTTAGTCAGACTTAGTTATTGAGGCTTGTGTAAACGATTAGGGTAATCTTCATTCAGAACGTTTATACGATGCGCAATTCACTCCAAATTTTTCGTTCTCTTCTTCTCAAGACTTAGAGTTTCCAAACTTGTTATGATTTCTTCGATCAATCATAACATCAAGCTTAATAAATAGCATCATTACAGTAACCTGTTGTTTCAAGAAAATGATTTACATCGTAATAAAAGATGAACCAATCAAACTAAGGCTCTTCATTTCCTCCTCTCTCAGACTGTCAGTAAGAATTCTAGGTAAACAATTAGAACGGTAAACTAGAAAACCAGAACAATTTGAAATTAGATGGAAAAGCAATTGAAAAACCTTCAATTCTATTAATGTCGGAGGGATTGATTGGAGAAGCGAGCATTCGAACACATACATCGTTTTCTTTGATTTCAACAGGTGGAAGCTCAATTATTCTGCACCAATCAAACACACAAATTCAATGTCGATAAATTCGCGAATTTAAATTTCAAATGCCAAATACTAATAGATAGAGAGAGAGAGAGATGACTTTGTGACAGTGTCAGGAGGACCGTGTTGATCGTAGACGACGGCGGTGGAAGGCGGCGACATGATGGTGGCCGAGAAAGCTCTGATGGTGAATGGTGGGGGCGGAAGTCGAGGAGGAAGGAATTGGGAGAATTTCGAGGCGCCATGGATTGTTTTCAGCGTGGCGACCCTCGCGGACGCCATTGATTTTGATTTCTCACTCTCTCACTTTCACTTTCGGTGATTTCTTAAACAAGTGCTCTCCCCGGTGAGTTTTTCTTATCAGCCAGCGTATGACAAATTACGGTCTAAAAATCTTTTTTTTTTTTTTTTTTTTTTATCAGGTTTGTTTGATGTTTAAATTTGATTAATTTATTGTAAGTTGGCTATCCAATCCATAAAACGCGGAAGCTCAACTCAAGTTGTGGGGTTGTCGTGGGTAAACGCACCCCTAAAAACAACACATGCCAAACAATTGGCTTTACGACCTACCAACTTAACTACTCTTTTCGTCCCTATTTAATTTACAAATTTTAGGTTGGGCACATTATTTAAGGAAAAAGTGAAAAAAAAATTGATGGGTTGTGAGTGTAGATAGTTGAGTGAGAGAGAGGAAGTGGGGTAGAGAATAGTAAGTAGATAGTTGTTGTGAGTATGACATGTGAGTCTCAATATTTTAAAAGTATTAAAACATTTCCTTTATGAGACTTTGTAGATTAAAGTGTGACAACCAAAATGACAAATTTTATAGATCAAAGAGGGACGGAAGGAGTATAGAAAAAGGGTGATCACATATGAATTCCCTACGCAAACCTATAATCACATCTTGCTCAAATTGGCCTAACATAGTGGAATAAAATTTGTCATACACCATCTTTAAAATCAATCTCGAATTCCACCTTATCAAAACCCAACGCAACATACTATGACATAGAATAATAGAGACCCAAAGCCTCCCTTTCAGCCACACGAACCATGCCTTGAGTGCATTGAACCCTTGCTGCCAAGAATGATCGTACTCCATCCTGAATGATCTGCCCAAACCCTGTTAACCTTTGTTGTGTATGGAAAGAGACATCGGAGTTGATCTTGACGTGGTCATAGGGGCGGACCTAAGATTTTTTTAGAGCGGGTGCACAATTACACAGTGAAAGTTTAGGGTAGCTAGGAATGTCAAATAAATAAAAACTCACACAAATCAGAATGTGGATGTGTGTGCAGATATGCAGTGTTCTAAAAGACGGGCGCCTAGGCCGCCTAGGCGCTAGTCGGGGGTGGTCCGCCGCGTCTTTTGTCAAATCGGCGAAATTAGGCGCTAGGCGGAGCTAGGCGGATCTAGGCGGGCTTGGCGGCTAGGCGGGATTAGTCGGGCCTAGGCGGGTTTAGGCGGGCTTGGCGGCTAGGCGGGTTTAGGCTGATTTAGTGAAAAAAAGATTTGTTAATATTTTATCAATATACTACTCCGATCTAGCCATAAATATAAGCAAAAAAACCTAGCTTTACACATTTTAAAAAGTTAGTAAAAAATTGTTCCAAAAAAAAAGTTAGTTAAAGTAATCGATTATCTTGATTTTATAACAAAAATATATTAATATTACTAAGATTTCCGCACATTAAAATTACTACTCCCTCCGTCCCAAAACACCTTGCACATATTTCCCTTTTGGGTGTCCCATTGGTAAGTCTCACTTTCCCAAAATGGAAAAGATTCTCACTACTTCTCTCTCCTCTCCACTCACAACAACTATCAATTTAATATTCTCTACCCCACTTTCTCTCTCCTTCCCTCTCACACCACCCACTTTTCTTACACATTTTATTAATTCCCGTACTTTTCAAAAAGGGTGAAAGCTGTTTTGGGACGGAGGGAGTATGTTTGAATAACTACATACTCCATCCGTTCCGGGTAAGTTGCAACAATTTGCCATTTTGGGCATTCCACTTAAGTTGCAACAATGCCAAATAAGGAAACTCTTTTATCATTTATAATCATCCACTCATTCTCTCTCTTCCTCCCAATCACTTATTATTCTCCACTCATTTTCTTTCCTCCCCCACTAATTCTCTCTCCTGCTCACCACCTTTCATTCTTAATAAAATATTATATCCTTAAATCCTACAATTTTTTCTCTATGTTGCAACTTAAATGAAACGGAGGGAGTATATATTTATAAGAAATATTAAAAATACGCTAATTTATCGGCCTCGCCTCCGCCCCGCCTAGGCGCTCTAGGCGCTAGGAGTTGCTCTGCCGCCTAGCGTTTTTTAGAACACTGCAGATATGTTTACAACTGATCACACAACATATCTTTACACAGCGTAAATAAAAAGAACAAAATGAGTTTTAATCGTCTGTTGGTTCAACTCCAGCAAACTAGACTTACCACTACAAATATTTCACTATGTAAAGAGAATACGTGAAATATGAAAAGTATGAAAATACTTCTAATAAATCTTATTTCTAATATTTAATGAAAACATAAGATGTGTTGCACAAGGATTGCAGCACACCTCTCAAATACAAACTTGAAGCAAATAACTAACGAATGGAACTCTAAGGAACGGCTTCAAGAATACGTGCCAAAGTTGAATGTGATCTTCTTATATAGACTTTGGAATCCTTCTTCAACTTAGACTTGATATCCTTAGCTTTGTGTAAATCATTTCCTTCTTTTCCTCCCTTGGACTCCCAGCAACCGAGCCCTACACACAAGACAGATAAACACAAACACTAGGAATATCTCATTAGGGTTAGAATGTTAGTCCTAAATATTAGAAAGAGATTTATATACATAAATAAAGAAAAATGCATTAATTATAATATACTAACTAAGAATAAAAGATCTACTTTAAATTACGTAGCCTAAACCTTGCTAGAAAGTACAAAATCTATACTTACTTTTTTCTTCTCATGCATGATTATTAGAAGAGTTGAAATCCTCTTGGATTTTTACTCTTTCAATCTCCCCCTATTTTGGACTTTCTGATCAAAACAAGATTTAGATTCATAATACATATAATGCTAGGTTATAATTGATCAACACATATATGCCAATGATGAATATATTAATCTGAGCAATGTGAAAAGAAAAACATTTATAACCACAACATTTAGACCAAGAATATCAGAGCAATTTAGTTAGTATGAATGTATTGAGCATGAACTTTTTAACAGAATACGTTAGGGTAGTAAACAAGTATGAACCTTTTCAACCTTTTCAGATTTTACCCTTAGCTCCCCCTGAATTTGATATGTGTTGAGAAACACAGATCAATAACTGCATAGAAACTATGTTATACAAAAAGATGTAGTTTAACAAAAAAATCATTCTTAGCTCTCCCTGAATTGATAAGAATTTATCTCTACCTTTTTTAGCAGAAAGTGTAGACAGATGTGCTAACAGATGAGGTCACACCCAACTCTAATCTGTGTGAATCAGAAATTGAAGGACACTAAATTAAACGTTCTAAATCTTAAAAAGTTTGCTAGATAGTGGTGTTCAAAAAATATTATCAGTTAAATTTTAAAAAATTTGCTAGATTTTGGTGTTCAAAAAATATTTTGTATCTGATTGCAAAATAATGCAACAAACACTCACTGAATAAATAAACATAAACAACAACATTTTGATTTAAATAAAAAAATAACGAAGAAATAAACAAAACAAACTAGTAAAATAATCATAAAATTTCATATCATTAATGAAGCCGTGCATCTTCTTAATACACATGTCTTCTACGAGTGTTTAATTTATGAATTTATGAGACATCTAAAAATTTAATTTTTTCACATTTAAATGACAAGAATATATTTATAGTTTTGTTATTCAATTTCTAATCATTTTATTCTACTAGTTTAAAATAACTAATAAAATAGTAGTATAAAATATTTAAGAAAAATATATTTTATAAAAGATCAAGATATTCAAGCTTAAAAATTATAGTAATTCTTTTTCACAGTCAAGTTTCAAGTTCAATGTTCAAGTGAGCCCAGCCCAAGTAGACACTATCTTACCACCATGCTAACTTCTTAATCTTATCAATAGGTGCACTTTCTAATAAAAATAATAAATAATCTAATTTTTAGCTGTATTTTAAATTCCACCGGGTGCACGTGCACCCCCACATACAATGGTAGGTCCGCCCATGCATGGTCCACCCTTGGAACATGACAACCTTTCACAACAAGGATTTGACTCCCCAGGTAGAGACGTTATCATGCTTTCCTTGGCCTTGTGCCATTCTTCTAATGCTCCATCAACCCTCATAATATAATGGCAGGTGGCTTCATGGATCGTCTCCATATTCGATCATTCCTTTCCTTCGACAATGCATAGGACACCATTGCAAACCTTGAATATTCATGATGATTTAAAGCTTGAAACATGCCCAATAACCATTTTGATAACCAAGAAGTGGAACCCCCTGGGCTATTTTATCTGCAAATGATGTAAGTTGCCAAGTATCCACAGGCACTAGACACGAACCAAACAAATGAAGAGCAGTCTCATCTTGATTCCCATACCACAGTTCCCGGTAACTTCAATACCTTTAGAGGGTAGACGATAGTCTGATCTACTTGAGACGTTCAGATTCCTCTCCATTCAAAAGTTGGACATTGAAAATTCGTCTTTGGGTAATATGTTGCGCTGAACACTTCATTTGCAGAATCTGAATTGACAAGAATACACCTACCAGCAATTTTAAAATTCACGATCTATTTTTGTGCAGTTAGAACATTGGTATCCACTTAATTGTGAAAAATATATAAGAATAATCGCAATTGCAAACCTAGTTTTAGTTTTGTGAATTACTCCCTCCGGCCACAAATAAAAACAAAACTAAAGGATTTCACACATATTAAGAAAATAATTAAAGTAGTTAAATCATCTTGATTTTACAAAAAAGAAGAGAAAAAATGACTAAATAGCCCTTAATTAATGATTGCTTTAATCACGTTAAGCATAGCCTTAATCAGCACACTCTAACAGCATTATGGAGTAGAATTTGTCTTGAAAAGTGAATCAATTATTAGGGGTATTTTTGGAACAAAATTATTAAATGATCTTGAAATCCCATAGAATTGCTTATATTTGTGGCAAAAAAACAACCCATGTTTGTTGCTTATATTTGTGGCCGGAGGGAGTACCAAATAAATTTGTTTTTTTTAGAGCACTAGTACTAACTAGGGCTGTTATACGAACCGAGTTGGCTCGAGCTCGAGCCCGGCTCGTGAAAGCTCGAGGTGTAGCTCGAGTCGAGTTCGAACCGATTGTCAATCTCGATTTTGTTATCGAGCCGACCCTGTTCGGCTCGTTTAGCTCGTTAAAAGCTCGAGTTCGGCTCGATAAGGTCATTAAAATTGAATTTTTGTTTCGAACGGCTCGATAAGACAATATTTTTCTACAAAAAAATGTCTAAGCTCAAGCTCGGCTCGTTAAAACTCGAGCTCGAGCTCGATAAAAGCTCGAGCTCAATAAATTTTAAACGAGCTCGGGCTCGACATCTCAAAGCTCGACTCGGCTCGTTTACGGCCGTGCTACTACTTACTTAGCATCGGACAATTGAGTAGGCACAAATCACATCAAACCCGAGATTCATGTAGATGGACACGTGTCATCAGCTAGATACGCAAGATCGTTTTAGATACGGGACAT
The DNA here is from genome assembly GCA_026119855.1 of Campanula takesimana. NCBI lineage: Eukaryota > Viridiplantae > Streptophyta > Magnoliopsida > Asterales > Campanulaceae > Campanula > Campanula takesimana. Next base: position 390,142 of record JAOWBW010001065.1, read on the forward strand.
CAAGCTTCGTGCTTTTGATATTGTACAGCTCAGATATTCCCAATGGTCACGATCAACTCACGTCAGCCATCCAACGTGGAGTAAAATAATCCCCAACGTCCATTCATCCCACGTCAGCAACACCCCAAAAATATCTTCTCCTCAGTCCCCTTCCCCCATTACTCTCTCTGTCTTTACCATTTCGGGGCTGCTCCGAGAAATCTGAACCAGACAAATAATTTCTACAATCAAATTATCCTTACCCAAATTAGCAAATTAAAGGAGCAGCTATTTTTGGAAATTATTAACAAATTTGCAAAATGTTTCTTGAAAATCCAAGAAAAATCATGATTTTGTGAAAGATATTTTTTTTAGATCTGGGTTTTGTTTTTCTTGAATTTTGTTTCTGTTTGGCGGGGATCGAGATCAGTTTAAAAAAATGGCGGGTGTTGTTCTTAGTTAGCTCTCAGGGTAAGTACAGTTCCAGCTTAATTTGAACTTAATTGTCTTTACTGATTTACTCATTTTTATCTAATTTTTGTCATTAAGCTTTGATTTTTATATATATCCATATATATTCTGCTTGTTTTTATGTCTAATTTCATTCTTCAAACTTTGATTTTAGTCGCCTTTGTTCGTATGTTTGTGTGTGTGAGAGAGAAAGTGTGTAAATAGAACCCTAATTGATAATCTTTTAGCACTAAGTAATGTTCTTCAAAGATTTTGTGTGAAAGAGTCTTAGTAAATTGTAGTAGTAGCTGGTTATTGTCAGATGTTAATTATTTGTTTGGAATTTATGATTCGTTATCTCGAATCTGTTCTGCTCTAAGTTTGTAACTAGAACCTTAAGAATTAGGGTTCAAACAAGATTAACTTCATGTTTGTACAATTGTGCTCCCGGTCCAATTCCGAAGCTTGAGTTTCACCCTTATGAACACTGGATTAGTCCGTAACAGCCTATCATGTTGTACACAATTTTTTTCTTTATTGTGATTTTACTGTATTTAAAAATTATTTGTTAATGCGTGAATTTGTGGATTCTTGTTCGCAGTTGAGCAAATCCGAGTGATCAGTAGTCTTAGACAGTGGCATTTTCCTTGGATTTCCATTCGGTTAATTATTTACGTATTCTTTGTCAGTTTTGCCTAACTTGAGCATTAATTTTTGGCTGAACGACCTAGATATGCAACGTACTTTTCAATTCTCATCAATTAATCAAGCTACTTGTTAGTTCTGGAATTGTGTTACGTACTTTCGACAAAAATATCAAATAATGCAACCTATTGGTTTTTCTACTAGCGGTGTCAAAAATCTAATGGACATGCAACGCCAGGTCATCACACGCTTTAACTTTGATTACATGGTGCTGACAGAGTGACAGGGCAATGCGTGGCAGTGCCACACTGGCAAGTCCGTTTGATTTTAACTCCGTAAAGTAAAAAAATCAGTCCCCAAATTATTTTGGGACTAAGGCTTTGTTGTTGTTGTTGTAATGTAAAAAAATCAGTACATTGCATTATTTGATATTTTGGTCAAAGTACGTAACATAATTCTAGAACTAAAAAGTACGTTGCATTAATTGATAGTTAGAGTGTGGTACGTGCATATTTCAGTAATTTTCCCTTTAATTTTGTGACCTTAATATAAGGAAAAAAAATTCCCTGAATATTATGTTGATCAGAGAATCTCTCATCTTTATGAAGCTGTTGATTTCCGAGCTTTCATCATCATCATCATTCTTTCTTCATCCATTTTGATGGCGTTTGTTAAATTGGACAATGGTGGTCCCCCAGACAAAGAGTTTGCTGAAGGGAAGATAGTCCAGAATTTAGTTAAGGGTACGAGTCAGGCATTACGTCCGTCCCCGGAAGATAAGTTCAAAATTAATGGGGTAGCTGAACGAATACAGAGCGGATCAGTGGGGCCAAACAATGTCTCTTGTGGCTCTGAAAAACTTCAATATCAACGGCCTGTACACTGGGAAAGATTTCTTCCTAAAAGGTCACTGAAGGTTCTACTGGTGGAAAATGATGATTCAACCCGCCATGTTGTTAGTGCTTTACTCAAGAATTGTAGCTATGAAGGTTAGTAACTATCATATTGATGAGCAGAGCACTACTCCCTCCGTCCCAAAATAAATGACACATTTGACTTGTCAACGGTTTAAAGGAAAGTGCTTTATTGGTTTGTACATTAGTTGTACAATGGTAGAATTGTACAGTTTCTTTCCTTGTTTAGAAGCGCAGAAATTGTGATTCCTGTCTTCGTACATGTCCACAATATTTTCTAGCCTCTTTCCTTTCCCGTATTTATGATCTTTGAATTTTCTCTTGGCAGTCATTGCTGTAGAAAATGGTCTTCAGGCATGGAGAATATTAGCAAATATGAGTAATCATGTTGATCTCGTCCTTACGGAGGTAGTCATGCCTGTTTTATCTGGAGTTGGGCTTTTATGTAAGATGATGAGCCACAAAACATTCAAGACTATCCCTGTAATTAGTAAGTTCTCTTCAGAGTGCTTCTCTCTCTCTCTCTCTCCCCTCTCTCCTCTCATTTGTTGTGACATAACCTTATATCATGTTTATTTTATTGCAGTGATGTCATCTCATGATTCAATGGGATTAGTCTTTAGGTGTTTGTCAAAGGGTGCAGTTGACTTCTTAGTGAAGCCTATTCGAAAGAACGAACTTAAAAACCTTTGGCAGCATGTTTGGCGGAGATGCCTTAGTGTGAGTTGGCTAGACATCCATTTGCACTATATACGACCTTTGTCCCAAAATATATGTCCAAATTTTGTTTAAATTTACCCTTGATCAAGAGAAAATTTGAAAGGTTATTGGACATTCATTTTGGGACGGAGGGAGTACATGTATTCTGATGTTGATACTTGGTTTCACCATTTGGTTTAATGAGCATGATTCCTCTACTGGCATGGTCAATGAATCCTTAGCCTCCTCTATTTATTTGGATTAACTTTTGTTTAGTTCTAGGAGGGAATTAATTTACTTCTTGGTTTTCATTAGTTATCTCTAGTTTGTAAAAGTTAGGATTATCTATATATAAATTCCTTTTACATGGCTAATTTTTAGTGATTTCTCAGTCCAGTGGCAGTGGGAGCGAAAGTGGGACACATGCTAGAACAACGGGAAGGTCAAAGAGCATTCGTGAATCAGATAACTACACTGGGAGCAGTGACGAGCATGAAAATGGGAGCAATGGTGCAAGTATACGGGACGGAAGTGATAATGGAAGTGGTACTCAGGTAATTGATTTCTTTAAATGTGATAACTCTTCAATTTGACCAAAAAGACATCTACTCTAAAATAGGTAATGTAGGTCACGTAAGAGTTTTTGATTAGCAAGCTACTCCACTTTATTAGTTCACCACTGTGATATTACCGTGAAAATTGTCGAAGTTTCTGTACTTTGCTTGAATGGCAATCACCTGATAAAAATGTGCGTGTTAGATGATGTAAGCTTGCCAATTATCATTTCCTATAATATCTACCTTGCTTTGGGGAAGTTTTAATCTAGAAATATTTTTCAAGGCATTTACTCGGATGTCCATGGGCCCTCTAAGCTAGATACTACTCCCTCTGTCCCAAAGTCATTCCAAGTTTAGTCTTTCAAGAAGATGGACACCCATTTAGGGACAAGTTTTCCTTAAAAAGAACATATTCCCTCCGTCCCTGAATGACTGTCCAAAATTCATTTTAAGGGACATTCTGAAAATCTCTACTTTTTATACAATTTAGTGGCGAAGATTCATATATATTCGTGTATCCTCTTTCCAAACATTTGGTTTTGAAAGTATAAAGAGACTAGTGAAAAAAGATCGGATAAAAAACATTTAGGGACAATTTTTTTTAATCCAAAAAAGACATTCATTTTGGGACTTTTTTTTATTTTGTTCGCAAATTGATATTTATTTAGGGACAGAGGAAGTACTTTATTTATTCAATAATTATCTTACAAAAACTATTAGCCAAAAAAGAAGAAGATGTGTATGGGGCTCTAACAAAATGGAGGCTCAAGAGGATAGTTCGCTGTAGCAATGTGGTATTCAAAGAGAAAAGAAGGAAAACTTCTCCACTTAATCATTAAGAGCAATGCTTCTCCTATAGATTCAGTTATATTCTATGTTTGACCTTTCATTTAACCTGTTGAAACCATGTCATTGAGCGTAATTATCACTTATCAGAAAAAGATCGACTTAATCTGTCTTTATCAGAAGAATAACGATACATGAAATCACGTTTTTTTTTTATTTCAATCATTAAACAGCTGCCTAACAAATTTGATCATAATCCTGGGACAAATATCTTGTGGTAAACTGAAGCTTGTCGAGGGAAACTGCTAAATATTAATTACAATCTTTCAGAGTTCTTGGACACATAAAGTAGCTGAAAAAGAGAGTTCTCAACCAGTTTCCCTGCAGCCTGAATCAGCTAACACTCCTGATAGCACTTGTGCCCAAGTCATTCATACAAAAAACGAAACATTTACCATCTTGCGGGTGAAAGATACTGAAAACAATCAGTTCCAAGAACAAGTTGACGGACTTGGTTAGACTTTGCAATCAAAATCATTTATAATTCATAATTATTTGAAATTTTTATCTTTTGGTTGCTTTTTTTCATATACTAAATAATGTTGCAAACAGGAAAAGAGAAAAATGTATATGGAAATACAGACACAAATCGTGAACGCCAAGATGACATGGGACGGACCAGCCACGTTCAAAACCAGTTGTCAGAACAAGAGAGTCATCTAAACAAGAAAGAGCAAAGGAAAGATGGTGGTGAGAAAACTAAGAACCACACTGTAGATTTGACTTGTTCTTTCGCCAATGGTAGCAATCCACAGTTGAATAGCCAAGCCGAAGATGCTTCTAAAGAATCTTGCAATGTCATGCAATTACAAAATAGTGGTACCTGTGATCTTGAACTGACTTTGAAAAGTTCTAAAGGATCAGATGATGTTTTAACAAGTGTCCATGATGAACGCAATATTTTGATACGTTCAGACCTTTCTGCATTTTCCAAGTAAGTGGGGAACTGAATCAAGTTCCCATGGTATTATATATCTATATATTTTATTTTTTTTGCGGAAAATTGAAGTTTCGGTTTTTCCTTTGGTGTACAGATACAACAATGGTTCTACATCTCAGGTAAAGTGCTTGCTTTTTTTTGTCCTATTTTTTGGGGCTCATTAGCTTAGAAATGTTTCAAACAGATGGCAGTTACAGTGCTGCAACTGCCAACGTGATATACTCCCTCCGTCCCTTTTTTTTCTTTTAACATCCTCCCTCTCTCTGTTTTGGAACTGCACTTTTTACCATTTTGGGTATCCCATTTGAAGCTCACACTCCAAAAATGGAAACATAGTAATATTATTTATTTGAGGGGCCCACTTGTCATACTCACAACAACTACCCACTTACAATTACAATCCCACTTTTCATACTCGCAACACCTAACCCACTACTGATATTATACACTTTTCCTTAAAAGACGGAGGGAGTACCCAGCTCCACCTGAACTGTATGGTGCATCTATATCTGAATATTGTATTTATATTTAGACAGATTTTCATATTGCATATTTTTCCATTCATGTGCAAATTATTTTTCTTATTAAGCAGGCTCCTACGGGTAATGTGGGCAGTTGTTCACCACCCGATAACAGTTCCGTCGCAAAACGAACAGATATAATGAACAACTCAAATGATACTCGACCCTATCACCAGTCTAATGGGAGTTGCAACAACAATGGTGGGACCTCCATAATGAGACACCCCAACAAGCCCGAAGCCATGAATGACAAGTCAGAGCCCTCATCAGCATTTAAGAAACATCTGAATTCCAATGCCTTTCAACCCATGTCAAAAAAATCTGTAGCCAATCAGAAAATAGTGCCTCCTGTACAAGCAGATGATGTGGCAGATCAAGTGGACCCAGACCAACAGTTCCAGGTTCAGCATCACCACCACCACTACCATCACCACCACCATCATGTTCATCGTCAATCTGAGCTGGACCAGGGAAATGATCCGTTGCCCAAGAGCAAAACTAAACCTGCTTCTTCTCAATGTGGTTCATCGGATATGCTTGGAGGGTCAGATTTCAATGGCAGTGCTGAAAATAAACGTGTGAATGGGGGCAATTCGGGGAGCAAGCATGGAAGTAATCAACAGAACGGAAGCAACAAGGGTTTGGATGTTGCTAACATGGAAAGTAACAATGGGGGAGCTGGTGGTAGTAAGCATGGGAGTTGCACGGGTTTGAATGGGGTCAACATGGAAAGTAACTATGGGGGAATGGGAAACAGTGGGGGAGCTGCTGAAAATTCTATGGCACATAGAGAAGCTGGCTTGACCAAATTACATCAGAAAAGGAAGGAGAGATGCTTTGAAAAGAAGGTACATATATTATTTTTGCCTGTTTTACCCTTGCAAGTCCAATGGGTATACCCATTAAAATTGTATCATGCTTTGAACTATTGTACAATGTATTATGTACAGTAGTTTAAAGCATGATATTTTTAACGGATAACACCCGATTGGATAACTGAAACACCCTTTTCGCCCCCCTCCCCCTAACCTGCAACCATAGATTCATAAGTAAGACTTATTGCTCTTTAGAGTTCAAATGCTGCGTCAGCAGCTAAAAATCCTGGAAATGTCATTTCTCTTTTATTTTCTGGTATGAAACTACGTCTTTAATCTTCTTTGGAAGCCATGTAGTTTCATATTGAACATTGGTGTCATATTGGTACTTAGCTGATATCTCTAGTAAGTAGTGTATTTACTCAAATAGTAAGCTTGAAACCGCGATATATGTCCGTCAATCTGGAATTTACCTGCTGGTAGATAAAGTAGTCATCACCAGAAGTACTCTTTGGTACCTACGTACTGTCTTGTGGATCCAATTTGGATGGCGTTCTGAATTATTTCATGATAAAACATGTCTTATAATGAATGAAGATCTTTAAGTTCTGGCTGTAACTACGAGGATGATGTGGGAAGGTTTGGAGTCAAAAGTCTTGCGCAAAATATGCCATTAACTTGGATAAGTGTTTTAAGGAGACAATTTATCCCGCTGCTTATAAGCTTTAGCCCAATTGTTAGTTCTTGATCTTGACATTGGTATCAAAGTAGGTCATAGGTTGGTTTGATGTACAATTGTGGATTTTATTTATTTTATTTAACCTTTTTGGGGTGCGGAGTGGGGGGTTTGAATCTGGTTCTTCATTATGGGGCATCAGATAACATGGTGTAGACCAGAGCTTAGAGTTGTAAGTTTAAAAGTTGAAAGGCTGACTGAAGCAAGTAATTAAGGAATTAACTGTATCGTTCGGCTTAAAGCCTATCTTTTTAGCTCTTGTGGGGTCCAAAAGGGATGTACGTGTCTATGCCCATCTGCTAGATATTTTCCTTAAAACTTCACATGGAACACTACAAACAACAACAAAGAGCCTTTTATCCCTATAATCGGGGTGGGAAATATGGAACAAATGTTACCGAATTTGATGTAGATAGTTAATCTGACATTAGACTGTCTGGTGTTGAGGGGCACGGATGACACGGGAAGTTTTGGTCTCATTTTTTCGTTCTCTCTTGGACCCCAAAATAACAAGTAATCTAGCCCTACTACATACCCATCAATATGTTTGTGCTTTAGTTTGACAAATAGGTTTACAATGGCAACTACAATTGGGACAGGGCTCGTCTTGGGGAATGAATGATGAATGCAGACATTTTCCATGTTTAAATCTATGCTTTCATACTTTAAGTGTTTTATTTCAACTTGCATCATTAAGAATCTGAAACACTTGGTTTTCATGTGCCTTATTATTTCTCTGTTAGGTTGGCTATCAGAGTAGGAAAAAGTTGGCTGAACAAAGGCCTCGTGTAAAGGGACAGTCCGTGCGCCATTTACCGTACGATAATTTTATAACTACTCCGTATACCATATTCCATATAATTACTGAGGGGGGAATTGAAAGAAATGATTTTGACTTTTCGTTTCCAGGTCTGATAATGGAGCGGGGAGTTTTAGACAAAACAGCCTTGCGAACGAGGATGATTCTGGTGATGATAATATGCAATAACACAGTTTGGAATCAGGTATATGTTTAATGTAACATGTCGGGTGAACTAGTGCATGTGATTTCAGCACTAGTCGCGTTTCTTGGCTAGCTGATCATTTTTCATTTATGTTAAATATAATAATGTATGAATTGATTTTGTTAAGTCAAAACTGCAGGAAAATGGCTCTTGTATAATTTTGTATGATTTGTTGACTGGGATAGTGCTAAATGCTACTGCATTATATTTACATGATTGTTTCTCATTGGCAAGGAATGGTCAATCCTTGGTTCCCTTAGTGAAAGAAAACATCAATGTCTGATAATTTTTTTTTAACCCTCTGTCCCAGAAAGATAGTCTCACTTTTTTTTTGTTACTACGAATGAATTTTGAGCAATAATTAAAGCTATTTTTAATTATTTTAATAAAAATGTAAAAATTGTTATTGCTACACCATTATAAATACTATAAATTACTTTTTTTTTTTTTTTTTGAAATCAAAGGATAAAGTAAATGCAAGCAAAAAGAAGTGTGAAAAAACTTGATGGGGAAAATCTCCCTCTAATTAAATTACCTAGCAAGTGTACTAGTTATCGCTGTAGTAGTATGCACAAGCAAGGGTCGAATCAACTGAGACTTGAAGGATTAACAAGAATGTTAATTAAAATAGAAAAATAAAATATAGGGTTTTGGTTTTTGATTTATTTTTAACTACTAAAGAAATAACTAAAATTAAACTAAGAAAACAAATAAAAGCAAGATTAACAAATAGATTCACAGATTGAGTTCACAAATACTTTCACTCTATGCTATGCTCCTAATGACAAGATCAATCTCATTCTTGGGTTCGTTCACAAAAGTAAGAATTGAGACAGTTCGGTCCCCGGATTGCAATTCTAATATTCCTATCAAATTATACTTTTCTATCACGTCCCTATAATTTTCAAAGAATTCATGAAGTACTTAAAGAACATATGAACCTATATCCTTTTGATTTCAATCACGGCCTCAATTGGATCTAATTATCAAAATAGTGGTTAATGTATCAATGTCTGAGTCACTGTAACAATAGATACCCAAAAATTCTAAAGCCAATTTATATCTTTAACATATAATTGAAACTAAAGAATTTAGAATGAAGAATATTTTGATAAAGAAGAATTAAGGTTGAATGGAAGAATTAATCAATAGCATAGAGATTAAATATTTGTTACTACCAATCCATGAATCTAAAAAACTAGCTACTCATACTAATAAAATCAAGAACGGGAAATAAATTAAAGAACATCAAAACCTGAATTAAAATGATGAATCCTTGATTACAACCTTGAATCTTGACTAAATGTCTATAATAATGTGGATGGAGTGTTATATTTATACTAGGGCTAAGGAGGTGTAAAAATAGGAAAAACCCAAAAATTCCTTGTTGAAAAAGGAGAAAATAAAGCGCCGACCGAAATTTCCCCAAGAGCCCCTGGGATTTTTGAGTTTCCAGAAAAGCCATTCAAAAATTCCCCAAAGGCCCTCCGAAAATTCCAAAAAAGTCCCTGGAATTTTGGAAATTACTAAAAAGACCATCATAATTTGAATAATTCTGCACAAGCCCTTGGAAAATTCCCCTAAGGTTCCTGGAGGGGTGAGCAAAAATAGAGTAGAACCGGACCGGACCAATGGAACCGGACCAAACCAATCAAAACCGGACCAAATCAATGTTAGTGGTCCGGTCCTGGTTCTAAATTTCTGCGGAACCGGTATATCGGTTCGGTCCTGGTTCTATAAAATTTTAACAACGGTTTGGACTGGACTGGACCATATATATGCATATATACATAATTTTTTTTATATAAATGTTCTTACACTATATTATTAATAATACAAATTATTTTTTTTTTTAAAAGGAGAAAGACAAGAAGATCCTAGCCTAAGCGTAACCTGAGCAACAACAATTCAAATTCCTCCTTCTTCCCTTAATTTTTTCTACGCTTCAGGCCATTTATCAGAAAGTAGAAACCTTGTTTTTCCTCTGTCTGTTTCTCTCTCTCATGGTGCATAATTAATGTGTAATTTTTGATATAATGAATTAACAAACTCTACTTCATGCTTAGTTTAGGAGTTCAAAAACCATTGACAAAATTAATTTATGTGAATAATGAACCAGACATGAACCGGACCAGTAGAACCAGAACCAGTGCATTGGTTCTCAAACGTATTGGTTTGGTTCTGGTTCTAAATTTTTATAGAACCGAACTATTGGTTCTGGTTCCAAAGTTTTTTACAAAAAACTAGATCAAACAGGACCATGATCACCCCTACTGGGTTGTGTGGGCACATGGAGTGGGCACTCAAAAGTCAGAATTGCTGGAACATTATGGGTTTAAGATTTGGTGTTGTACCATTGCTTTGATTACTTGTACATTTTACGCGCAAACTTCTGGTGGCCATAACTTCTTCATACGAACTCCGATTTGGACGTGCAAACTATCGTTGGAAATCTCTTTTCGAGTACTATCCAATGGTATTGATTGATCAGAGGTCACATCTCTTTATATTTATGTTTTGGTCCGTTCTTTATCCTTCCTTTTTCGCACTTTAACGTACATGAATCCGTGCATTCTTTCGCTCCTTCCCTATACTCATAAACACTCAAAAAACCATCAAAACACCCAAGGTTGAGCATCTAATAAGTCTTAAAAGTATATGATTTGGATGTGTAGAAACACATCCATCAACTCTGAACATGTAACTGCTTCTTTGAAAGTAGAAGGTTCCGTAAGATTGGGCTCCACTTCCTCAGCAACCTGCAGTACATAAGAAACATGTCTTTAAATCCATACCTCTCCAGAGGCTTCCTGAAATTAGCTCTTCTAGACCTTCCTTGTGCTAAGTCATGTTCTTCGGGAACTGAACTTGAACTTTCTAGTGCTTCAGTCTCTGTCTCTGTTGGTAGATCTTGATCAGCATCTGACTGTGGGACACCTAACTCTTCAGTATCTTATTGCTCCACCTGTTTAACAACACCGCCAACACTCGAAACAATCGTAGATCTCATAATAGGGTTAATAACAGAATTCTCATCTAATACAACGTTCCTACTTATAATTACCTTATTTTTTGATGGAGACCATATACGGTATCCCTTGACACCGTTCCCATACCCCATGAATACTCACTTTCTAGCTCTAGGTTCTAACTTCCCACATCCACATGATAATAAGCTGTACGCACAAAAGCTCTTAAAATAGAATAATCAACAGGCTCACCATTCCATACCTCATGGGAAACTTTGAGGCCAATACCAGCATGAGGTCCACGATTAACAAAGTAACACGCTGTACTAACCACTTCTGCCCATAACCGCTTAGACAACCCTGCATTGGAGAGCATGCACCTCGCCCTCGCAAGTAATGTTTGATTCATCCGCTCTGCTACACCATTCTGCTGTGGCGTACCTCTAATGGTGAGATGTCTAGAAATCCCTACCTCTCTACAAAACGAATCGAACTCAACATTGCAGAACTCGAAACCATTATCTGTCCGGAGCTTCTTGATCTTTTTCTCTGTCTGGTTCTCCACTAACTATAGGGTTTTGATGCATCATGCGCAGCGGAATTAAACAGATAAATCAAACACCCAAGAACCCGGATCCGTGCATGTTGATTAAATTAAATACAAGATGAAAGAATACATACCCTTGAAGATCGAATCCATGAACACGGACTTTGAGGTGCTAAAGGAAACACCCTCCATCGGTATCCACATGTCGAACGGATATCAAGAACACTTTCTTGATCTGGATTGCTAGACCCAAGGCTTGATGAAGAAACGATTTCTTCGTCGGAATTATTTTGCTTCATTGATTATTGTATTTTGACGACCATGAATCTCAAAGTAAATAATCATTCCTCTCTATAAATTATTGTTTCTAAAACAATTGTTTGTGATTTCCAAAATCACCATTAGAGGATGTCAAAACCGGCTGCATATCTTATATGAGGGTTTCACCTAATTCCTTTTGGGGTCGGGATTTCTTTTCTGTCAAGAAAACTGAATAAACTGGACTGGTACGGGCGGGGCGGCCGTACGGATCTCCAGGTGCCGTACGCCACTCCAAGAGCCGTACGGTGGCCAGTTTATTTTCCCAGAATTTTAGCCTTTTTCAATCCGTTCTATTGTGTGTGACCCAATAGGATTATACTAAGTTGGAAACGAGTCCGAACGAGTCAGAACCCGTAAGTCATAAGCGGACTCTAGCAAGCCATTATGACTACCCAATTAGTATAACTTTGAAAGCCCAAAGTAATCTTATAGAACATATCATAATCCTTTTGTCACGCGATATCATATTGGACATAAGTCATGGTTGAAGTCAACTTATGTTGTCCAATGCTTTCTCGATCCCTAGTAGATTGATATGAGCAAATGACATTGAACACATCAATTCATTTGGGTACGGCGTACACTATTATCAATCTCACTCATCGAGAGGCCAAGCAGATATCTCTCTTGAGAGAGGGACAAATCCCATCTTGACTTATCATTCTTCCCTACAGGAATCCGATTATGCCAATCGTAGCCTTTATAACCACCCGTTAAGGGTAGCGTTTGAGCACGTCAAACATAATGTTCATCATGTGGAAGACCATGATAATCTCAGGTCTAAGGATTCAAATGGTATGACTATTATGAGATTTAATTATGACATTTGACCATGACATAAATCTCATAATGGGTCTATCAAGTACCTTGTTCTCCAACAAGTACCCACAATTTTAATCCGCATCCTATGCACCATAATCATCATATGATTATCCATTAAACTCGTGCTAGCTCTTCATAAGTGCTAGGGACAATGATTATTATAATAAACATGCAAAAGATATAATAATCGGGTTTGTTATCTCTATAACAATGAAGCTATGATATAACGCATATGCCTTTCTCAAGGGCCTAGGGCATAATATCCAACAATCTCCCACTTGCACTAGGCCCAATTAACGTGTATCCAATACCCATTGAGCTTAGTTATGATCTCCATCATAATTGCAAGCGAGCTTATGTAAGATGATTATCCTTGTTATCATCATATGGTATTTTGCATATTTAGACATCTCCCATCTTTGATGATTTCTCGAATAAGATAGAACCGTCCGAGTATATGTTTAGATAAGACATTGGAGCCTTGGATTGTGTAATAACGATTATTAGCACAATGAAGGTCCATTAAATTAGTGACATTATGAACGATTTCTAGTTTACTAATTAGTATCTTAATCCAAACAATTTTCTAGTTGCATCCCATGCTACTAGATACTCAACCTTTTGTAGATTAGTAATGGTACATTTAGAACTCTTCTAACACCATTATTGAACATAGACATGTATTTATACTGCAATATTTATCCTTATTGGTTTGTAAGAATGCATCTCTGTAACTATTACAAGATCATCTTTCATTCCATCAAATATCAAGAATGCATCCTTTAGTTCCTTTTAGAGAACATAAGATTGTTTCTTAACTAGTGACTTTCACTAGGATCCGATTGGTATTATCTCATCATACTCCAAGTGTATGAGACATCCGGTCTTAGTACATTTACATGGCTTTCTTGATAGATCCAATTGCCTAAGCATATGGAATCCTAATCATGCACTCTTGCTCATTAGTCTTCCAGTAAGACTAACTCTTGCAAAGATTAATGCCATTAGACTTTCGCAAGTAACCTCTCCAAGAGTCTTGCATAGTGAACTTTTCACTATCTTCTCTTTATTAGTACTTTGACTTTAATCAATCAACGTTTTAGATTTATCTCCATAAATCTAAATTCCAAGGACATAGGTGGCTTTATCCAAGTCTTTCATTTAGAAACTCTTTCAGAATGAATTATATGTCAACCACATATATATGACTAGGAATAATATTACGCTCCCACTAAATTTATTGTAATCACAAGTCTCATCTTTGATGAATTCAAACTCTTTGAATACTACATCAAAATGAAATTTCACTCCAAGTAGTTTGCTTCAATCCATCTCATGAATTTCTGCAACTTGCATATTTTATTAGAATTTTATGGATAAATCAAAACTTTTAGGTTGTATCAAACACATCCTAAAGTAAGTTCCTGTTAAGGAATATAGTTTTGACATCTATCTGTCATATTTCATATTCGAAATATGAAGTCATGACAATTAGAATTCTAACAACATTAAGCATGACTACGGGTGATAAAGTTTCATCATAATCAACATTATGAATTAACTTTACTCAATTAGTCGTGCTTTATCAATATGCACCTTGCGATCCATGTCCGTTTTCTTCCAAGAAAACTCATTTTCTATCATTTGGTTTTTAAGCCTTAGGGCAGAACAATCAAGTTCGAAACTTGATTATGATACATGGATTGCAATTTTAGATTTTATGACTCCAAGTCATTGATCTAAATCCGGAGCGGACTTTGCATCTTGATAGGTGATAAGTCAATCATTCGCAATGATATCTTTCTTATTTCTTTCTATCACGAGAAATCAATATTTCTTGTTATAGATAGTATCCTATCATATATGCAAATATCTTGTGAATACTTGAACGAATTTCCACAACTCCTTATGAAACTTTGTTCAATTTCCATCTTGGGTTCTATGTCATTTTCTGGGTCTCGAACTCTTCGAGATGCATTTTACTCCCACTATTTATTTAGAGATATACGATTGTTGGTCCCAAAGGGCAACAAGGGTATGAAAAATAGCTAGAGGGGGGGGGGGTGAATAGGTGTTTTAAAATTCTTTTTGTACCCTTGAAAAACTCAATTGCAAATGCGCACTTTATCAAGTAAGCGTTATGAAATGCGCCTAAGTGAGTGAGTGAAATGCACAGCGGAATTTAGTAATGAAAATAGGCGCAAAGTGTGATAAAGGGGCGCGCACACACTCTAAGTATTTTAGCTCAAAGTGGTTGAAATAAGGAACTAAGGCAAATGAAATAACAACACAACACAATTCAGTTCAATCAATCTACAATGAATAAACAAGCAAATAGTGAGTGAAACTAATAACTTGAAAGAAATGACAAGATAATAACACAAGCTATTTGGAGAGGTTCGATCAATGAAAGATCTACTTCCTCTACCAAGAATGTTAGTCTTGGATTTCTAATGGAGATCTTATATAATGAGTGAGTGTTACAAATTACAACTTTTGAGCTCCTACACTAACTCAAGATCTAATTTTCTATGAATGAACAAATTCAAAACAATAACCGGTGTATCTCTTAAAGATGGATCTAAATGATCAAACTTAAAGAGGTGCGTGTGTGAATTTAGGATCAAGGCTCTTTAGATCTTTATGATTTAGAGCACAATGAAACTAAAGTGTTATAGCTTGAAGATCTGGGCTAAGGATGAAGGTATGAAGATGTTCTTGAGGAAATCTGGGAAAACGAAGGCAATCTTCAAATCTTAAACAAATGCTTTGAGAGAGAAATTCTTGAAATTCTTAGCAAAACTCAGCAACTTCAAAATGTTGAAGTTATGGGGTATTTATAGTGAACTTAAAAAAACTAGCCGTTGGAAATCCTTGTGGATAAGATGAGCTGTCGCTCGTTGATTGGAGCATGCATATATTATGGCCATTTTGACACTCAACATAAATGTGACCGTTGTGGACACGTGTCAATAGATTAGGCGCATATGCATCTTTTAACCACCGTTGGATCATTGGCGTAATTTGAATTCTCTTCAAGTCTTCGAGTCTTCAATAAATCACTGAGTGTTGAATAAACACTTTGAGGCGCATTGAACCAAGAGGCGCATAGAGACTGCGCGCGCTAAGGTATATGGGGCGCATAGCGCGTAACATAGCTTATAAAGAAATCCTTATGCGCGCGCTCTATATAACAGATGGCGCGAATGTAGAAGGCGCACGGCGCGTGGCGCAGGAGGCGCATACGCGCGGTTCAAACTCACTGAGTGATTTTTCTTGAAACTTGATCTTCTTGCCCTATTTCTAAGCCTATTCTATAACAATGGACAACTTAAAAAAATGAAGTATAAATACTTTTTACATGAGGGTCTAAAATCCATGAAATAAAACTTAGGTGATGGATCAATCAAATCTTAATAAATCATATTACATTAAAACTGAGATATGTGTAGGCATACCCAACAATCTCCCCCTATTTGATTGATGCCATTACCTACTATATCAAGGACAAACATTATACTTGATAAAAACATGTCCAAATGAATGAAATTGGTAATTCATGTCTCAAGTTAATGCACACACTAGTCCAAAATATAGATTTCTAATCTATTCCAATAAGAATAAAGAATTACATATGGAAAGATAGAAACAACAGTTTAACACATTCAAAATGATATATGATTTTTAGTTTTGAAATGTGTTTAAACCAAGTTTAAACTTAATGCATGAAAGTATGAAACAATTCAATATGATGCATATGAATTTAAACAATATTCATTGTTCTACAAACAAGGAGTTTGAGTGAACAAGGTTTGATAATAAGTGATGCATTGTTCTCATTAAAACTTGGGGTGTAAGAGTTACAAATTACAAGTTTCGAATAGAACAAAAGCAAAAAGGTGCTAAAACAAGTAAGCACAAAATCACTAACACAAAAGAGTTGATTCTATTACAAAAAGGTTCTAATAACATAATAAAAAAAACTAAGGGTTGGGAGGCGCATCATCTTCCTTCAATCCTTCAATGATCTCAGAAACAGAGCGCTGAATCTGTTTAGCGAGCTGATGACTGCGGTTCGCTAAGCCCTGAGTGTCAGTGACACTGGAGTGAGTGGCAGTGATACCGTCTCTAATGTAACTCAAGTGATTCACATTGATGTTTTGGTATTCATCAATGGAACGCTGAGTGATTTGCTGCTGCTGTGAAATATTTTCTTCTAAGATTTGAATGTGAGCTTCAATGGCATTTTGAACCGTGATAATGTCAGAAGAAATATGTTCGGCGCGTCTGTCAGAGCTTGAGTGAGCAGCAGTGAAGTGAGTAACGACCAATTCTTTCAAGACATCCAACTTTGATACTAGCACGTTCATGTTGGATTGAGACGCAGCAGACTGAGGTATGAAAGTAGGCGCAGAAGTGGTGGTTTGCGCCTGATCAGTATGAGGTTGAACCTGAGTCTGCGCCGGAGGAGGAGAAGGAGCAGAAAGTTTGTCCTTGAGAGAGTTCATCTCCCCCTTAATGGCAGCGATCTCTTCAGATTGATCAGTGAGTAAGGAAGTAAGAAGCTCAAATTGAGACTTTATATGTGTTTGTCCTTGCTCTAAATTTGCTTGCCCCTGCTGCAAAGAATGAAGAATGGAAAGTACCTCGCTCAAATCGGGAGCAGATGGAGGAGGCGCAGGGGTAGAGAAGGGCGCATCAGATTGAAGGGGCGCAACATCTTAAAGGGGCGCAATAGGAGATGGAGGCGCAATAGGAGATGGATGAGTAGGAGACTCAAATTCATCTTCAGTTTCAATATCAACAGTTTCAACAACAACTGTTTCTGTTGTTATTTGATCTGGTCCAGAAGGAGGTTGAGGCGCAACTGGAGAAGGAGTGCGCTTAGGAGTGGGCTCTTGCTCCCCCTGAACTGGTTCCTCTATGTCTGAAATGTCATCGCCAAAAAAATCAGAGAGGAGTTGTACTCTGGACACTTTGGTCTGTTGAAATTTGAACGGAGGCGCACGGGGAGTGGGGGCGCGTTGAGTAGGCGCGCGCTGGGTAGGCGCGGGAACAAAAGGCATTTTCTCAATATCCACACTTGATCCAGCGCCTTTCATGCGCTCTAGCTTCTCTGACTCAGCAGCTTGTTTGGCTTGAAAATCTTCATCTCTTTTTCCTTGAGCCTCAAGTCTGCTGGCTTCCTGCGCTAGCCTTAGATCACGCTCTTCATCAGATTCAAATCTGGTACGTTTGATAGGCGCACGAGGAGGGTCATCAACCACCCGTTTTCCTTTGCTTTTCTCTGCGCCTGGCAAGGGATCAGCGCTTTGTCTAGCGCTTGCCTTCACTGCGCTTTTTATTAATGGTGCGCCTTTAAGAGCTGGCGCATCATCTGACTCTGTGTCTTCATCAACTAAGCCTTCAACAGATTTGATTTGAATTCCCTTGGCGCGCTTCGTAGGCTTCTTTCTGCGCTTCTTGAGGTCCAAATTCGCTTTACCAAACGTTGGAACATCATTGATCTTATACTCAAGATTCTCATTCAAAAACTTAACTAACTCAGGGTAAGTTAGAAAAAGTTTTGTGAGAAGAAGGCAGTGTGAGCGAAATCTGGTCTTTCCATCACTCTTGTTTTTCACAAACTTATCAATCTGCTCACGCAACGTCTTGAACAAAATGTGAGTCCAGTGAAGCTTCTCCTTGCCATGATGGCAGCTGTGTATTCCCATGGTTCCACCGTGAATCGGTTCACGTTCCCGGTTTTGAAAACAATTGAAGTTCCCACCAAGTGCGCAATGTGAGTCAAGAGTTCTCCACCATCTCGAATTTCAGTGTTTTTGATATTATTTTGAAGCGTGGGAATATTTAGAAGTGAGGCAGCCATCCTGTTCTGATCATCAATAGAGTAAGTCATCGGACGCCCAATAATGCGATCTTCACCCGTAGATGGAAAACCGAGTAAGTGTCGAATCACAGACGAGGAAATATGGACGTCAACATTTTGAACGCGAGCCTCAATCCTGTAGTGAGTGCGTCCATTTACATCAATTTCCACTAGAACAGCAGTGGAAAAGAACTCATCCACGAGGAGCGCAGAAAAGAAAGTTTGGTCCATGGTGAATAAAGGGAGCAGACCAGCTACGCGCAGAGTCTCTATGATTTCTCGCCCAATTACTTCACCAGACAACTCTAACAAATCAAGAGTTTCTTCTAATTTGAAATTTGCAAGGTCCATTTCGTCTCGTGTAGATGTTGATGCTTTCTTAGGACCCATAAACTTATATATATATATAGAAAATGAAGAAGAAGAATAGAGAAGATGAAGGTAGAGAGAGAGAGAGAGTGAGAGTCGGGGAGAGAGAGAGAGACGAGTGACTGAGAGAGAAGAGAGTTGGTAGGAGGGAGTGAAGGTGATGGTGAATATTTATAGGTTAGGTTCAAAATTTTGCACTGAAAAAAAATACAGTCAAAAATTTAAAAAAGTGGGAAGTTGAAAGGATGGCATTTATGAGGGATTTTGAAAAAGGCGGCTAATCATGACTGGCGCATTTATGAGGGATTTTGAGATTTGAAGTGCATTAAATGCTGAATGACACAAAGTACGACTGATGTGACATCTTGGTTTTTGAAAAACTGCTCCACTTTCCCTTTAAGTGTATGAGCAATTTTGACTAATTTTTGCACAAACACCAAAAAACATCTATTTTGGTGTAAGTTTGGGGTGCAAGAAATATATCACAGAAAATAAAAATTTTCAAAAAGCGTAAAACGAGGGAAAAAATTTAATTGCACAAGTACCCTTGAACAATTAAAGGAATGTCAAAAGACATAGATTCCTATAATAAATGAATAGAATAAACATACCTGGTACTTGTGTATTTAATACGTTCAATCATTGAAATTAAATTTTGAGAACTGATTGAGCCGCAATAGTTAATGCGCATGAAGGGGCGCATTACTTGTCAAGGCGCATTACTTCATCAAGGCGCGCTAAGATGGTTAAGGGCGCATAAATGTTTGAAGCGCATTTGATGCTAGGCGCGCATTAGTTGCTGTGCGCGCAGAAATTACTTAGGCGCGCAGGAGGGTGAGGCGCGTAAGAGATGTTTAGGCGCGCAGGAAGTTTCCTTGAAACTTTGAAATGATTTGGCATTTGTACCTAATATACTCATAACTCAACAAAACATAAAATCATTAGTATTGACAAAACTATATTGAATTTAGTTGAGTTCAAGCATACCCATTTCACCTCTCAAAAACATGAACCGTTTCGCGTCGAGTGCTTTCGTTAGAATGTCGGCGATTTGATAGTCGGTTCCCACGTGTTCCAAATGAATATTGCCTTTCTCCACGTGGTCTTTGAGGAAGTGATATTTGATGTCGATGTGTTTGGTCTTTGAGTGCATGACATGATTTTCAGAAACCGCAATTGTTGATGTGTTGTCGCAGTAGATGGGACAATTTTCTTCGATGATATCATAGTCCACCAATTGCTGCTTCATCCAGAGTATTTGACAACAACAACTTCCCGCAGCGATATATTCGGCTTCGGTTGTTGAAACAGATACAGAAGCTTGTTTCTTACTTGCCCATGACACAAGTCGATATCCGAGGAAATGACAAGTGCCACTAGTGCTTTTCCTATCAATTGTGCACGCTGCATAATCCGCATCTGAATAACCTACAAGTTTAAAGTTTGAATCTTTGGTGTACCAAAGTCCAAGGTTAACAGTGCCAGAGAGATATCTTATAATACGTTTGACAGCAATTAAGTGTGCTTCTCTAGGGTCGGATTGATAACGAGCACAAACACAGACACTAAACATAATATCAGGTCTACTAGCAGTAAGATAAAGGAGTGAGCCAATCATACCTCGATAGAGCGTTTGATCAACACGTTTACCTTTTAAATCTTTGTCGAGTTTGTTGCCGGTGGCCATTGGAGTATCGTATGATTTAGCGTTCTCAAGTCCAAACTTCTTGATTAAGTCCCTTGTGTATTTGGCTTGATTGATAAAGATGACTTCACTCATTTGCTTGATTTGAAGCCCGAGGAAGAATGTGAGTTCTCCCATCATGCTCATTTCAAACTTGCTCTTCATTAGTTTCTCAAAACGCTTGCACAACAATTCATTAGTAGAACCAAATATAATATCATCAACATAAATTTGAACAAGTAATTTATGACCATTATGTTTGGCAATGAAAAGAGTTGTATCGATTTTACCGCGAGTGAAGCCTTTTTCGATGAGAAACTTTGATAGTGTATCATACCATGCTCTTGGTGCTTGTTTGAGTCCATACAAAGCTTTCTGGAGTTTGTACACATGATTTGGAAATTGTGAATCTTCAAACCCAGGTGGTTGAGCAACATAGACTTGTTCTTGGAGTTCACCATTTAAAAACGCGCTCTTCACGTCCATTTGATATAACTTGAAGTTCTTGTGAGCGGCGTAAGCTAGAAATAATCTGATAGCTTCAAGTCTTGCTACGGGCGCAAAAGTTTCATCGTAGTCAATTCCTTCTTCTTGCCTATAGCCTTGTGCAACCAATCTTGCTTTGTTTCTCGTGATGGTTTCATTCTCATCCATCTTGTTCCTGAACACCCATTTCGTACCAATCACTCCATGATCATTTGGTCTTGGAACTAGAGTCCAAACCTTACATCGTTCAAATTGATTGAGTTCTTCTTGCATTGCAACAACCCAATTAGGATCTTGGAGCGCTTCATCAGCCTTCTTCGGTTCAATTTGAGAGATAAAAGCAGTGTAAGCATCAAGTTTGTAGCTCTCCTTGTACGAACACCAACTTGTAGCTCACCAATGATATTAGCAATTGGGTGACCTCTAACTTCACGAATTTCAGGAGGTAAGTTAGGTTGAGTCGTAGTAACTTGAAGGTCTTCAATTTGTACATCTTCACCAGATTCAAAGTCATTGAAATTTGGGGGTTGAACTGGCTCAGAATTGAAATTTGGGTTTACACCAGATGCAGCAGTAGAAATAGGCGCGTGAGAGGAATCATGAGGCACATCATTTGAGTGAGGCGCAATAGATGATTCACCAGGCGCATTATACATTGAATTAGGATCATTTGATGTAGATGGATTTCCTTGTGTTGATAGATTCTGATCTTGAGTGGGCGCAACATAAATAGGAGCACCTATATCATTTAGCTCAATAGAATCATCAGCAACATTTGGAGCCAAATGTGGCTCAAGGAGAGAATGTTCATCAAATGTAACATGTACAGATTCAACTATCACTAATGTAGTTCTATTAAAAACTCGAAAAGCTTTAGAGTGTTTGGCATACCCACAAAAATACCTTCGTCGGCTTTGGCATCGAATTTACCTCTATGTTCGTTTCCGTTGTAGAGGATATAACATTTGCAACCAAAGATCTTGAAGAATGCAATGTTGGGAGTTCTACCACGCCAAAGTTCATACGGAGTCTTGTTTTGAAGTTTGTTGATGAGGGAACGATTTTGAGTAAAACATGCAGTGTTGATAGCTTCTTCCCAAAAGTACTTAGGCAATTTAGCTTCAGCTATCATCGTCTTTCCCGCTTCAATCAACGTTCTATTCTTTCGTTCAACAACGCCATTTTGTTGAGGGACTCCGGCGGTTAAAAAGTTGTGATCTATCCCATGATCTTCACAATATCGAGCAACACCATTGTTTTTAAATTCTTTTCCATTGTCGGATCTAACACTAACGATGTCATCTTCTTTTTGGGTTTGGAGCAGTCGAAATAAGGTAGTGAGAATATCATAACAATCATCTTTTGTAATCATCTCTACCCATGTATATCTTGAATAATCATCCACCACAACTAGAGTATACTTGTTTCTTCTAATACTTGCGGTGGAAACTGGTCCAAATAGATCAATGTGAAGCAGTTGCAAACATCTTGTAGTTGAAGGATTAGACTTGCTTGAAAATGACTGCTTCGGTTGTTTGCCAAGTTGACATGCGGCACACTTTTTGTCATGATGATCAGCAACCTTGGGAAGTCCTTTGACAAGATTATTCCTGCTGAGTTTAGATAGATACTTGAAGTTCAAGTGACTTAAGCGCTTGTGCCACAGCCAACTATTTTCGTTCACACTTTTTGCTACAAAACAAAGATTAGTACTAGAGTTCATACTATGGAAATCAATAATATAAATATTTGTCTTACGATATCCCGTGAGTAAGATAGCTCCAGTTTTTCCATTCTTGATAAGACATTGCGTTGAAGTGAAATGGCATTCTAATCCTTTGTCGCAGAATTGAGATATGGATAATAAGTTGTGCTTGAGCCCTTCGACGAGTGAGACTCTTTCAATGCACACTTTGTCTTTCTTGAGCTTTCCATATGCTACAACTTGACATTTGTTATTATCGCCAAATGTTACGGAGGGACCTCTTTCTTCATGGACATCTTCTAATAAGGATTCATCTCCAGTCATGTGTCTTGAACACCCACTATCGAGAATCCATTCATAATTTCTAGCTTTTGAAGATCCAGCCATGAAACAAAGAAACCTGAAATATAGACATTTAAGCAGGTCCCCTTTATTCCTTTTGGGTCCTAGGGTTAGCAACTTTTGACAACCCACTCTTGCTTGACCTTAGGATTTTTACGTCCTTTGGCATTGGGAGTGAATCTCAAAAGGCATTCCACGGCCTTGTGTCCTGAACAATCACAAATGGAACAATGATGAAAGCCACCAATCACGTGAGTTTTCACAAACTCTTTTACTTTTCTTGGGGATGGCATTCTTCTTTGGGTCAGATGAACTAGCCTTAACAAAATCTTTCTTTTGAAATTTTGGAGCGCTTTTTCTCGGAGGGCGCATAGGGCTAGGAGGCGCACGGCGATGAGGCGCGTGGCTCTTAGGCGCATAATGAGCACTCGGAGAAGGAGCGCGCCTATTTTCAAGAATGATTTTGCTAGGAGATGATTCATCTGTAGCTATATCTTTCCCATTAGCTTTCCCAAATTGCTTCGTTGGGTAGACATAATAGAATGTTTGTCTCTTGACTTTTTCCTGTCCTTTACCCATTGAATTAGAATGTTTTTCCTTGGGAATTTCAAAAGTTTGTTGGTTGGTAAATTCACTATCTCTTTCAGCACAGACATCACATTTAAAGTTGTCACTAGTTGATGAGAATCCCAAGCCACTTTTATCACCACTGACTTTTTGGGACTCAAATATATTCTCCATAGTGACACGAGAATTGGACCACTCATTTGTAATCTTTTTAAGATCAGTAATTTGAGCAACCAATTCATCGTTTTGAACTTTAAGAAGAGAGTTATGTTCTGTTAGAAAAGTGTTTTTTAACAGTAAGAGGAGTCTGCTCTTTATCTGCTCCTTAAGGAGGGTGAGTTCAGATTTAAGTAGAGATTTCTCGGTCTTAAGCTGGGAAATTTCATCACATGATAGTGCTAAAGCTTCCTTCATACTATCAATCTAGTAATTACCTTTTCAGCCTTCTTGAACAATTTTTCTTGTTCAGCAATCACTTCATCATTGATTTTGGAGATTGGAGCAGTTGGTTCAACCTGTGGTCTAATGTATGCTCCTTTTCTCAATTTGTTCCTTGCTCCAAGATCACATCGTGAGAATAGCAATCCACCATCGTTTTGAGCCGGAGTGAGAAATCCTTGTTCAACGAGCTCGCTGATGGTTGGTCCTTTCTTCTTTTTCACTTCTTGAAAACCTGCAGATTTCTTGATAGGTTTATTCAAGGCATTCATATCGGGAAATCCTTGGAGAAGTCATCATCAGAATCATAAGCATCAACTTCATCATCATTTGCCATCAAACAAACGAGTCCATCATCGGAATCTTCATCGCTCTCATCGGAGTCTGTTTCAATCCAAGTGTTTGTGCTCATTTGCTGGTGCTTCTTCTTCAGCAACCATTCCCTTGTGACGAGTGAACTTGGGAGTGAATTTGGGAGTATGGCTGCTCTTCTTCTGCATGTATTCAAATTTGGGGATTGGGCAGCTTGATGCAAAATGTCCGGGTTTCCTGCAATTAAAACAAACAAGATCTTCTTTTCTTTTTGAATCACTGCTCCTTGAAAACTTTTGAGGAGCTTTGCTGGTAGATCCTTGAAATTTGTTGGTTGAGCGGGCCTTGAGAATTTTCTGAACTTTTGAAATTTCTTCACAAATAAAGTGAAGTCTTCATCATCCATGTCTAATAGCTCAGAAGTAGAAATTTTGGGATCAGAACTTTTCTCATCTTGTACAGGCGCAGGAACAAACGCAAGTGCAGGCGCAGTTTCTCTGTGCGCCACCATAGCCATAGATTTTGATTTTCCTTCAGTTTCGCTAATTTGCTGAAGTTTGAGTTCGTAAACTTTGAGATTTGCATAAAGGTTCCTTAATGTCCATACATCTAAAGTTCCAGCGTCTTCAAGAGCGCTAGATTTATGTAGGTATCTTGATCCAAAAGCTTGTAGAAAATTTACATTCAAATCTTTGTTGGTAAAATTCATGCCAAGTGAAATACATAGATTGGTAATTTCACAGTAGCGTTCATAAGTTTGCCTCAAGTTTTCACCGGGGAGTTGAGAGAATTGTTGAATCTCTTTTGTACTTCGTATTTCTTGTTCTCCTTGCAGACCGTGTCTCCTTCAATATGCTCTTCAATAGCATCCCATAGCTCATTAGCATTAGCACAATGCATGACTTGTTGTTTCATAGCGTGCTTAGAGTGATTAGAAGAATGTTTCTTGCTTTGCCATCATTTGTAACTCTTCTAATTTCTTCCTCGGTCCATTCTTCCTTCCCTTGGTTTGAGAACTGTAGTTGGGCAGCGTTGGTGCGTGGATTTGGATTCGCCTTCATCGGAATATAAGGTCCATAAACGACGGTGTCATGGAGCCTTTCATCGATTGAGTTGAGATGAGTCAATATGCTGAATTTCCACACGTCAAAATGATCTTCATCAAAGACCGGAACGTGAGTGTAGTTTGCAGTTGCCATAGGTTTTGAGTTTGCCATTTAGAATCGGCACCCAAGCTGTTAGCTTGAAAAACGAAAAATGTTTTATAAAGGTGTTTGCTCTGATACCACTTGTTGGTCCCAAAGGGCAACAAGGGTATGAAAAATAGCTAGAGGGGGGGTGAATAGCTGTTTTAAAATTCTTTTCGTACCCTTGAAAAACTCAATTGCAATGCGCACTTTATCAAGTAAGCGTTATGAAATGCGCCTAAGTGAGTGAGTGAAATGCACAGCGGAATTTAGTAATGAAAATAGGCGCAAAGTGTGATAAAGGGGCGCACACACACTCTAAGTATTTTGGCTCAAAGTGGTTTGAAATAAGGAACTAAGGCAAATGAAATAACAACACAACACAATTCAGTTCAATCAATCTACAATGAATAAACAAGCAAATAGCGAGTGAAACTAATAACTTTAAAGAAATGACAAGATAATAACACAAGCTATTTGGAGAGGTTCGATCAATGAAAGATCTACTTCCTCTACCAAGATGGTTAGTCTTGGATTTCTAATGGAGATCTTATATAATGAGTGAGTGTTACAAATTACAACTTTTGAGCTCCTACACTAACTCAAGATCTAATTTTCTATGAATGAACAAATCCAAAACAATAACCGGTGTATCTCTTAAAGATGGATCTAAATGATCAAACTTAAAGAGGTGCATGTGTGAATTTAGGATCAAGGCTCTTTAGATCTTTATGATTTAGAGCACAATGAAACTAAAGTGTTATAGCTTGAAGATCTGGGCTAAGGATGAAGGTATGAAGATGTTCTTGAGGAAATCAGGAAAAACGAAGGCATCTTCAAATCTTCAACAAATGCTTGAGAGAGAAATTCTTGAAATTCTTAGCAAAACTCAGCAACTTCAAATGTTGAAGTTATGGGGTATTTATAGTGAACTTCAAAAAACTAGCCGTTGGAAATCCTTGTGGATAAGATGAGCTGTCGCTCGTTGATTGGAGCATGCATATATTATGGCCATTTTGACACTCAACATAAATGTGACCGTTGTGGACACGTGTCAATAGATTAGGCGCATATGCATCTTTTAACCACCGTTGGATCATTGGCGTAATTTGAATTCTCTTCAGTCTTCGAGTCTTCAATAAATCACTGAGTGTTGAATAAACACTTTGAGGCGCATTGAGCCAAGAGGCGCATAGAGACTGCGCACGCTAAGGTATTGGGGCGCATAGCGCGTAACATAGCTTATAAAGAAATCCTTATGCGCGCGCTCTATATAACACATGACGCCAATGTAGAAAGCGCGCGGCGCGTGGCGCAGGAGGCGCATACTCGCGGTTCAAACTCACTGAGTGATTTTTCTTGAAACTTGATATTCTTGCCCTATTTCTAAGCCTATTCTATAACAATGGACAACTTAAAAAATGAAGTATAAATACTTTTTACATGAGGGTCTAAAATCCATGAAATAAAACTTAGGTGATGGATCAATCAAATCTTAATAAATCATATTACATTAAAACTGAGATATGTGTGGGCATACCCAACAACGATTTATCTAGAAAGTGCTAGTTAGAGCAACAAACGATTTGTACTCTAAAGGGGTAAAATTAATATCTTTAAGATATTCCATGAAAATACATTTATTAGATTTATGTGTGATTTTGTCCAAGACAATACTTTTCACAAAAGTGTCACATCAATAATCTTTATGAAAGACAAACCAAGTTTTCTTTCATTCCATATCTCATATGGTATATTTAGAACCTCCTTAGATGAAACTCAATTTAGTGTAATCGCAGCTGTTTCCAGCATATAATCCAAAAAGGATAATTAAAGATCAGTTTTGACTTATCATGAGGCGAAAAACTGTATTTTACAGACAATCTGTAAACTTCTAGAATAGGGTGCGTACGGTTTCAGATTAGGCGTACACCTAATATTCAGCCGTACGGATCTTGTTTCCAGTTCCAGTTTTTCTTATTCTGCAGACTTTCTGCAGAATTCTCGTTAAGTCTATGGTTCAAATATTCATTACTTTGATCAGATCAGAGTACACTAATACTTTTTGCCATTGAGATACTGAAATCCTTTTCCAAGCACTGTTACTTTAGTGAACTACATACATCAACAGGTATTAATTCAAAAGAGTACTTCCTTTCACTACTATTAGTAAAAGGTGTCTTGATCAATATCCAAGATTCACATATATCACATGATTCGAATCATGTGAATTTAAAACTCTGTCCCATGAAATTTTAGATATGTGTTTCTTATTATTAAATATAGACATCAATGCTTTAAGAATGTAACATTTACATCCTTAGATTCAGATTTCCTTTATGTTATACTTATTATTTGTTCTTCCAAGATAGGACAGAAAATCCCATTTTTATGATTAGCAGTACAATAAAGCACATCATATTTAATGGACATCTTCTTATTCGAAATAAGAAATATCCATAATCTTCTAATGAAAAAGAAACCAAAATAATATTTCTACTTAAAGCAGGAACATCACAACATTGTTCAAAACAATTATGAACCCACTAGGTAAAGACACTTCGCAAGTTCCTATGACCAATGTTGCAACCATTGCATCATTATCAACACATAGGTTAATCTTTACCCTTTTAAGTAAAATTTTAACATAAATACTTGAAGTGGTAGTCCACTACCCTTTCTTTTGATCTTGTAATTCAATTTGTAATTTCTCCAACGGTCAATCCTATTGCCAAGATAGACATTACATTCTTTGGATTTTAGTTTAGCCACAAATATTTCCTTTAAAGATTGACAACTCTTGTCTTGCCTTTATCTTAAATCCTTGTCCTTATTAACCTTTAGAGTTTGAGAAGGTTTCCATTTGATATTAAGACTTAGCATTTTAAACATCAAATGTCGCTCATGAATTAATATCAAATCCGTTGTTAGTTCCAAACTAACTTGATTATCAAGCCAATAATAAGGTAATTAATATGTCTCTCCATGTTCAAAACATGAGAACTTATTATCATACCTTTCATTCATCAAATGAGTGTTAGACTCTAATCAATTTCAAACTTTTCTTGCCTTTCTTGCTTGGTAGGAACGCTTCCTACGTGATTGCTATCAAATAAGCATCCATGTGTTTCAGATACTTCTAAAGTTATAAACATATGGTAGCAAAGTCATAAGACAATTGACATCTATAGAATCATCCACATGTTTTCTAATCAAT